>CM053587.1:117115933-117150550 GCA_028646515.1 Pseudochirops corinnae
TGCTAATAAAAAAAAAGTTATTATCAATGTACAGTTGAAATGTTCTATGCTAGGTATTAGTGAGTTCAGACTTGACAGTTTTCTGATGGGGAAATTATATGGACAGATATTTAGAGAAACTCTTGCTAGGTGATTTATAGAACAGCAATGATTCTGATCTTCAGGGAGATTAGCTGTTCTGCCTTGCTTGGCAAGGTGAACTGCAACAGAGATTAAATTCTGAACAGGACTTTAAAAGACTATCTCATTCTCTTCTTGTCTCCTAAATCAGTATCATATGAAGGTTAAAAATCTCTGAAGTGTATTATACCTTTTGAATCATGTTCATTTATATCAGGGAAAAAATGTAGGAATGTATAGGATTTATAGTCACAAACTGGCCTGTCATGAAACATCATAGAGATGCCTTAAAGGAAAGCATAAACCCATAAAAGTTATTATTACATCTCAGGGGACATTCAAAATGTCTAGGTTAAGAGATTCCAATTGAAAACTGAAGTACTTAATTCCAGGTCATCCAGAGCCAAGCATTTATTATCACAACATTACTCTCCAAGCCCTTAGGAATATTGCCATTACTTTTTCTTCTCAACACTGTTAAAACTAGCAAGCATTGTTTTTTTTTTCTTTTTTTTAAAGCATACACTACAAGGGTTTTTCTTTTAGAGTCATGGAGGGCAGACAATCATCAACACATTTCTTTCTCCTTCATCACACATCCTCCCCTCAAATTGACTGTATCCTCCACTCAACTGCTGGAAAATAGTTTTCTGTGTAATTTTCAAAGCAACAAAAGAAATCATAAAATGTGGTGCATAAAAAACTTGCGTGATTCAAATTTGCACCTAGATTTTCTGCTAGACTTGTTCCTAAATTGTAGTATCTATCAATCACCAAATATTTATTAAATGTCAAATAAGTGCCAACCATTTTGCTAGATACCAGAGATATAAGAATAAAAGGAAAAAAAGGCCATGACTTCAAGAAATTTCATTTCTAACAAGAGAGATTAAGATATACATTTATAGGTATCTATAAAATAGATACAGGCATTTTTTGAGGGATAATTCAATAGTGGCTGGGAGGAGATCAAGAAAGTTACTGTATAGAAGGTAGGAATTATGCTGACTCAACATGAAAAAAGGGATTCTAAAGAGGAAGAAGGGAGGAAAAGGTAAATCCTAGGCATCGAGAATAAACATTGTCTTTTCTTACAGAGATAAGAGATGGAAAGTCATGACATGAGTATTGATAAATGATCAAAGGATATGAGCAGGCAGTTTTCCAAGAGAAAAAAAATATCAAGCTATCAAAAGATTTATAGGGGAAAAATTGCTCTAAATTTCTAATTGGAAAGAGGCAAATAAAAAGAACTTTGAGGTTCTATCTATACCCATAAGATTATAACAATTGCCAAAAAAGGGAAAACGGTAAATTCTGGAAAAGCTGTGAGAAAACATGCACATCAGTATATTGCATGTGGAGCTGTGAACTGGTCTAACCATACTGGAAAGTAACTTGGAACTCCCCTGAACCCCTGAACACCCCCCAAATTATTAAACCACACATCTCTTTTAACCCAGAAATACAATTACTAGGTTTATAACCCAAAGAAGGCAATGAAAGAGGAAAAGGACATACACACACAAATACATGCACATATACACACATTTTATTGGTTATGCTTTAGAATATATACTGTGTATTTTATATACAATATTTTGTATGTATTCATACATAATAGAAATGATTATTTCTATCTTGTATTAAAACAATTATTGAATGAGGAGTAAGGTTTTTTCTCTTTATTTCATCATTTTGAAATCTGTCTCTGTAGGTTATTTAGGCAGCCTTTAAACTACAGGGCTGATGGAAAGAAGGAAAACTTAGATCTGTTCCAAAGGTAAAGTTTAGGTGAATTGATGGATTCCAACCACTTGTGTTTTACTCAGAGAAGTCTGGGGAAAAGTGGACTCTCCTTTCCCCCCCCCCCCACTAGATTTTCCAAGATGGAGTTATATGGTTATAGATAAGTATCTTTGACCCAGAATGAGTGATCAGAGTCATGTCCCTGAGACCCTCATTAGAATAAACCCACCTCTTCTAGTATTCATTCTCTCATAATTTGTTAACTAAAAAAAAGTTGATTACCACATTCTGGAACACCCATTCTTCCAAGGGCATACAAGCAGTTAGTGGATTCCATGAGAGATCTTTAGCATTTGAGAGTACCACTGACCCCTTTTATTAATTATCAGTAGCATGATTAATAACGTAATTAATTACCAAGAAATTGGGGCTCTCAAACTTTTTTTATACATTACATGCAAAAATATTTATAGCAGATCTTTTTGCGTTGACAAAGAAGTAAAAACAGGAAAAACTGAACGAGTTCTGGTATATTAATTTGGTGGCACACTATTGTTATATAAAAAATGATAAAAAGGATGGCTTAAGAGACACTTCTAAAAAGTTATATGAACTTACAGAGTAAAGGAAGAATCTTATTTACAAGCAATTTGTACAATAACAGTGGCATTATTAAAAGAAAAACTTTGAAAGACAACTTTGTCAATGCAATCTATTAAAAAAAAATTAGAAAGGATGCATGATGAAATATGCGACCCACCTCTGGAAAAAAAGATGTGCTGGAGTCAGAGTACAGATTAAAATGTTTATTGGGGGGCATGTCTAAAGTGGGAATATTATTTGCTTGCATATAATGTGTATTTATAAATATAAAAACATATATACACATATATAATACATATGTGTGTATGTATATATGCATATATACAAATATGCATGAATATATGTGTATATACATATAGACATAGATAAAGACAGATATATGTTGTTTTTCTTTTTTTCTTCCTTTTTTTTTCATTGAGGGTGAATGGAAGAAGGAGAAGGCACAGGATTGGTAAATGTAAAAAATCAATTTCATTTTTTAGAAAGGAGTAACATAATAATCTTAGAAAAGCAGGTGGGAGCTAAGTTTAGAAAGGGTCCACTAGCTACAACTAAATTTCATCTTAGACAAAATTTTTATTGTTGTTGTTCATTTGTGTCTAACTTTTGGTGGCCCCATTTGTAGTTTTCTTGGCAAAGACACTAGAAGGATTTTACATTTCCTTCTTCAGTTCATTTTTACTGATAAGGAAACTGAGGCAAATAAGGTTAAGTCCATATTTGGTTATGGAAGACTTTGAATGCTGAATGCATTTTGGAGGTAATAGGGAAGCACTGGAGTTTATTGAATAGGTGAGTGACATTGTTAAACTTAGACTTCAGGAAAATCAGTTTGGTAGCTGAATGGAGGATGGATTACAGGGAAGAGCAATTTGAGGCATGCAGATTATTACATATCAGACTATTAGAACAATGCAGGTATGAGGTGATGAAGACATTCATTAGAATGCTGGCAATGTCAGAGTAGAGAAATGGACATATTTGAGAGTTGTTGCAAAGGTGAAATAAAGAGGTCTTGGCAGCAGATTGCATATGGGGATAGGGGATCAGGGTGAGAGATGGTGAGGAGTCAAGGATGATGGTTACCAGCCTGAGGGACTGGAAAAATGGTCTTGCCCCCTACAGTATAAGGGAAGTTATGTGAGGTGGATTTTAGGGGGAAAGATATTAAATTCCATTTTGGACATGTTGAGTTTAAGATATCTACTAGATATCCAGTTTGATATGTCTGTAGTTATAGATGAAAAATTGGAGGTCAATAGGGAGATTGGGGCATTATGGGTAGATATGAGAATTTTTAACAGAAATTTTAATTAAATCCATTAGAACTGATGAGGTCATTAAGTAAAAGAGCATAGAAGGAGAAGAGAAAAGGACCTATACCTAGAGTTAAAGGGTGTGGTCTGGATAAAGATCCAGAAAAGAGTTTGAGATAAAGTTGTCAGATACTCATCTCTGAATGTAATTCAGCCTTGAATATCTATGGGAAATGACTACCATTCAGTAAATTTGGAAAAGCTGACTTATTTCCCATAATTTTTAACATAGCCTTCATAAGTCTTTTCCCTATTTCCATCCTTTAGATAAGTTTGATGCTAGAAATTACTTGCCTAAATTTATTTTCATGTAAATTATAATTTCCAGATTGGAAATGTACACAGTGAATTCAGCTAGGTCCCAATTAGTGTGAATAACAAATTCCCTGAAGTGGTTGCTCATATGTAAATTTGAAATTATATTTATATATAAAATATTGTAATTAATTCCAATCCAATAGAAATATGCACTGAAAATTCATAAATAAACTGTGACCATTTCAGAGGACTCAGTGTTCAAACTAATTGTTTCAAAGCTTTCTTGTCTATCTACTTTCCTAAAATTGGAATATTACTTGTGAGGTGTGTAATGCCCTGCATGAGCAACTTTCCAGAAGAATGCTACTGCTAATAGCTTTTAAGGTTCTGATTAAACAGTATAGTGAACATTCTATTTATTCCATAACAAATCAAAGAAAAACATTCACAGAAAATCAAGGTACAGCATTCACAATATTACAACTTATCACAGAAAATCACAATATAGTATTCACAAGAGCTTATCATTAAAATGGCCACATAGTTTTCACCGCAGTGGCCACAAAGGTTAGAATAAAGAAAAATCATCTGATATCCCTAAGGAGGTTTGCCTCCTAACTCAATCATTTAGTCATCTCAGAGTATAGTAGTCAATCTTTCACTCATGGGGCAACTAAGTTAAGTCAATCAGCACTTATTCAGCAATCATTTACTAAGTATCATAAATCACTAAGTACTATCATTAGAAAATACACAAACTCTCTACCCCTAGGTCACTAGTAAACCACTTTATCATCACAGCATTCAATACCCAAGGAGAGGTCTTTTCTTCATCTTGACCTGAGGCAAGTTCTCAGCAATCTCTGTTCCTGGGGAGACAAAGCTTAACAAAGCCACAATATTCATTGCCAGTGTCCTCATCAATTCACTCTCTGCCTGCGGAACAGTCTTAGGACCCCTGAAAACATCAGCAAGACTGTCTTCCAGGATTTCTGTAAATGTACAAGAAAATCCTTCTTCAGGGTTTCTGAACCAACAGCAAGGTTCCAGGACCTCTGCAACAACAGCACAGTCCTTTACCAGCAGACAAATCTGGTAAAACAACATCAAAACAGACAAACACCACAACCATGCTTCCTTGGTCCTCCAGCAGTTCAGCTGGCCCCAGGAAGCAGAATAAATCTCAGCTGGCTTCTGGAATCAATCTCACAGGTTTTCAAAATCAAAATCATTTTCTCCAGCCTAGGGTGGGTGGGTTGGGGGTAGGCCTTTCCTCTTCAGCCTTCCCAGCAGCAGTAACTTCAACCTCCATGATTCTTGTCCAAAGAAATTCTGAGTCCATTCTCAGTCCAGCAATAGCAGCCCAGCCTCCACATGCTGCTGAGAGAAACATTCTCTCTCCCCGCCAGAACAGATTCTGCCACCAGATTCTAGTTTCAAGAAACTTTGACCATGCCTCTCTGGGACTTTTCTTATATACACACAGCATCAGCTGCTTTCTATTTCAGCCAACCCCTTCCTATTATGTCAGCAACAGGAGACAATAGTTCATACCTTCTGTTTCTTTCAAGGAGGTTTGATTAGTTACTAAGGGCTAAATTGTAAGGGCCCCTTAGAGCTACCTAGATGTCTGACCTCAGTCAGTGTGCCCTTGCTGACAGGGAAAACCTGAAGTGGGTAAGAGGCATCCAAGTATGCATTCTGCCTTTAATGACTGCATGTCAAACATGGGGGCATTGAGTATGCACCATCAATGAAGAAGCACTCCCCACCTATCAGGACCCTGTTGCTG
Source organism: Pseudochirops corinnae (assembly GCA_028646515.1). Lineage (NCBI taxonomy): Eukaryota > Metazoa > Chordata > Mammalia > Diprotodontia > Pseudocheiridae > Pseudochirops > Pseudochirops corinnae. The sequence goes on from CM053587.1 coordinate 117,121,772, forward strand.
GGACACCTGACAAAAGGGCAGATGGAAAGGGAATAAAAGGGGCAGGTGAATAAGGCTTGGGGGGCAGCAGCAAGAGGAGATTTGTGAGACAATAAAGATGCTTGGCCATTCCATTGAGGTGTGTTGGACAATTCTGTCCATATCCAGAGTTCTAACTCTGAAGAGTCGTCAGGGCGACTGAGAGCACCTGCAGGGCCATGGGGACGGCCATGCACAACTGCGGGGCTACAGTAGGTACTCTGGGGCCCCTGGGGTTCCCGAGTCCATCTGGCCTGGACAAGTGATGCCATGAACAGGGACTTGAGGACAGATGGTGCTACGTCCAGGGGCTTGAATACTGAGGGACAGATAGCCGCTTAAAAAGCGGGGTAGGACAGTTGAGGCCTGGAAAGGGTAGAGGCATTTGTGATGGGGAGTGATTTTAGCTTCCCCATTGTGACACCCTCGTTGGTGGAGATGTATGGCAGACAAGTGTATAAACTAGCCAAAAAGCAAGGAACAGAGGTACATATAAAACAGTACCGTCAATTTGTCAGTAATCTTCTTGTGGTGTCCCCCTGGGTGGAGTATGCAGGGCGCGACCCAGAAAAAATAGATATCATTGGTCATCAAATGACCTCATATGAGGAAACCTCCCCTGGGCTGCTGACAGACTTAGATTTCACTCTTTTTGGTATAGTGAAAGCAGCTCTGCATGAAGTTCCTCATTGCCCTCTGACTTGTCCTGCACAGGTTCAGACAGAGGACTCATTGGGGGAGGAGAGTGACAGGGGAAGCAGGCTGGAGAAGAAGGAGCCAAAAACTTTATATCCGACTCTCCTGCCTTATTCCTCCTCCTCTCCCACTGCTCCATCTGCTCCTCCGGAATTTGCATCTACGGAAGTAAAACTAGAGAGTTTGGAGTGTTGTTTGTTACAGCTATCCCAAAAGATTTGTAACTTAAGGTTGAAAAATGCCCTGCCACTTCCACCTGGTGGAGAGAAAGAAATACAGGCCAAGCCTGCACCACTCTTTAAGTGTCCAGTGCAGGCAGCTCTACAAGCAACTATAGAAGCTGGGGAGTGGAAGGGAGTGTCTGAGTGGAACAAGGAAATAGAAACCTGTCTGGTTGAAACAGATCCCTTGACCTGAGCCCGGCAATACAATCCTATACCATTTAAATTCCTGAAGGAGTTAAAATCCTCTTGTGCTACTTATGGTCCTAATTCTCCTTTTGTGTTGCAAATGCTTAACCACGTTACCAGAAACACTGCTTTTGTCCAGAACCATTGGCACTCGGTAGCGAGTGCCTGTTTAACACCAGGACAAGCAGTAATGTGGGAAGCCTTATGGACTAAGGAGGTCACCAATTGACTAAAGCATAATCTCCAGCAAGACAATACAGCAGCAAAAAACCTTCTGCTAGGGGTGGGTCCTTATGCAGCCACCGACACCCAGGCTCGATTAGACCCAGGTGTTTTTGTGGTTGTAGCAGAATGTGCTATTAAGGCTTGGGGCTCTCTTGAACCCACTGGTGCACCACACAAAAAATTGAGCACCTTAAAACAAGGCCCTCAAGAATCCATAGCAGATTTCATTGCAAGGGTCAGGGAGGCTTGTGAAAGGACTTTGGGAAAAGGTCCTGGCTCTGATTTGCTGTTTCTCTTTCTCCTTCGAGAGGGCCTCAATAAAGCTTGCACACAGGCCAAGAGCCCTCTATCCACAGATGCCCCCTTGGAGGATATCATACAGTCCTGCTCCAATGTGAACTATGCCACATTGGACAGGGAGGCTATGTCATTCACTATTGCTCAAGGGGTGACTCAGGGCCTGTCATGGAGCAGGCCCTCACAGTGGGGCATCAGGTGCTTCAGATGTAAACAGGCAGGGCACTTCCAAAAGAACTGCCCTTGAAAGGCAGGAAAAAATTGTTTTGGATGTGACAGAGCAGGACATCTTGCCAAACAATGTAAGAAAAATCCAGCACACCCACCAGGAAATGGGGTGGGGGGCCCCTCGCAGGCCCCTACCCATCTGCCCATGGCATACCCTATGCAAACAGCCACACCCTCCTTCAAGGAGGAGTACAAGAGACTAAGGAATCAGGATGCTGGCCAGTCATGCCATCAGTGGGGATTATAATAGAACCATGGACTACCGTTCCCCTGGAGACCCAGTCTTTTCCTCAAAGATGGCTGATTGTGGGCTTGTCTACCTATGCTCCATGCATTGTGCATACAATAGAACTTATGCCTGGGGATACTCAAATAATTGTCACTAATCCTCATGCTCATCCTGTAACCTTACTACCTGGTCAGACCATTGCAAAGGCATTACCATTAGAAGACATGAATATCAACCTCTGTCAACACATATCCTGGGAAAAACCTATGCTAACAATATTTATTCAAGGTCTCCCCTTTGCAGGAATGTTGGATACTGTAGCCAACAGTTCAGTGATCCGTGATCAAGCTGTTGGAACTGCCTTGGCTGCTGTAGGCCTCTTCCCAGCTCCTGAAAAGGTACAGACAAAGCCCCCCCTTTCTTTATTTGGGACATATTATGGATGATATCGTGGTATCGTTACAACCTCCTGATGTTGACACTTCTTGGGTCATTACCTTGAATGATTTCCAACAGTCGGTAGGGACTCTACAATGGCTCCGCACAGTTGTGCCTATTCCGCCTTCTCTTATGCAGCCATTATATGATATTTTTCAGGGTGATCCATCCTTAAAATCCCCCCATAAGTTGACACCTGAGGCCCTGGAGTCCATACGAATGATTAGAAACACTTGGACCGCCAAGACCCATCGAATTGAGGATAAGTCACTAGAATTGTCAGTAGCTAAAGATAAACCTATATATACTGTTCTCCATCAAGGCATGCAACCTATTGAATGGCTGTATCCACGCCATCCTTCCAAAGTCATAGCTAATTGGATAGATATATTAGCCAAATTTGTGTGGACGGCCATCCAGTGAGCTGTTTGGTTCTCTGGTACTTACCCTCTTTTTCATTCGCCTTTAAAGAATCTATGTTAAATGTTACTGCTCAGGATCATCTCTTATGGGCATACATAGTAACCACTGTAACCATAAAACCCTTAGGAACCTCTCCTTTAATTCACCCTTATTCTGGCCCCTTTTGGAAAATACCACTTTCGCTGTCACAGGATCCAGTGGATGGTCCCAATGTCTTCACAGATGCTACAAAATCACATAAGGCAGCCATTTATTGTCCAGATCTCCAACAACAATGGATCCTTACCACTCCATATAATTCTACACAAAAAAAAAATGAATTGTTTGCCATGATACAAGCATTAGTGAAAGTACCTCAATCCTGCAACATTGTTTCTGATAGCTCCTATGCTGTGTCAGTTATACAGTGACTTCCTCAGGCTTACATTGAGAAAAGACACAATTCTATTGCTTCCTTATTGCATGAAGCCCAAGAAGTGTTGTTGTCTAGAGTATACCCTATCTATATAATGCATGTGAGATCCCACACCATGGGATCCGGACCTATCTTTGAAGGAAATAAATATGTAGATTCTCTTCTTCCTTGCAGTATATCCTCTATGTCTGTTGAAAAGGCGGCTTCAGCCCATAATGCTTTTCATCTTTCAGCTTGTTCTCTCCGGATATTATATGGCTTGACCAAACAACAGGCCACGGAGATAGTGAAATGCTGTATCTCCTATGCTCCCTTCAGGCCACCTCCGAATGTTCCTTCTGAAAATCCGCGAGGGACTTGCCCCCAGGAGTATGGCAAATGGATGTCACCCATTGGAGTTCCCAGTGCATTCATGTGTCTGTTGATACTTTCTCCAGGTTCCTGTGGGCCACTATCCAGCCAGAGGAGGCAGCTCGACATGTGATAAGTCACTTATTGACATGTTTTTCTTTTGCAGGCCCCCTCTTGGCCATAAAAACATAATGGCTCAGCTTATACTTCTAAAGCCTTTGCTTCCTTTCTTCAGGAATTTTCTATTAGACATGTCACAGCAATTCCCTATAACCCTACAGGCCAGGCCATCGTGGAAACAGCGAACCACACCCTTAAGATCCTCCTTCAAAAACAAAAAGGGGGAGGTCTGAGGCGGACAGGTTTCTTCACTTTTATGCTGCAGCTCCACAGGTTGAAGGGCTCCCACTGGTCACCACACAGCTTCCGTACTAACAAAAGCCAGGGCCATCTGGAAAGACTCGGAAAAGGATTGGGAAGGACCGGGTGCTGTAACCCTTTGGGGAATGGGGTATGCTTCTGTCATTCCAGATGGAGAAACCAAAGGCAAATGGATACCCATGAAGTGGCTTTGTCTCCTCGCCAATGACAAGATACTAGAGAGAGAAGTGGAGACGGAGGCCCAGACGAGGTTGGGGAAAGAATTGTGAACTTCAACACCTCTGTCAATTGCTGACCATTCTGACCATCATACCAGCTACCCAGGGCTGTTATTGGACAGAACTGACTGATGCCACCCTACAATGGCAGGACTTGACGAGACATTGGTCTCAGGGCCAAGCGCCCTTTCCTGGAGGGACTGTTTTTGTGTGGGTAGGATTCATAGAAGACCTAAAGAATCACACCTGGAATGCTTGGATGGTTACTGTAGGTCCAAACGGTCTGATCATGAACATTGCTGGACATGACACCCATTCTTATGGAAGAGTTTGCTTTATGGATCCCCGTTATGCCTTTGTTGTCAACTTTAATGATACATTGTATATGCTTATGCCCTCCTTTTTTAAAACAAAAAGGGGGAGATTGTAAGGGTCCCTTAAAGCTACGTAGATGTCTGACCTTGGTCAGTGTGCCCTTGCTGACAGGGAAAACCTGAAGTGGGTAAGAGGCATCCAGGTGTGCATTCTGCCTTTAATGACTGCATGTCAAACACGGGGGCATGGAGTATGCACCATCAATGGAGAAGCACTCCCTACCTATCAGGACCCTGTTGCTGGGACACCTGACAAAGGGGCAGACAGAAAGGGAATAAAAGGGGCAGTTGAATAAGGCTTGGGGGGCAGCAGCAAGAGGAGATTTGTGAGACAATAAAGACACTTGGCCATTCCACTGAGGTGTGTCGGACTATTCTGTCCATATCCAGAGTTCTAACTCTGAAGAGTTGTCGGGGTGACTGAGAGCACCCGCAGGGCCATGGGGGCAGCTGTGTGCAACTGCGGGGCTACAGTAGGTACTCTGGGGCCCCTGGGGTTCCCTAGTCCGGCTGGCCCGGACACTAAATAACCGCTTACTTGCCAATACAAAAAAGGGTCTTCAAATTCAAATTATGTACCATTACAAGGTACAATTTATAACAATTTATACCTTGAAATTCACTTCTTAAAGCCACCCCATCCTATTTAACTTCTATTGTACTACCATCAAAAGTTTTAATAATTGCCTGCATGAACCCACTTCATTAGGGACATAGTGACATTTTTATTCTTTCTGTTTATTGTATATTCAGAAGCATTCCTTGAATCCCAAACACTTAACCATCTGCAGTATTTATGGTAGGTTTGAGAGAGAAAGAATCTTGCATTAGTTCCCAGCATAGGAGGTCTTTCAGAGATTGGTTAGGACATAGAATTAAGAGGGAAAAAAGAAATAGATTCTTAGCTGCTTCCATATCAGATTTTCTTGGTGTAGTGTAATCATGTTACTGAAAATGGATTTGGGAAGCACTGGAAATATTGATATTCGCTTAAAAAATAAAGGTATGTTTAAGGTCAAATAGGTAGTTGTAATGGCAAGAAAAGAAGTACTTAGCACCTTGTTTCATTTGAGCCTTGCCTGTGATTATATCAAATCTTTGTTAAGAAACAGAAATTATGAAACTTACAGTAGGAGGGACTTGCCAAAGAAAGGAACAGTAAGGGCATAAGAGGTGAGCAGAACAGGGAGAAGATAATGACCATATAAAAGCAGAAGCACAAGCTGGAAGAGAGGAGAACTGAGAAGGGAACACTTGTGATGGCCTGCACTCTGTTTTGTCTGTGTTAATTTGTGTTTGTAATGCTTTGTACAAATGCCCTGGGACCTTATTGGAAGCCCTGAAAGAAGATTTTCTTGTTTTCTGTTTACAGAATTCCTGGAGGAGGGTTTCAGAGGTCCTTAGACTATACTAATGATTTGTGTTGAGTTCTCAGACCTTGTTTGTGGGTCTGTGTTGATTTCACAGGCAGATAGTGAATTAATGATGGTGCTAGCAATGTTTTTGATTGTTGTTTTGGCTGTGTTAAGCTTTGTCTTCCCAGAAAACTGTGAAGGACTTGAGGTGGACTGGACACTGTAATCTTCAATATGAAAAGGGAGCTGGACAAGGCACTGGACAAGGATCTGGATGAGGAGCTGAGAGCTGTCTGCCTGTGAATCCAGGTGACAGTTGGGTAGATTCTGGAAAGAACTGGATTCATAGAAGAGGAGCCCGGAAATTTGGGAGCCAGCCTCAAGCCAAGATAAAAAGACCTCTCCTTGGATACTTAGTGATAACTCAGAAGATCATGATTTACTGTGATCTAGGAGTGGGAGAACTTTATACACCTTAAGGATGATTGGAAAATAATCTCCAATAAAGAAGATGGAAGACTTTTTGACTGAGAGATTAAGACAAGATGATCAAGGAGTGAAAAAACTTTCATCTTTGTTCTTTGTGTCCCTTAGGGAGGCTTGCTCTTTAAGGATGATTGACTTAAGGACTTGTTGAATATCTTTCATTTAAAACTATGTGACCACTTTAGTGATAAGTTGTTATATTATATCATTGTGAATACTTTACTTTGGTGTCTGTGAATATTTTGCCTTGATTTATTGCTGAATATATAGAGAGTTCACTATACTATGTGATGAGAACCTTAAAGCTATTCACAGCAACAGTTCTATGGAGAGCTGCTCATGCTTGGCTTTACAGTAGTTTGGGGGTTATTGTTCTTTTTAAATTATATCCATACATCTACTTTGTTCCATTAATGTAAATAATTAAGAATGGATTACAATTTGAAAATATTTTTATATTTTCTTACCTTCTTCAAGGAAAGAATGCCTTCTCTTGTCTCTTTGTCAGTTGATATGGAGAACACTCCAATGCCATCACCATTGATGATTGTGTATTTCATGTCAGCATTTGTTCCAGTATCAGCATCATTTGCCTTGATTTTTCCTACAGCAGAACCAACTTGAGCTGATTCAGGAACATACAATTGATAGTGTTCTGGGGAGAAGAAATCGACATCAATATTGAAAAAAAAACTACAATGGTAGATCAGAAATATTTTAAAAGTAATATAAAATAATTGGCATCTTTATCGCCTTTTAACACCTGAATACTTTCATACTCCATAAGCAAGTGTACTAAAATTGCATACATAAAATAATATAAAGCTGATTTTGATATTTAAAATATTATCATATTCATAATTGATATAAAATAATAAAATATCATTACCTTCACCACATAGGCAAAAATAGCTTTATGTTTTTTCTTAATGTTATAGTTGAATAATAAATAGTCTTGGACACAAAATCTGTTTCAGTATTTGTCAGAACCCCACAAATGGTGGAGGACATAAAACAATTTCTTCTTGTTTTCTCACCTCTCTTGAGATGGACTTGCTCTATCTAGACCAGGGGTAAATATGTCAAAAGATAAATTTAGTCTATCTTTTCAGCTCACATATCATTCATGAAAGATGATTGAACAAAAAGGAAAAAAGCATAAAACTGTGGCCTTCACAGGAAAAATACATAATGAAAGAAATGCAAATTAAAATAATATATATATATTTATAAAAAAAATTATATATAAATTCATTGAACAAATATATCCTACATATATATTATTTGCAGAGAATTTGCATTTATGACAGTAATACTATTAAGTTCTCTTATCAGGATAAAATGGAATAATAGAGCAAAGTTTTACAGAAAATGAATTTACATTATCATATATTGTGTAGAGCCAGAAGGATGCATATACCATGTTGCATATATTGTGGATTATAAGGATGAAACTGCTGTGGTGAACTGACACTAAACAAACTGGTAGCTCTAAGGAGACATAAGTTTTAAATATAAAGTGCTAACTGCAAAGTTTTGGAGATAGAATGCTAAGTTCAAGGAATCATGAACAGGCCACCTTGGCTAAAATGTAAAGCTTGTAAAAGCAGATCATTTGAGTGAGCCTAGAATGAGGGCTGGAACCCACCAGAAAAGGGCTTTCAGTGACTGAGTTTGCATTCATTCATGACTATGGTGACCTGAGAAACAAATTTGCTAATTAATAACAGCTCTTTGTTTCAGAATTCAAATTAGAGTTTTGTTTTGTTTTGTGTTGTTTTGTTTTCAGTTGAGGAAAAAAAAACATTTGAGAAGGAATGGGGACAAGGGGAAGGTGACATTAGAAACTAAATTTCAACCTTGAATGTGGATCATTTTGGTGAATGGGATGGACTATGTTTGCAGAAAGTCTAGCCAGCTTCCCCACAAGAATTAGAGAAGTGAGGCTATGTGAGAAGGATGTTACTGCAACCAAATCATGGAACCAATTAATGTAGCAATGTTGTGTTGAATGACATAGGGATAAAGGAGAGTAAGGTACAAGATATGGAGATAGTAATTTCTGGGCAAATAGTGGGAGGAAATGGACTTTTCACCTGTAGGGATGAAGCACGGGCTATGAAGATACTGTGATTACTTTCATCTACTTGTGTCTTTATTTTTTCTCTTGAAAGTTCATTACTGGATGCAAATTGGATTAGAGGAGTTAATTATTGAATGAGAAATTTCATATTTGAATGAGAATTAAAGCAGAAGATTTTTAAATTTCAACTCAGCATGCTTCATCAAGAAAAATCTCAATAATTCAAGGGCATAATTTTAAATTAATACCATGTTCACAAGGTATATGGGAATTACCAAACTGAGCTTCTTTTTGTTAATTGTTTAACCACTCTACCTATTTTTTTCTCATTTGTTTTCTCAACTCTAATGACCATTTCAGTTCCAAAATTCCACAAATTGTAATTTAGGGGTGTTGTTTATTGGGTTGTTATGATAAATTTTATTTTTCTGGGGAAGTACAGGTTTTTTTAATGTGAAAAAGATTGTATACATCACTGTACATGTGAATGCACCTATGTATTATGACTTCTGTGTTTAATTAGATTTACATTTGTGAATTTGAGTGTATTAAAGATTTTTGCATTTTAAATACACCAAATAAAAACAGGTTTTCTACTGATAATTTTTTTTAAACACTCTTCAGGGTGGTGTTAGAACAGAGTGATCAGGACCTATAATTTTATCAGTGTAGGGAATTATCTAGTTAAGAAACTCCTCTAAATGCTCTGGGCCAATGATGCTAAACTCAAATAGAAATGGGGCCACTAAACTGTACATAAAGATCCTTGATGGTGTATATTGACTTAAAAAAACACATTATGTAAGTTTTATTGTATTTTTATTTATTTGGCTAAATATTTACCAATTGCGTTTTAGTCTCATTCGGGTTACTTGGTAGTGTTTCTCTACCTTTGACATGTCTGTTCTAACCAGTGAAAGTTTGTGATTTGCCCAGCATCTCAGTGAGCATATTTCAGAATCAACACTTGAATCCAAGTGTTTCTAGCTCTAAAGCTAACTTTCTATATCCTACGCTAAACTGGAAAGTTTAAATATAGGCCAATGCATTAAAAATATTCAAGTCATAAAAGTAATAATGGTAGGATTGACTCAGTTTAGTGAAACAACCATGAATTTTCCTTGAGAACTAAGCTTGTACATATTGTACCTAGTTTAATGACAACTAGATATGACATAAAATAGGAACATAATTGAATGAAAATAGAATAGTCACCTTGCAGAAATCATCTGAAATTTAAAAGGTACTTAGCACCTAGTGTGAGTTAAAAGGTATAGAGAAAGAAAAGAGACCAAAACAAAAGACTTTGGGAGGAGGGAAGGAGGAAAATAAATAATTAGATGACATTTAGGAAGAAAGGAGAGGAAGAATGAAAATGACAAAACACCCAAAAGTTAAAAATTCAGAGTAAATACACAGCAAGATCAATGCTCTACCTAAAGAATCTTAGACATTGAGAGAATAGAAGAGATGGATGAAAACAGATAGTAACATGACAATGATCAATGAACACAACAAACATTGTGGGATTCTGAAGAAAAAACATCACTGAGAACATCAGCAAGTGAGTTAGTACAAAGCCAAAATATCTCAAGGGAAACAAACAGTGAAAGATATTGGGATATTTTCTGAGTAATACATTTCACTGAGCCTAAAAGAGTTACACAGATCATTTTAAATGTTTTCCATCAGTGTCGTAGTATAGCTCTATTGATAAAGCACATCTTAATGAATAGTTCAATTCCCTCATTTCCCAAATAAGGAAATTGAGGCTGTGACGTGCTCAATGTGGCACAGATTATAACAATATGCCATAGCTTATTAGTATGCATTTTTTTGAACTCAAGTGATGTATAATTGATCATCCATATTAATGATAAAAGTAAGGTTTTTTTTTTTTAAGGGGGGGTCCTAGATCTGTGATTTCATTGAATAACTGATTTGCTCATCACACATGACCAAAAGCAGGACTTGCACCCAGACTGTCCTGACTCCAAGACATGTCTCTGTCACCATGTCAGGCAGTTAGGGATGGATAGATTTTATTTAGCGTTTTACGATTAACAAACTTTTTCACATGTGAGATTTCTTTGGATACTCACAACCTCCTTTAGTTACCTAATATGTAGATGAAATGATATATTATAACATTTCTTTATTATTTTATAGGAATATAGTTGATAATAGATATTTCCTATAAGAGATAATTAAAGTAATATACAGACATAAGATTTTTCAATTTATTCAACTCAATTTAACGAACACTTATTCAACTGTTGTCTGACTCTTAACGACCCAATCTAAGGTTTTCTTTGCAAAAATACTGGAGTGGTTTGCCATTTACTTTTCCAAGAAATTTTAGAGATGAGAGAACTGAGGCAAACAAAGACTGGTGACTTACTCAGGGTAACACAACTAATAAGTATATGTGGTTAGATTTAAAATCAGGTCTTCATGACTCCAGGCAGGTGCTATATCCAAAGTACTTCCTAGCTGTACAACTTGTTATATAGCTACTGTGTGAAAAACACTGAGAAGGTAAAGGTGGCTTTTCAAGGGAAATATGATGCTTTACAAAGAAACCTAAAAATACCAATAATAAAAACAATGTATTTGTGAAAATAGAATTATCTAAACATTAAATGGTTATGCCGGATGATAGCTTCTTTATCATGAATGCTTTCTTTTAACTTTCAGTTTAAAATGCATTATATTATCCACAAGGGTTCTATAACAACTTGGGGAAAAGTATGGAAATGTATGATTCTAATCTAGAGAGACCTGTAGGTATTTATGATTCATGTTTAATATTTCCTTATAATTGAAAATATTTCATTTTCTAGGTGTTCTATCAATTGCATGGGGAAAAAAAAAGGTCCATGTATTGGTAAACAGTCCATGTTAAAAGATATAAGAATTTATGATAACTGAATTTGTTGTATACATAATGATATCCAGTATATTGATATCATTTTAATGCACAAGTAATTAATTTCCTGGGGAAGAACTGAATCTCTGATAATTTCACAATACAGTCTAATCAGCATTTGTAGCGCTGCCAAAAAATTCCTTAGAGAACTTTGTTTTGAGGTCAAGAAAGGGCCAAGGATAAAGAGATATAATATTACCAATGAAAATACAAAGAAAACAAGGAAAGTCAAATGGGACTTCCCATCTGCTTTCTGTCTCCTTATGTATTATCTAGATATCATAGCAACCCAGCTAGTTAAGTAAACCAATTAATTGAATATAAGGTTTCCCTCCAAGGAACAAAACTTCATAGCTTTATTCTAGGCTTTGTGTATTTTCCATCCCTTATTTGAAAAGATGACTTGAATGGCAACTTTGCTATGTATATGTATAAAAGTAAAGGAAAATATTTATGTATTTATCTGAAATTTATTCAGTGAAAAAAAATTACATGACTACTATAGCTATTATGGGAAAAGTACCATGTTCGCCATGGAAGATATAAAGACAAAAATAGCCCCCATCTCAACTATTATCAGTGATCAAATTAATGCCAGCCAAAAATACACTTTCATAACAGAATTCTTAAGTACCATTTCCATCAAGTCACTCCTCTACTCAAGAACCTAGAAAGACTCTTTTGTCTAAAATGGAAGAGTTTATAGGGCAGCTAGGTAGTATAGTACTTAGGGAGCAGGTCTGGAGTCAGGAAAACTTGAGTTCACATCCATCCTCAGATACTCACTAGCTGTGTGATCCTGGGCAAGTCACTTAAACCAGTTTACCTCAATTTGCTCATCTGTAAAATGAACTGGAAAAGAAAATGGCAAACCCCTTCAGTGTCTTTGCCCGGAAACCTCCAAATAGAGTCACAGAAAGTGAGACACGAGAAAAATGATTGAACAACAATAAAAATGAGTTCATACTTATGATACATTTCCATCTTTTGATTTTGTTGTTCAGTAACTCAGTCCTACTTTTGATGATGTTGTGGACAATAGTGTGTTGAACAAAAGACCCTTGGCCAAAATAAATCAATAACTCATAGGTTTCTTTAGAGAAACAAAAAAGATATTTATTACCTCCCATAGGAAGGGGGGAGTCATCATCACCAGAAGTCTGGTGAAAGGGGCCCAAAATACAGAATGTAAAGCTTGCTTACATATCCAAAAGACCACCTCTTTCCCCCTCCCTGTGTCTGACCACAAAAATCCACTTATACAGCAAATAAAATGTCAGCAATATCAAAATAGATGTGAAAACAGAGGATATATGTCTAGCAGCGTCAATATAGATAAGAAAGCAGATGATATTTTATGAATCATGGGGATTTTAGGACATGGTGACCTGTCCAGAGTTTTGTAACAGGATTTCCAATTTTATATTTGTACAGGTCAGATGGTCATCAGTGGAAACAAGTCTGGGACATCTGGGCCTGTGGATGAATCTGAAGGGCCTGTACTTTCCCCTCCTGCATGTTAGCTTAGCTTAGCAAAACCTTCAAGTTATCATCAGGGAAGTAAGGCAAGAGTCCCAGGCTGCTAGCCCAGGCTGCTAAATCTTTGGTAACTTGCTACAAATCTGTTTAGATTTTAGAATACTACCTGAGAAGTTTCCACCATACACACACACACACACACACACACACACACACACACCGAATTAAGAGAAACCCAAGTCTGGGGTCCAGGCAATCTATTACTAAGTCTTTGAGAAGTCATCACTTTTATCCTACTCAATAGTACACAAGTACTGTCAATGTGGTTTTCTGGCAAAGATAGTGGAATGTTCTACCATTTCTTTCTCCAATAGATTAAGGCAAGCTTTATCCAGTATATTCAATGACTTGCCCAGGATCACACACCAGATTTAAACTCAGGTTTTCTGACTCCTGACAGAGATTTCTATCAACTAAGCCATATAGCTGTTTTCATCTTTTGACACTGCCGAACATTTTGTTCTCAATATATGACTTGTTAGATTTTATTTCTTTGCAACAGCTCCCATTAGAGCCAAGATAATTCACATTGAACTTAAGTTGTATGTGATGATAATCAGAGTTTTTAAAAGATAGCTTTCTCCAGGGTTAAGAGAAAAGATACACTTGAAGCCCGTTCTATCTGTGGGTCAAGGAAAGGAGAATGAAAGCCTACCTCATTGGATAATCATTCAGGTACTAACTGCAATATTCTTCTAGGAAAATTTAACCGTAGAGAGTTATCATAGTGACAAGGAAGACCGAGATACAAACTCAGAAGAGGACAACAATGTCAAAATACCTATGAGTAAAACCCCAAAGAAAAAGAGGAAGGAAAATGATAAATGTTGGAAAGGATGTAGGGAAATTGGGACACCAATTCACTGTTGGTGGAATTGTGAATTGATCCAACCATTCTATAGAACAATTTTGAATTATACTGAAAGGACTATAACACTGTACAAATCCTTTGATCCAACAATATCACTACTAGATCTGTATCCCAAAGAGATCATTAAAAAAATAAAAAAGGAAAAGACCCACATGCACAAAAACATTTCTAGCAACCCTTTTTGTGGTAGTAAAATATTGAAACTGAGGAGATGCCCATTAGTTGGAGAACAAGCTGTGGTATAAGCATAAAACAGATTACTATAGTGTAATAAGAAATGATGAACAAAGAGATCCCAGAAAAATCTAGAAAGTCTTTTATGATCTAAAGCTGAGTGAAGTGAGCAGAACCAGGAAAACACTGTACACAGTACCAGAAGCACTTTGTGATGATGAACTATGAATGATTCAGGTCTTCTCAGCAACACAATGATTCAGGATAAATACAGAGTATTCATGAAGGAAAATGCTATTTATATCCAGATAAAGAACTAATGAATTCTGAATGCAGATTAAAGTATTTTTTACTTTATTCTTTTTCTTTGTTTTCTTTTGATTCATATCTTCTTTCACAAGTATGGCTATTAGGGAAATATTTTTACATGATATCACATGTATATGTGCTATATATTTATGTAATAGCACATGTATAAACATGTATGGTAGAGCATGTATAAACTATATCAAACTGCCTACCATTTTAGGAAGAGGGAGAGAGCAAGAAAAATTTAGAAAAATTCTAGCAAAGATGAATGCTAATTTTGTTTCTTGAAATGTAACAGTAAAACATATATAATACTATTTTTAAAAAAGAGAGAGAGATTACAGGGCAATCTTTTCCAGCATTGACTTTTGGACATGTTTGGCAACCATATTTCCCAATACAATTTTGGGTCACAGTTCTAGGCAACAATTCCAGGATGAAGATGAGCCTTTCTGGTCATTCATATAAGAGCTGGGGATCTGGTTGCTGTTATAAAACAGAGATGTTTATTAGTACTTGCAGTTGCAGGGGAAGAGAGGATCTGGACACATGTTCAGGTACAAGGAGAGACCTAGACCTTGAAGCTGGGGAGCAGAAGCTTTCTTGGATAAAGACCAGAATACAGACCTTGAAAGCAGTAACTATACCTCTCTGGAAGAACCAAAAACTTGCAGATGCCAGAATTTGCTTTGAAAACTGCAGCATCAAAACAGGTTTTGCACCCCCAGGTGAGCAGAGTCCAACTTTAACATAAAGTCCAAATATAGATATAGAAAATATACAAAAAAATAGTTAATGAACAAATAAATAAATAAATAAATAAGTAAATGAATGAGTGAATAAATGAATAAGTAAATAAATAGACAGATAAATGAATGAATGAATGAATGAATGAATGAATTAATTAATTAATTAAAATAGAAGAAAATGTGGATGTCTCATTGGAAATACAACTGACCTGGAAATTAAATCAAAGAGAGATAATTTAAGGCTTATCTGACCATATGAAATCTCTAATCAACTATCTAACATTGACTTCACATTTCAAGAAATTATGAAGTAAAACTGTCTCGGTATCTTAGATCTAAAGAGTAAAATAAAAAAAAAATAAAAGAATCCATGAATCAAGACCAGAAAGAGATCTTAAAACAAAAACTCCCATGAACAGTATAGCCAAATTTCAAAGCTCCAGTTCAAAGAGAAACTACTTTAAGCAACAAGAAAGAAAACATTCAAATATTGTGGAATTATAGTCAGCATCAAACAAGATTTAGCAGCTTCCGAAGGAAGGAATGGAGAGTTTGGAATATGATATTCTGGAAGATAAAGGAGCTAGGATTGAAATAAAAAATAACCTACTCAACAAAATGAAATATAATCCTTCAAGGGAAAAAATGGATATTAGCTAAAAAGGAGAACTTTCAAGTTCATTAGAGTTGAGTATTTAACATTCATACACAAGACTCAAGAAAAGAATGAAAAAGTAGATATGACATAGAAAACACAAAGAACACATTAATATTCAATTGTTTATATCCTTATATTAAAAGAGGCTACATGTAACTTCTAAGAACTTTATCATTTAATGGCAGTTAGGCATCTACATAGACAGTGAATGGATGTAAGTTTATGGGATGAGATTATGTTGGGATGGAATGGAATTGTAAACTTGTCCAACCATCCCAGAGATCAATTTGAAGCTATCCCCAAAGAGTTATAAACTGTTTACCCTTTGGCATAGCAATACTCTTACTAGGTCTATATCGAAAAGAGAACAAGAAAATTGAAAAAGGCTTGTATGTACAAAATATTTATAGTAGCTCCCTTTTTTATGTCAAAAAAAACCTGGAAACTGAAGCAATGTTCATCAACTGGAGAATGGATAAAGAAGCTGTGGTACATGATTATGATGGAATACTACTGTTCTATAGGAAATGACAAGGTGGATAGTTTCAGGAAAAATCTCATGAGATTAATATGAACTGATACAAAGTGAAGTGAGCAAAACCAGACAGTCATTGTACACAGTAATAGCTATATGATAATGATGATCAATTGTAAAAGACTTAGCTACTCTGATCAACAAGATCATCCAAGACAATTCCAAAGGTCTCATGCTGAAAAAATATTGTCCACCTTCAAAGAAAGAGAACTAAGTGCAAAATGAAGTAAAATTTTGTTTCATCCCATTTAGTGATTCTCTGACAAAAGTAAAATACCTTACAGAGTTTCTAAGAATGTGAATGTGTTCCCCTTTGGAAGTCAAATTCATTATTCAGTTATCATACAACTACAATTCATAAATTAGCAAATTCAGGAAGGAGGGCTTTCTCATAAGATAACCTTGGAACTGATTCTGATTGGATAAAAACACCATAATTCACATGCTTTTCAAATGATAAGAATTCTACACAGGGAAAATTTCTGCACATCACATCTGAAATATCGTAACTGTCAGATGGGAAAAAAGTTCAGCACCTGCTCCCTCTTGTTAACAAGAACAGCCAAACCTGCCAGTAAAATGTAATATCTTTGAAAAGGAGAAAGACAGGTGGTCAAGGGCAATGCTAATTTGTAGAACGAACAATTCCAAAATACTAATAAGAAACATTGCACAGTAATATGAACATTTCACAATATAGAAAAAGTAGATGATTAAATTAGCTTTACAGAAAGTTTGATGTGAGATGCAACTAAGCTAGAACATTACTAGAGGGTTGATTTTTAATTTT
The DNA here is from genome assembly GCA_028646515.1 of Pseudochirops corinnae. Classification (NCBI taxonomy): domain Eukaryota; kingdom Metazoa; phylum Chordata; class Mammalia; order Diprotodontia; family Pseudocheiridae; genus Pseudochirops; species Pseudochirops corinnae. The sequence goes on from CM053587.1 coordinate 117,138,953, forward strand.
TTTTTTCAAATGACTATCTACCTTATCTCTCTCTCTTCTACCTTTACCCTGACTGAAATAGCACAAATAAAACAAAATATCCTTACATTTATAATAATGAAAAAAAAAAATCCTGCACTGGTCTTCTCAAAAAACAAAACAAAACAAAAATAAAAATTATAATCTGAACACTGAGTTCATCATCTCTTGATTAGGAGGTGGGTAACCTGTTTCCTCGTAAGTCTTTTGGAAATATTATTGGTCTTAGATATTTCTAAGATTTTCTTTTTTCCCCAATTACAAATAGGTAGAGTTAATCTTAATAAATTCCCACATTAGTCATATCCTCTTTTCCTTGCCCCACTTTCCTCCCCCCAGCAAAAAAAACCCAAAAAAACAAAAACACAAAAACAAAACAAAACAAAAACTATTCATAGTCTTCAATATGTGCTCTGAGACAACCATTTACCTTTTGAGAGGTAAAGAATAGGTTTTATAAAGAGTCCCCTGTAATTGTGGTTTACCTGGTTGTGTTCACTTTACCTTGAATCACTTCATCCAAGTGTTCCTCAGATTTCACTGATACTATTCCCTTAATGATTTGTTCCAACACATTCATAAGATAACTTGTTTAGCCACTCCTAAATTGATGGGCATTTCTGCAATGTCCAATTATTTGCCATTGCCAAAGTAGCTACTATTAAAATTTTTGTACATGAGTCTTTTGTCTCTTTTATCGGTTTTTGTGGGAAAAAAAAGCTAAAAATACTAAAACTAAACCAAAAAAATAGTCATACTTGTGCTACTTTAGGGTCAAACAATATATAAACCTTAATCATTTTTGGGATATATTTACAAATTGTTTCCAAATTGGCTGGCAGTTCACAGCTCTACCAACAATGTACTAATTGAGTTGTTTCCCCAAGGGCTATCCAATATTTTCATTTTTTTGGTCATATACAAATTTGGTGAGTATGGTGTAAAACCTCAGAATTGCTTTCATTTGTATTTCCCTAAAGGTAGTGATTTAGATAATATTTATGTGTCTATTGATAGTTTTATTTTCTCTGAAGATTTCCTGTTCATAAGATTTGGGCACTTATCACATTGGGAATAGCTATAATTCTCTCAAATTTTAATAATTCCTACATATTTCTTAGACATGAGACCATTTTTAATAGAAACTTGTAAAAAGAAATCTCTCATTTATCTATTGTCTTCTAATTTTACCTTCATTGGTTTGTTTGTGCAAAAATTTTTTAAAATGTTGTATAACCAAAATTTTCTATTTTCTCTTTTTAAATCCTCCCAAAGTCTTCTTTGAACATGGTCATTTCCCCTAGCCATATATCTGAGAGGTAATTTCTTCCTTGCTCTTCTAATTTGTTTATGACGTTACCTTTTATGTCTAAGTCATATAGTTTTGGGGTCTTCTCTTAATAAAAGATTCAAGAAATAGGCTTAGACCTAGTTTCTGTCAGACTTATTTCAAGTTTTTCCAACAATTTTCTTGAATACTGAGTTCTTCCCACAATTGTGGAACCTCTATGTTATTAAGCACCCAGCTACTGTGCTGATTTTCTTTTGTATATTGTGTGATGTTTCCACAAGTATCCCTTCAGACTTTTTCTTTTCATTAATTCCCTTGACATTCTCTACCTTTTATTCCTCCATATAAGTTTGATCATATTTTCTATTTATGTAATCTTTTAATAGTTTTATTAATATGCATTGAATAAGTAAATTAATTTAGGTAGTATCATCATATTGATATATTGGGACAGCCTAGACATGAGCAATTAACATTTTTGTAATTATTTAGATCTGTCTTTATTTACATAAAGTGTTTCATATTTGTATATATTATATTTATATCTTATATATTTGTCTTCACATTCTTTCTGTAGGCAGGGTCACAAGTATTATAGACCCTCACACACATACACACATATGCATAAAATATACATACACACATACCAATTAGTTTAAATGGAATTTCTCTATCTCTATAAACTGAATTTTGTAGATAATATATCAAAATACTGTTAATTTATATTGGTATATTTTATATCCTGCAAACTTGTTGAAATTTTCATATGCTTAAATTATTTTTTTTAATTAACACTAACGATATTCTCTTTGTCTTTTAGGTATCAAAATGATAACTATATCATAAAAGGAATTTGACAGCAATGCTTTTTTGCAATTATTTAATAAAGATTTTGGTTAGTAGAATTATTTTTTTCTTTAAATGGTTTACAGAATTCACTTGTAAATCAATCTGGTTCCAGGACTCTTTTTTTGGGAGTCCATTTATGGCTTGTTCAATTTTTTTTTTCAAAATTTGGGTTATTCAAGGTCTCTATTATTTACTTAAACTGAGCATTTTATATTCTCATAAAATCTATCTTCTTGATTTAGATTGGCAGCTTTATGGGCATATAATTGGTTGAAATGTTTCCTAATTATTTCTTCGTCATTGTTTGTGAAATTTGGAAACTACTGATTTTTATTTTAATTCATTTGCTATTGGTTCATCTATTGTGATGTTGTTGTTTTAATAGCTTGAAGTTTTATTCATTAATTCAATAGATTTTTCTTTTAATTTTCCATCTCCTTTATGATCTTTAGTATTTAGATTTTGATGATTAACTAGGGTTTTTTAATATTTTGATTTTCCTTTTTTAAAGTTACATGTCCCATTAGTTCATTTGATATTTCTCAACTTACTGATGAAAATGTTTACAAATTCATTTCCCCTATTACTTCTTTGTCTGTGGTATCTTTCAGAAGAAAAAAAAGTTTCCTTTTTTTATCTGTTAAGTTTATCTTTGCTGTTACTCATCTTGCCTTTCTACTTCAACTGAAGCATAATAGATTTTGCTTCAACTCTTTTTTTGAAATTTCTGTTTCAAGTGCTTTTTCCCATAAAGGACATATTGTTTGATTCTACTTTCTAATCCATCTGTTATTCTCTTCTATTACAATTACCATTGTATATTTCCTTACACTCTATTCTCTTGTTCTTTCCTTTATTTCTCACTTCTTTAGCATAAAGAAGGGGATGCTAAGAGAGGAGTGAGCTCAGTACATACGAGATATTATATCCAATTTTGTTGCATAATTTATTTTTGTTTGTAACTCTATATCTGATGTCTTCAGAAATATCAATTACCAAATTTTCATTGCTTTATAATTCTAGTTGCTAAACCTTATTTAATTCTTACTATGGCTGCTTATTCCTTGTATTCTTTCCTTGTGGTTTTTTCTAGTATTTATTCTTTGAAGCTCTGGATTTGGGACATAATATTCCTGGGAATTTTTATTTTGAAGTTTCTTCAAAAAGTGAATAGTGGATTTTCTTATATTTTCCATTGGTTCTAAGCTATGCATGCAGTTATCTCTTATGATTTATTAAATATGATGTCTAGGATCTTTTTATTTGTAGAGTTCAAATAGTCAAATGACTCTCAAGGTTTGTTGTTTTTTTTTCCCTCCATTTGTTTTCTAGGACAGTTTTTTTTGTTTTCTTTTGATATTTTGGCTAGGAAATATATTACATCTTTTATTCTTTCAGTCATCTGATTTTGTTTTAATATTTCTCATGGTTTCACTAGGTCCATTTCTACATGACTGTGTCTAATATTCAGAGATATATATATTTTTTACCACACCAGGATAAAAATTTGTACTTCTTCCAACTGTTAATTCTCTTTCCAAAGCTTTTTTTTCCCCTATAGGTCTGATTTATTTTCTTTTTTTCTATTATTACTCTTATTTAGATTTCAAAATATCTCTTGCTCTTAAAAAAATGAAACAACTCTTGCTTCAGATCCTCTAGGAATTCTGGTTAACTATGTTTGTCTAAGGTTTGTTTGAGACTTTGCTTGTAGATGTTTTGTAGTCATTCCTTTTTCTGAATTTGTGTCTTAGACATCCCTATCACCATAATGTCTCTTTATGGCAAGATTCCCTTTTGTTTTATTTTTATTCTTCTCTCTGGTTACATCATGATTTAGGACTTAATTTTAGGGCTTTGCTCAATACACTTCTTATGAGATTATCTGGGCTGGGTTTTTGTCTACATGGGGTCCTAATGTTGCTTTCTTGTGATATTGAATATTGCTTTATTCCAAAATCTTAGGGAGACACAGGGTAGGGAGCTGAAAGCTTTTGGCATTCTCAAAGTGGTCTTATTCAGACAAAGTATTATCACTTTTCTAAGGTTTGGTAATTCCAAATTTGGCTCTATGTCTGCACAACACTCCTGTTGGCTTGCCTTGATTGAAGCTCCAGTTGACAGCTGCTAGACTGAGCCACTATCAGAAAGTTGGAAAGCTCTGCATATTTAAAGTGATTCAATTTCAGTTTCCATTTTGGTTCAGAATTCCTGCCCTATTCATTTATTTGTTGCAAACTTCAAACTTGACTGAAAGATAGAACTGAGACCATGCTCCATTACTGGGATAAGAACCATATGGCTACTGTATGCTTCTTAACTTTTTCCTTTTTCAGTACAAAGGATAGGATCTTTGACCACTTTTTGCCATTAGATACCATATCTTTGCATAGGTCCCCTTCTCAGTCTGCTTGGACTGATGACCCAGAATTTGACTGTCAATGATAACACAGAAAAATGGTACCTGTTTCTGCAGACTACACAATGTAAAGTCCCTTTGTATGTGTCTGGATTGTCCTCTTGCTCTGGTGCACAACATCTCCCTGTCCTGGAATGATCCAAATACCTTGCCATAGTCATACTTATGGACCACTAGGTTTCACAGAAATCTGTGTCTCCTTATTTACTGTAATCTTTTTTTCTCTTTAGATTTCCCTGGTACATTTTCTAGATCTTTGTGGAGGAATCATTTTGGAGGATCTGAACATCATTTCTTCCTGTTGCTCTGATATCTTGGCTCTGTCCACTATGTACTCATCACCAGAGTTTTTTTTTTTCTTCCAGTAAAATCCAAGGGCATATTATAGATTAAAAAATGATTCTGTGTTGATAAGTACAGAAAACTAGATGGTACTTCCTTAGAAGTATGCCAATTTTGAGAAGCTGACTATATATAATAAACAGAAGTTTAATGTGGGAGTATTTTATACAAGATGGCCACACTTTTGGAAAATTGGCTTCTTTACCATAACTGACAACAAAATGATTTTCACTGACCTTCCAACTTTTTGGAATGGTTGGATATAATAACTTCTCCTTCTTTCACGTAGCTTGGGCTAGTACAAAAGCGAGCTCTAACTAACCAGGTTCACTAGGCAAAGGAGGTAGTTGTCTGTTGTGAACAGAGTAAGAACCTATTATTTCAAAATAAGGCCAGTCCGTGGAAAGTGATCTCTCTACTGGTATTTACATCTGATGGAGTCTAGAATGCAAAACTTACAGTAGGGTCTTTGGAAGAAAAGAAAGGTGTTAAGCAGAGCTGGAGGCTATGAAGAAGGAACATAAGAAAGAAACACATAAGCAGCTGAGTGGTTCAATGAATAAATAGATCACTGGGTCTAGAATCAGGAAAATCTGGGTTCAAACACAACATCACACACATTAGTTGTGTGACTCTGGGAAAAAAAATCATTTAACGTGTTTGTCTCACTTTTCTCCTTAGTGAAAATGACATAGTTATAGCATATATCTTGCAAGGTTATTGTGAGAATTAAATGAAATAATATTTATGAAGAACTTAGCACAGAGTCTGTCTGTCACATAATAATTATTAAATAAAACTTATTTTACAGATGATGGTGATGCTATAACCTGAAGACCAAACCAAGATTAAGTAACAGGTTTGAAGACACTGGAGACATGGTATAGTGAAAAGAGAACTGTTACTGGAATGGCAGAAATCAGATTCCAATATCCCCTCGAATACTTATTACGTGAGTGACTTTGGTAAATAATTTAACTTCTTCGGACTCAGTTTTCTAATTTGTAACAATAATGATAGCTAATAGTTATTACTTCTATTGAACTTGATATATGTTACCTCATTATGTCCTTACAACTCTAGGCTGATGTGATTATTATCCCCATTTTGCAGATGAGGCAACTGAGGCTCAGGGAGATTAAATTGACTTGCCCAGTCAAATATCTTATAAATATCTTAGTCAGATTTATAACTCAGGCCTTTCTGACTCAAAGTTCAGCAATCTATAAATTGTAGCACCTAACTGCCTTGAATCAATGATGGTGGTGGTCTGGGGATAGACTAAATGGGTTCCAATTATATGATCCTGTGATTCTGGTACTTAGGAGGAATTGTGTCTTTTGAGATTTCTTATTTTCTCAATTCTCCTAATTTCTCTAATTTTCATAATGGGGAAAATGCCGAGGGCTCCTCTTTTTTATCTGCATTTTCTTAGGCAAAGGAGCATACTTTCCTCTCAGTTTTTCTCTATTTTGTGGTTTAGAAAAAGCTTTCTTGTTCTATTTTTTTCCTTCCAGTTTGGATGTGATGTTTCACTGGACTTAGAAATAATATTTATTCTCAATCCATTTCTAGCTTTTCATGCATGACATGTCTTTAGGCTACCTGGTAAGGATTATATTCTCTTGGGCATGGAGTCAAGATGGTGGACTAAAAACAAGGACTTGCTTGAACTCTCCCCTAAACCTCTCCACATAACTGTTAAAAATGACTCCAAACAAATTCTAGAGAAACAGAAACCACAAAATGACGGAATGAAACAAATTTCCAGCCCAAGACAGCCTGGAAGGTAGACAGGAAAGGTCTATCACACTGGGCTGTGAGAGAGTGCAGTCCAGCAAGGGCTGAACCATCATGGACAGGAATGGAGAAGACCTCAAGGGACTGATTCACTGGCATCTGTGGTGGTTTCCAGACTTATAAACCCATAAACACCAAAAACAATGCGGAAGGTCAGCAGGAAAATTTTGTAGGACCTGAGTAAGAGAGGAATGTAGTCTGGTCCAAGCCCTACGGTGGTAGAGGTGGTGGCGGTGGCATCAGCAGCAGCAGCAGTGACTCTTTCAAAGCTCCCTGTGCACAGAGGGTAGTGGGATCAAGAAGCTGATCAAAGGGGGATTGCAGCGGTCACTTAGGCAGTATTCTCTTGCTTTGCTCTGCTTCGAACTGGGTCGAAGTCATGGGTGGTCTTCTTGGGGTGAGGAGGAGTGCTAGTGTGAAAAAACTTGTGGCTGCAGTGGAGAGGGAATCATCATCACAGTTCCAAAGCAGAAAAGAGTGCTTGTGGTCACTCACAGACCAGAGCAGAGACCAGGAAAGGAATAAACACCTCCCCTTTGATCATACCACCTTGGAAGAGCTAAAAATGTACAAGTCCCTAGAAGTATCTCTAAAAACAGCTATGCAAAAGCCCTGCAGCTTGGGACATTACAACTACACCCACATTCCACCTCCTCCAAAAAAAAAATAACAGAGTCCTACCTTTATAAGGAGTTAGAAAGTCAAATATTTGGCTGGGGAAATAAGCAAGCAACATTAAAAAAAAAACCCTCAGACTATAGAATCCTTTTTGGTGACAAAGAAGATCAAAACATACAAACAGAAGACAACAATGTCAAAGCCCCTATATAAAAAAAAAAAAAAAACAAACCCTCCAAGAGAAATATGAACTCACTGCACAATATGGAAGAGCTCAAAAAGGATGTTGAAAATCAAGTAAGAAAAGTAGAGGAAAAATTGGGAAGAGATATTGTAGAAAATCAAGAAAAAACTTGCAAGAAAATCATGAAAAAACAGTCAACAGCTTGCTAAAGGAGAGAACAAAAAATACCAAAGAAAATTACCCCTTAAAAATAGACTAACATAAATGGGGGGGAAAAAAGAGGGGCAAAAAAAAAATTGAGGAGAAGAAATGCCCGAGAAAGCTGAATTGGCCAAATGAAAAAAGAGGGTCCAAAGCTCAATGAAGAAAAAAGTTCTTTAAAAATTAGAATGGAGCAAACAGAAGCTAATGATTTTATGAGCAATCAAGAAATAAAACAGAACCAAAAAAATGAAAAAAAAATAGAAGACAATGTAAAATATCTCATTGGAAAAATCACTTACCTGGAAAATAGGTCCAGGAGAGATAATTTAAAAATTATAGTATTACCTGAAAGTCATGCTCAATAGGAGAAAAAAAAAAAAGGTCTAGACTTCATCTTCCAAGAAATTAGCAAGAAAAACTACCCTGATATTCTAGAACAAGAGTCGAAAATAGAAATGGAAAGAATCCATTGATCACCTCTTTAAAGAGATCCCAAAAGGAAAACTTCTAGGAATATTATAGCCAAATTCAAGACTTCCCATGTCAAGGAGAAAATATTACAAGCATCCAGAAAGACACAATTTGAGTATTGTAGAAACACAATCGGGATAACACAAGATCTAGCAGCTTCTATATTAAGGGATGAGAGGGATTAAAATATGATATTCCAGAGTTCAGAGCAGCTAGGATTAAAACCAAGAATCATCTACCCAGCAAAACTGAGCATAATACTTCAGGAGAAAAAAAAGATTTTCAATGAAATAGAAGACTTTCAAGCATTCTTGATGAAAAGACCAAAGCTGAACACAAAATTTGACTTTGAAATATAAGAAACAAGAGAAGCATGAAAAGGCAAACAGGAAAAACGAAATCATAAGGAACTCATTAAAAACGAAGTATTTGCATTGCTACATGGAAAAATGATAATTGTAACTCATGAGACTTCTCTCAGTATGAGAATAGTTGAAGAGAATACATATGTGTATATATATATATATGTATACATATGTATATGTGTATATATAGGAGGGTATATGTGTGTGTACAAGAATATATAGAGAGCACAGGATGAGTTGAAGATAAGGGATGATATCGAAAAAATAAAACTAAGAGGTGAGAGGAATATATTGGGTGAAAAAGAAAGGGAGAGTTAGAATAGGGTAAATTATCTCACAAAAAAAGAGGCAAGAGAAAACTGTTTACAATGAAGGGGAAGAGCAGGAAAGTGAAAGGAAATGAGTCAACTTCACTCTCATTGGTTTTGGCTTAAGGAGGGAATAACATATACACTCAATTGGGTATTTTACCCTACAAGAAAGTAGGAGGGCAGGAGATAAGAGAGGGGATGATAGAAGGGAGGGCAGATGGGGGTGAAGGTAGGTAGAAGCAAACATTTTTGAAAAGGGAAAGGGTAAAAGGAGAAAAATAGAATAAATGGGAGGCAGGATAGGATGGAGGGAAATGTAGTTAGTCTTTCACAATATAACTACTATGGAAATGTTTTGCATAACTACACATGTACAACCTATATAGAATTGCTTGATTTCCCAGTGGTGGTGGGTGAGGAGAGAAGAAGGGAAAGAATCTGGAAATCGAAGTTTTAAGAACAAATGTTAATTTTCTTTACATGCAAATGGGAAATAACATCTACAGGCAATGGGGTACAGAAATCCATTTTGCCCTACAAGAAAGTAATGGGGTGAAAGGAAGCACGTAAGAGAGAACAGATTGGGGGAAGTGGTATTCAGTATGCTTGCTATCTTGGGGTAGTGGTTTGGGGAGAGACAGGGAGAAAATTTGTAATGCAAAATCTTGTGGAAATGAATGTTGAAAAAATAAAAATAAATAAATTTATTTTTTAAAGAAATTATCAAGGTAAACTACCCTGATATTCTAGAACAAGAGGGGGAAATACAAATGGAAAGAATCCATCGATCATCTCTTTAAAGAGATCCCAATAGGAAAACTTCTATGAATATTATAGCCAAGTTCTAGAATTCCCAGGTCAAGGAGTAAATACTGCAAGAATCAAGAAAGAAACAATGCAAGTATTGTAGAAACACAATCAGGATGACACAAGATCTAGCAGCTTCTATATTAAGGGATCAGAGGACTTGGAATATGATATTCCAGAGGTCAGAGCAGCAAGGATCAAAACCAAGAATCACCTACCCAGCAAAATGGAGTATAATAATTCAGGGGGGAAATTGACATTCAATGAAATGGAGGATTTTGAAGCATTCTGAATGAAAAGACCATAGATGAATAGAAAATTTCACTTTCAAATACAAGAATAAAAAAATTCATGAGAAGGTAAACAGGCAAGGAAATCATAAGGGATTTAAAGTTAATCTACTTACATTACTAAATGGAAAGTTGATATCTGCACTCATGAGATCCTTCTCAATATCAGGGTAGTTTGAGGATAGATAGGTGGATAGATAGATGGTACAGGGTGAGTTGAATATGAAGGGATGATATTTAAAAAATAAAATTAAGGGGTGAGGGAGGAATATATTGGGAGAAGTAGAAAGGGAAAGAGAGAATGGGGTAAATTATCTCCGATAAAAAAGGCAAGGAAAAGCTTTTATAATGGAGGGGAAAAGGGTGTGAAGTGAGAGAGAATGAGTGAACCTTACTCTCAGTAGATTTGACTTAAAGAGGGAATAAAATATACACTCAGTTGGGTATCTTATCCTACAGTTAAGTATGGGGCAAAAGGGGAAGAGGTGGAGATGATAGAAGGGAGGACAGACTGTAGGAGAGGGTAGTTAGAAGCACTTTTTTTTCAATTTTTTTTATTTTTTAACTTTTGTTTATTGTTAGTTTAAATCATTCATTTCCACGAGATTTTGAGTAACAAATTTTCTCTTTTTCTTTCCCCTAGCTACCACCCCAAAACAGCGATCCCACTGTATATCCCCTCCTCTAATCTGCTTGCTCCTATGTCCTCCCCCCTCACCCCTCTGAATTTCCAGTAGGACAAGTTGGATCTCCCTACCATAGTGCCTATATATCTTATTACCCAGTTGCATGTAAATAATAATAATAATTATTATTATTATTGTTGTTATAATAATAATAATTATTATTGTTGTTATAATAATAATAATTATTATTATATATACATATATATAAACATTTGATTTTAGAACTTTAGATTCTAGATTCTTTCCCTTCCTCTCTCATCACCTACCCTCACTGGAAAGACAAGCAATTCAATGCAGGCCATACATATGTAGTTACACAGAACATCTCCATAATGGACATATTATGAAAGACTGACTATATTTCCTTTCTTCCTATCCTGCCCCCCACTTGTTCTATTCTCTATTTTGTCCCTGTCCCTTTACTGAAGTGTGTGCTTTTAACAACCTTCCCCCCCAACTTGCCCTCCCCTCCATCATCCCCTCTCTCATCCCCTTCCCCCCTACTCTCCTGTAGGGCAAGATATCCAATTTACAGTGTATGTCATTCTTTCCTTAAGCCAAATTCAATGAGAGTAATGTTGATCCATTCCCTTGTGCCTTCCTGTTCTTCCCCTCCATTGTAACAGTTATTCCTTGCCTCTTCTATATGAGATGATTAACCCCATTCTGTCTCTCCCTGTCTCTTCTCATTCTATTCCTCTCCCACCTCTCAATATCACCTTTCTAAAATATCGTCCCTTCCTATTCAATTGATCCTCTGCCCTCTGTCTATGTACACATATATACACACACTCACATATGTATTCATATGCATATATACCCTCCCTATATAGACATATGTGTAAGTATGTATGTATGTATGTATGTGTATATATATACATATATATGTATACACAAACACACACACACATACATTTATATTCCCTTCACCTATCCTCATATT
>CM053587.1:117151050-117186505 GCA_028646515.1 Pseudochirops corinnae
ATATATATATATATAAAGAACATCAATCCAATAGTCCAAAGTTGCAGGTTTTTCACATTCATATGCCTTTTGGTATGTTTCCATATGAGCCTATTTACTCTTTATAAATGTTATGAATTTTAAAATGAGACAGTTTCTGGGTAATTAATAATTATTTTACTAATTATGACTAGCACATAATTAATAGATTGAGGTCAGTGTTCCTCTTGGAAGCCAAAGATTAACCGTGGAGGTCTCTGGAGAAGTGGTTGTTACTGAGTGGTACAAACCAATTCTGATTAATTTAAAATTGAGAGAATTAATATTATAATGAGAGGTAAGCTTTTTCTAATGAAGAACTGGAGCTCAATGAGATTCTAATCATGCCATTCTTGAACAAAAAGACTCAAGTCAGACCACTCTACATCTCTGGCAATCTATACAAAAGGAATCCACCTCTACCCAGTCAGTGAACCATGAACAACGGAAGGGTAAGAATTCCAGGAGATAATATGTTGTGGGTGGGGTGAATTCTTCCGACAGGGTCAGAAATTTCCTTGAGAGACTTGACTTTGAATGAGGAAATGGAAAGGGAAAAATAAAACTTGATCCCCTAATGTTAATAACTGATTATTAATTATCTTTTCTCTCACTAAAATGTGTATAGTAGTGGGAGAGTATGACCCAGGTTAGTGTATAATCTGTGATGTTTTGATTATTACTGCATTTTTGTTCTCTTTAATAACCATGATTTTTATCATTCTTGCATTTTCCCTGGTGTTGAATAAATGGATGTTTGTGCTTGTTTTAGTGAATGATGTCAATGCAAATGATTTTTTTTTAAAGGGAAATGATATCTGTTGTAGGTCAAACTATAGTAATGATATGGGTATTCCCACACACACACACATATACAATAGAGCTACAATGAAAATGGAAAGAATTTGAGTTATACCTGTGTGATGATAGTCTTTCTCTGGGAAAACTAGATGTACTTCTATGAGAGCATATTAGGACAGAGAGAGAGAGAGAGAATTATACCCCATGTCAGGTGCTATTTTAAGAACTCAAAGAGCTAAACCAAAGTAGGTTTTGACCAGTATGCATGAGGTGAAATAGCCAGTGTCATACAAAATTCATGCTATAGATAGGCCAGTGTGATATCACCATTTTAATAAACATAAAAGGAGTCCTTATAGAGCAGACGTGATAATAATACAACCATTAAAACTGTACTCTGGAGCCTCATCTGGGTTGAATTTTTTAAACAACTCATCCCAAAATCCAAGTAAAGAAAATAATTATGCTTTCCTGATTTTGGCAACTGCTAATATGGATCCAGCTAACATTTTCATAAATGCTAATATCAGTCAAAGACATTCTCTACTTACATATTCTTTTAAAAAGTGTAACCTTTTTTGTTGGTTAAAAGATGTTCAAAAAATCAAATGCAGAGGAATGTTGTGGATATTAGATAATGCTGCCACATCATCTTAATGCTTATTTATTTTAACATCCTTCTAATGTTTGTTCCTTTTTTTCCTCTCCCTATAGTTGTATATTGTTAAGATTTCTAAATATTTTCTTTTCATAAAAAAAAAAAGACTTATCTTCAAGGCCTGATTTTTCTGTCTGTTTTATTGATATACTACAAAATAGTTTAAGTAGAGACTTGATTGAGTGTACAGAATTAGGCAAGAAGGAGCATATTTCAGATTTAGGTCTCTAGTTTTTCCACTAAAAAAAATAATTTTAGATAGCTCAAGAGTGTCAATTATCATTCAACATAACATAATGTAATTAAAACCAAAAATAAATAAAAAGCTGGTTAGATAGTTTTAGCTCTAGTATTATCATACTCACATTTGTAACTTTATGAACCTATACTTTTTTAAATATTGCCTTCCTGTTGTGAGCCTGAGAATATGGTATAACAAAAATAACCCAGATTAAGATATCAGACTTATGAATTCTTGAATTTTGAAACAGCCATTTCATATGTTCAAAAGATTTAGAGCTATTAGGAAAGTATAGTCCAAATGACTTGCCCAGAGTCACACAACAAGGAAATGACTGAGGGTGGATTTGAACTGAGATCTTTCTATTCTAGGTCTAGAGCTCTGTCCACTGACCAACTTTCCTACTAAAATATATTAAGTGACAATGATATTTTAAATTCCCCCCTTACAGATATGTTGTGAAAACCATTTATATAAATTTGCCATATAAATATAAAAAACATAGAAATAAATTATAGCTTCAAGAGCATCTATTCCAACCCTCTCTTAAAGAGAAAACTGAGGCTCAGAGTAATGAAGTGATTTGACTAAGTAAGTGAGTGAATGAATAACAAAGCATTCATTCAGCATTTACTAAGTCTAAGCTATTAAATCAATTACCAAATACAAAGTCATGTGGTAAGCACTGGTGACAGAAACAGAAATAAGGAGACAATTTATACTCTCAAGGCATTCACATCTGAATGGAGGAAAACAACACACACACATACACACACACACACACACACATACACAACTGAAATAGAAAGATTTGGGGGACAAAGTCAAGATGGCATCATAGAAGCAGGAGAACTCCACAGCTCCTCCCATAACCACCTCAAATACATATAAAATATGACTCTAAACAAATTTTAGAGCTCCAGAACCCAGAAAATTACAGAAAAACACATTTTCTGCTGAAGGCAGCTCGGCAGACAGACAGGAAGGGCTCATCACAGAGTGCTGGGAGACAAAACCAGTCAGGCCTGGAACCGTGGCTTAGCCCCAGGGTGGTCACAGCAAGCCATGGCTGAAGCACTTGGGAGAGTGGATCACTTGCAGCTGTGGCAGTTTCCAGAATTATCAACCCATAAAACCAAGGACAAAGTGAAAAGTCAGTGGAACTTGGCTAAACTTGGGGGGAGACTAGGGGGCTGGCTGCCGGCCCCCAGGGCAAGAAAGCAGTGGAAGCAGAGGCCCTGCAGCCACCTACACCTAGCTGCTTCAGAGTTGCTGACCTGAAGATTGTAGGGGGGCCAAGAGATCATTCAGAGGCTAATGGCTTTTGCCTTAAGCTGCCTGGATCAGGATTGCTGTCTTGGGTGGTGGTCCTGAGGTGTATGACCAGTGAGCCAAAGCTGGTGGGGGCTGCAGAGATGGCAGCCTCCTAATAGCTCCAGCAGCTATGAAAACTCCATCAATTTGGGACAAAACTCTGCCCTGGGAAGCAGAGATCTACTGAGGCTCAAGAATCAAGCTAATTGACTTGGCAACATGAGCAAGCAAAGGAAGCAAACCAAGCTTAGTAACACAGAAAGATTCAATCGTCCTTAGGGTTCAGTGGCAAAGCAGATGGTAATACATCTTTTTTAAATGTTGGTTATTTTCACTTAAAAAACCACTATATTCAAATGATTTGATGATGCCTAGGACTTGGGTGGCCATAGCTTCCTTTTCTGGGTCTTCAATAAATATGGCTATGGAGAAACAGGGACTTTCATTCCTGTAGAGGCCATTGTCAGGTCACATTGCCAAAAGAGTTGCTTCCTTGGATGACAATTGTAGGAACTGGCCTAGAAGTAGAGATAATGGTGGAGGGGTTGCCACTACTCTGAGATTTATTGGTCCCATGGTCCTTTTCTGTCTCCTTTGTGGTCTGAGAGGAGGTGATAATGGTTCAGGTGTCAAAAGTGCAAACTACTGGCTGCATGTGTCCCACAACACTCCAGAGTGCCCCCAACCAGATTAAAATGTAATTGAGAAATATTTAACATTAAATTATATGTGGGTATGTACACAAAAATATAATAAAACATAGATAACATAACATTTTAAAAATAAATTAATATACCTTTTACAGAGATCTTTATGTATGGATTAGTGGTCCTCATTTTATTTGAGTATGACACCACTGGTCCAGGGGTAGCAGTGACTTGACTTGCTACCTCTGGTTTTTTCTATCAGGATCCGTTGCTGGCAAACCCAGTATTCAAACCCAAGACTTTTGCCTCCAACTCTAACTCTCTTCATATTGCATCAGTGACTGTTTCAGTAGAAGAATACTAGGCCTGGATATAGAACCATAAGAATCAGGTTCAAACATCAATATTTGCCACTGACTAATCATATGATTCAAGAAAAGTCACCTAATCTTAAAAACCTAAGAATCCTCATCTTTAACATAAGGAAAATAATAGTGGTATTGTCTACCTGGAGTGAGGGAGGCTCTCTGAGTATAAAGTGCTGTGCAAATATGAGCTATGACATTATCATTTACTTTTAGAGTCATCTTCATTTCTTAGTTACAACATTTCAATAAGAAACATTAGGTATTAAAAGATTATTTATTAATTTAAGAACTCCTCTTTTATGTATATATTGAACTACTTTGGAGTGTCAGCTGCTGTATTCTTTGTTGAGCTCAGCTAAGTCTTTCATGTCTTTTAAAATACTCAGTTCCATCACTGTCAGAAGCTATTCATGATAGAAAGTTATCTCATATTAATTAAATGGGTAACATTTGCATTTTAAATTACTGCAGCAAGACTTTTGATGATAATGTTTTGAATGCTGTAAAACAACATAAGAGTGCTTAAAAGAAGTGACTGGTTATTATCAATTTATTTGATATTCACTCTACTAATTATAGTCATGGAAAACTATAGGAATATTAATGAGGATTTAGGGCCTCTTCAAATGTCTGAATGAACTATGAATATAGATTTATACACATAAAAAATACTGCCAGTATCCTTCGGCTCTATATAACCAAAGTGAAATAAAAAGTTAATAACACACTCTTCCTTCCTTCCTTCCCTTTCTTTCTTTCTTTCTTTTTCTTTCTTCTTTCTTCTTTCTTTTTCTTTCTTTCTTTTTTCTTTCTTCTTTCTTTCTTTCTTTTTTCTTTCATTCTTTCTCTCTCTCTCTCTCTCTCTCTCTCTCGCTCTCTCGCTCTCTCTTTCTTTATATCTTTCTTTCCTTCTTCCTTTACAAACTCTACAGACAAAAATGTTCTCAATTATCAGAACGGATTATCTGTCTTATTTTCTCCTTCAAATGTCAAAGGACAATATGACAATATAATTTTGCCCAAATTATAAAGTCCCTAGGTTATAAATGATAAAGAACATAGTTACCTTTCTTAATACCTTAATAGCCAAACTGAAACATAGAGGACCAACAAGTAATGTTAACTTGTTTGTTTCTTTTTTTCTGTTATTGGGAGAGTGTTTTCTAGCTCAAAGGGTTAATTACGCTGTAAACATAGAATACTAATAAGTTGTTATAAAGTAGTTGCACTCAAAATATCAACCACATAACTGATCAGTGACAACCACAGGCTTAAAAATGTGATCACCAATAATTCTATGAGAAAGAAAATGGAAGTACAGCTATTTTTTAAATAATTGATTTATTTAAGGGATCAAAAGGGTTAGAATACTATATTCCAGAGGTCAAAGGGGCTAGGATTAAAACCAAGAATCACCTACCCAGCAAAACTGAGTATAATTCTTTAGGGGAAAATATGGATATTTGATCAAATAGGATTTTCAAGCATTCTTGATTAAAAAGATCAGAGCTGAACAGAAAATTTGACTTTCAAATACAAAAATCAAGAGAAGCAAAGAGAAGCATGAAAAGGTAAACAGGAAAGAGAAATCATAAGGAACTTATTAAAGTTGAACTGTTTACATTCTTAAATGGAAAGACTATATTTTAACTCATGAGACTTTTGTCAGTATTAGGATTGTTTAAGGGAATATGTGTGTATATACATATACACACACACACACACATATATATGTCTCCATGTGTGTGCATGTATGTATATATGTGTATATGTATACATAGACAGAGGGTACAGGGTAAGTTGAATAGAAAGGCAATGATATCTAAAAAAATAAAATTGAGAGGTGAGAGATGGATATATTGGGAGAAGGAAAAGGAGATATAGAATAGGGTAAATTATCTCACATAAAAGGTAAGAGGAAGCTGTTACAATGGGAGGGGAAAGCAGGGAGGTGAAAGGGAATAAGTCAACCTCACTCTGATTGGATTTGGATTAAGGAGGGAACAACATGCACATTCAATTGGGTATCTTACCCTACAAGAAAGTAGGGGGGAAGGAGATAAGAGGAAAGATTATAGAAGGGAGAACTAATTGGAGGAGGGGTAGTCAGAAGCAAACATTTTTGAAAAGGGACAGGGTAAAAGGAGACAATAGAATAAATGGAAGGCAGAATAGGATCCCAACATGATTATTGTGGAAGTGTTTTGCATAACTACACATTTAAAACCTGTATTGAACTACCTGTCTTTTCAATGGGGGTTGGTGAGGAGGGAAGAAGGGAGAGGATCTGGAACAAAGTTTTAAAACAGATGCTAAAAAACAATTGTATTTATATGCAGCCAGGAAATAAGATACACGGGCATTGAGGTATAGAAATCCATCTTGTCCTACAAGAAAGTAAGTGACAAGGGAGGGGAAGGAAGGATAAGGGGGATAGAAGAAAGAGCAGACTGGGGGAAGAGATAATCAGTATGTTTGCCATCTTGGGGTGAGGAGTAGGGGAGAGTTGGGGGGAAAATTTGGAACTCAAAAATCTTGTGAAAATGAATGTTGAAAACAAAAAAAAATACATACAGTAACATTTTAAAAACTATATACTTATTTATTTTTAGTTTTTAGCATTCACTTTCATAAGATTTTGAGCTTTAAATATTCTCCCACTCCCACTCCTCCCACCTCCCTAAGATGGCACACAGTCTGATATGGGCTCTACTTATATATTCATATTAAGCATTTTCACATTAGTGATGATGTAAAGAATAATTAGAACTAATGAGAGGAAACATGAGAACGATAAAACAAACAAAACAACAAAAGAGAAGGAGAGCAAATAGTATGATTCCATCTACATTCAGACTCCAAAATTCTTTCTCTGGATGTGATTACCATTTTCCATTATGAGGCTTTTGGAATTGTCTTAGATCTTTGCATTGCTGACAAAAGCTATGTCTATCAATGTTAGTCACTGCACAATGAGGCTGTTACTGTGTACAGTGTTCTCCAGGTTCTGCTCAATTCACTCAGTGTCAGTTCATACAAGTCTTTCCAGGTATATCTGAAGTCTACCTACTCATCATTTCTTGTAGCACAATAGTATTCCATTACATTCATATATCACAACTTGTTTAATCATTCCCTAACTGATGGATATCCCCTTAATTTCCAATTCTTTGCCACTGCAAAAAGAGCTGCTATAAATATTTCTGTACATGTGGATCCTTTTCCCATTTTTATGATCTCTTTGGGATACAGACATAGAAGTGATATTGCTAGATCAAAGGCTATGCACAGTTTAATAGCCTTTTGAATGTATTTCCAAATTGTTCTCCAGAGTGATTGGATCAGTTTGCAACTCCACTGACAATGCATTAGTATTCCAATTTTCTTACATCTCTAGAATTTACCATCTTACTGTTTTGTCCTGTTAGCCACTCTGATAGGTGTGATGTGGTACCTCAAAGTTGTTTTGCATTTCTCTAAGCAATAGTTATTTAGAACATTTTTTTTAATATGACTATAGATAGCTTTAATTTCTCCCTCTGAAAAATGCCTGTTCATATCCTTTGACCACTTATCAGTTGGGGAATGATTGCATTCTTATAAATTTGACTCTGTTCTCTATACATTTGAGAAATGGGACCTTTATCAGAGACACTGGATTTAAACATTATTTCCCAGCTTTCTGCTTCCCTTCTAATCTTGTTTACCTTGGCTTTGTGCAAAAACTTTTCAATTTAATGTAATCAAAATCATCCATTTTGAATTTAGTAATGTTCTCTCTTTTTCAGTCAAATTCTTCCCTTCTCCATAAATCTGACAAGTAAACTGTTCCTTACTCTTGTAGTTTGCTTATAATATCAACCTTTATATCTAAATCATGTACCCATTTTGACTTCTATTTTGAATAGAGTGCAAGATGTTGGCCTATTCTTATTTTCTGCCATACTATTTTCCAGTTTTCTCAGAAGTTTTTTTTGTTAAATAGTGACTTCTTATCTCAGAGGGTAGAGGTTTTGGATTTATCAAATTAATAGAGTCTTTGACCAGGATGTCTTGCATACCCAATCTATTCCACTGATTCACCTCTCTGTTTCTTAGCAAGTACCAAGTAGTTTTGATAATTGCTATTGTACAGTTCAATCAAAATCTGGTACAGCGAGGACACCTTCCCTTGCATTTTTTTCCATTAATTCCCTTGGTGTTCTTTTGTTCTTGCAGTTGAATTTTGTTACTGTTTTTTCTATCTCTATAAAATAACTTTTTGGTAGTTTGGTATGGCCCTAAGTCATTTAATTTAGGTAGAATTGTCAGAAAATGAAAGTATATGTAAAGAAACCAATATAGCTGCAAAGAGAGCTCATGAGCCATCTGAAATATTAAAAAGTTATGGACAAAAGATGTAAATGAAGGCACATTCCTGAGGGCTAATAAAAAATGTGGCACAATATATTTTTCAGCTAAAAAGCATTTATTTTATCTCTCTATCCTACTTCCCTCCTTTGAGGGAAAAATAATCCATGACTAATAATCAAACCAAGTAAATTCCTGGATTGTCCATGTCCAAAATTATATGCCTCCTTTTTAGTTCTGAGTCTATAACTTCTCTTTCAAGAAGTAGGTATCATGCTTCATCATTAGACCTCTTGAGTTGTTATTGGTCATTCTTTTGATCAGAATTTTTAATTCTGTGTAGAAAAATCTCTTGGCAAAATACAGCACACATTTATATTAAAACCCTTAAAAGTACAGACAAGAGAGGACTTTTATTTTATATGAATCAAAGTTTATATTTAAAACCAAGAAATAGCCTTGTTTGCAATGGAACAACATTAAAAGCTTTCATAGTACATAAAACAAGGATAATTCCTCTCTTCACTATTATTTGATATAGTTCTAGAAATGCTAATTATAAAAATAAAGCAAATTGATCAATATTTCATGTATAAAAGTGGGCAAAGAGAAGACAAACTTCCTTATCTCAAGATGGCATGGTAATGTGTTTATGAAATCTCAGACAATCAGGAAAGTATGTAAATAAACCTACTTAAAGCAATTAATAGCCAAAGGAGTAAAAATGATAACAGTGTTTGAGCCATATTTCAAACCTATATAAGACAATTATTTAAGTTTCAAATTGACATGAAACGTTCATCTGTAAGTTTCTCCAATTTATGAAACAAGAGATGTAGTTTTAAAGAAGTGAACTGAAGCAGCATCTTATGTACAATCAATGTGATAAGAGGTTTCCAGTTACCTAAAAGCCCGAATAGACAAGATTCCTAGATGAGACATGTTAGTTTGAAGGAGACTTGCTATGTCACACACAGGATTAATCATGGAGTTAGAATTTCCTAGTTGAAACTACATAAGCTCAAAAGTCATCTTCCATCCACATCTGAACAAGAATTTTGTCTCCAACACCACCTACACCCCCAATGTGAGCCTCAAATCCTTAATTGAAAACTTCCAGATTATGAAGAACTATATCCTGAAGTTGACATTTTTGATAGTTCCCATTGTTAAGAAGCTTCAATTTTAAATTCAGATGGGAAAATACACAAGCAAACAAAAGCATATGCAGCTTCCACCTGTTACTCCTAATTCTTCCATCTGAGGCCAATTAAAACAGGTCTTTCATTTCACAAAATTTGACATACTTGAAGACAGACATTACATCCTTCCTGTTTAAATACTCTATTTTCCATTATTAAACACCTTAATTTCTTCAAATGACCATGTATGACATAGTTCTGAGTCCCTTAATCATCTTCATCTCCTTCCTCTGAACAAGGTTAACCATATAAATATATTTCTTCAAATGTGTCACATAGAGGTCAATCAATCAATAACATTTATTAAGTACCTACCTACTGTTTTCCAGCATTGGGAATGTAAAGAGAAGGAAAATACATCCTAGTTCTCAGAAAGTTTGCAGTCTGATGAGGAGGATAAAATTCAATACATATATATGTATGTATGTATGTGTGTATGTGCGTGTGTGTATATATGCATATATATGTATATATATATATATATATATATATATATATATATATATATATATGATAATAACAAAGGGAAAGGACTTAAATTAAGAAGGGTTGGGCAAAGCTTCCTGTTGAAAGTGGGATTTTAGTTAGGACTTAAAGGAATACAGGGAGGTAAATAGGTAGAGATGAAGAAGAGCATTCCAGGCATGGGGTTCAGGCAGAGAAAAAACTCAGGGTTGGGAGATGGTATGTCTTGTTAATGGAACAGAAAGAATGCCAACATCACTGGATCAAACAGTATGTATTATGGAGTAAGGCATAAGAAGACAGAAAAGGTAGGTTTGTGCTAGGTTATGAAGGAATTTTAATGTCAGATAGAGCATTTTGTATTTTCTCCTAAAAGCAATAGGAAGCCACTAGAGTTTGCTGCATAACATGATAGTAACATGAACAGACTTATACTTCGGGAAAATCATTTCAATAACTGAATGGAACATAGATTGTTGTGGCGAGAAATGAGGCAGGAAGAATCAGATGCTGGCTTATTGCAAATTTAAATAAATTTAGAGAGGCTGACGAGATCACTAAATGAAGTAGTATAGAGGGAAAGAGAAGAAAGCTTATGGTTAAAGAGAAGAAAACTTATGGTTAAAGAGCATGAAGAATGGTCAGATAGGTAGGAGGAAATCAAAAGAGAATGGTGCCCCAAAAATATATAGAAAAGGGAGTTTCAAGAGAAGAAGGTGATCAACAGTGTCAAAAAGTACAGAGAGGAGAAGTAAGATGAGGACTTAGAAAAGCCTTTTGGGGGAGGTGGGTAGAGCCAAGATGGCAATGAAAAAGCAGGAACTTGCTTGAGATCTCCCCCAAACCCTTCCAAATACCTGTGAAAAGGACTCTAAACATATTCTAGAGCTACAGAACCCACAAAATGACAGAATGAAATAAATCTCCAGCCCAAGACAACCTAGAAGATCAACAGGAAATGTCTATTGAACAAGGCTGGGAGTAGAGTACAGTCCAGCATTGGCTGTGCCAGAACAGACAGGGCTAGAGCAGGCCTCAAGGGACAGAATCACTGGCAGCTGTGAAAGTTCCCAGACTTCTCAACCCATAAACACCAAAGACAGCAAAAGATAATTTTCTCAGTGAGAAAACTCTGTGGGACTGGGTGAAAGAGGAGTGTGGTCAGCTCCAAGCTCCAGGATGGTGGAGGTGGTAGCAGAGGTGGCAGCAGCAGCAGCAGTGGCAGCTGCTTCAAGAACTCTGAACCCATAAATGGGGGAGGATTGAGCAGCTGATCACAGGAGGATTACAGGGATCTCTTTGCTGGCAGTGAGGCAGGATTCTCTTGCTTTGTCTTCTTTGGATTTGTGTCACACTATTGGGTGGCAGTCCGGGGGTAAGGAGGAGTATTTGCAAAATAGAGCCTGTGGCAGGGGTGGAGGGGGAATCCTCCTCACAGATTCAAAGAAGAAAAGAGTGTTAGAGGTCACTCACAGACCAGAGTGCAGACTGGGACAAGAGTAAATACATCGCCTTTGAACATGCCACCTTGAAAGAACTGAAAATTTACAGGTCACTAGAAGCATTTCTGAAAATAGCTGTATAAAATCCCTGAAACCTGGGACAGTACACCCACCCCCATCTCCACCCCAACTGCAAGCAAAGTCATACCATCATACCTTGCCAAAGAGTTAGAAAGTCAAGTATTTGGCTGGGGAGGTGACCAAATGGTGTAAAAAAAAAAAATAAAAACAACCGCAAGACTATGGAATCTTAATTTGGAAACAAAGAAGATCAAAACATACAACCAGAACACAACAAAGTTAAAGTATGTACATCAAAAGCCTCCAAGAAAAATATGAATTGATGCTAGGCCATGAAAGGGCTCAAGAGGAGTTTTGAAAATCAAGTAAGAGAAATAGAGCAAAAATTGGGAAGAAAAATAAGAGTGATGCAAGAAAACCAGGAAATACAAATCAACAACTTGCTAAAGGAGACCCAAAGAAATGCTGAAGAAAATAACACCTTAAAAAAGTAGACTAAACCAAATGGCAAAAGAGGTCCAAAAAGCCAATGAGGAGAAGAAAGCCTTTAAAAGCAACATTGGCCAAATGGAAAAGGAGGTCCAAAAACTCACTGAAAAAATAATTCCTTAAAAAATAGAATGGAGCAAATGGAAGCTAATGACTTCATGAAGAATCAAGAGATTATAAAATAAAACCAAAAGAGTGGAAAAAAAATAGTAGACAATGTGAAATATCTCATTGGAAAAACCACTGACCTGGAAAATAGATCCAGGAAAGACAATTTTAAAAAATTATTGGACTACCTGAAAGCTATTATAAAAAGAAAAGATCCTGGACATCATTTTGAAAGAAATTATTGAGGAAAACTGTCTGAATATTCTAGATCCTGAGGGTAAAATGGAAATTGAAGGAATGCACTGATCAACTCTTGAAAGAGATCCCAAAATGAAAACTCCATACTGTAGCCAAATTCCAGAGTTCCCAGATCAAGGAGAAAATATTGCAAGCAGGCAGAAAAAAGAATTTGAGTATTGTGGAAAAACAATTGGGATAACACAAG
Source organism: Pseudochirops corinnae (assembly GCA_028646515.1). Lineage (NCBI taxonomy): Eukaryota > Metazoa > Chordata > Mammalia > Diprotodontia > Pseudocheiridae > Pseudochirops > Pseudochirops corinnae. Next base: position 117,163,680 of record CM053587.1, read on the forward strand.
ATATAGCAACTTCTACATTAAGAGATGAGAAGGCATAAAATATGATATTCTGGAGGTCAGAGGAACTAGGATTAAACCAAAAATCACCTACCCAGCAAAACTGTGTATAATCCTTCATGGTAAAATATGGGCATTCAGTGAAATAGAAGACTTTCAAGCATTCTTGATGAAAAGACCAGAACTGAATAGAAAATTTCACTTTCAAATACAAGAATCATGAGAAGCATGAAAAGGTAAAAAGGAATGAGCAATCAAAAGGGACTTATTAAAGTTTAACTGTATACATTCCTACATGGAAAGATGACATTTGTAACTTATGAGACCTTTGTCATTATGAGTTGTTGGAGGAGAGAGTGAGAGAGTGAGAGAGAAAGAGAGACAGAGAGACAGAGACAGAGACAGAGACAGAGACAGAGAGAGAGAGATGGCACAGGATGAGTTGAATATGAAGGAATGATACCTAAAAATAAATTTAAGGGGTGCAAGAGGAATATATTGGGAGGAGAAAGGGAGAGATAGAGTGGGGTAAATTATCTCACATAAAAAAGACAAGAAAAAGGCTTCACAATGGAGGGACATGGGGAGACTGAGAGGGAATGAGTGAATCTTACTCATTGAATTCGACTTAAGGAGGGATTAACATACACACTCAATTGGTTACCTTACTTTACAGGACAATAAGGGGGAAGTGGATTGGAGGGAGGAAGATAGAAGGAAAGACAAATTGAGGGAGGGGGCAGTCACAAGCAAACACTTTTGAAAAAGCACAGGGTAAAGGGAGAAAATATAAAAAGTGGAGGATGGGATTAGATGGAGGGAAATATAGTCTTTTACAACATCAATATTATGGAAGTGTTTTGCATAACTGCACATGGATAACCTATTTTGAATTGCTTGCCTTCTCCATGAGGTTGGGTGGGGAGGGAAGAAGGGAGAGAATTTGAAACTCAAAGTTTTAAAAACAAATTTTAAACATTGTTTTTACATGAAACTGGGAAATAAGATACACAGGCACTGTGGTATAAAATTCTATCTTGCCCTACAAGAAAAATAAGTGGGAAGCAGATAAGGCAGTGGGGGACAATAGAAAGTAAGGCAGACTGTGCAAAAGAGTAATTGGAATGCATGATGCCATCTCAGGGTGGTGGAAATGAGAGAGATGGGAAGAAAATTTGGAACTCAAAATCTTGTGGAAATGAATATTGAAAACTAAAACTAAATTAATTAATAAATAATAATGTTTTTAAAGCTGGAATTCCAATCATGAAAACAATGAAAAAAGAAATAATAGTTGGATTTGACAAATAAGAGATTAGTAATTTTAGAAAAAGCGGCTTTGGTGGAATGATAAGGTTGAAAACTGAGGAGGACAGAAAACAGAGATACCTAATGTAGTGTTCTTTTGAAGAAATTTAGCTACAAAATGCAGATAAGATATAGGGCAATAGTGGGATGGAAGGATCAAGTGAGTGTTTTTTTTGTTTTGTGTGTGTGTGTGTGTGTGTGTGTGTGTATGTGTGTTTCTTATTTGTTTCTGGATAGTGGAGAAATTAATGTGCTTGTAGGCATTAAGAAATTAACCAGTAGTTAGGGAAAGATTGAAAGTAAGTGATGGACTGAGGATGGGCAGAAGAGGCAATCAGTTGGAGGATATGGAATGGAATGGAATTGTTTGAACAATGAGGGTTGGTGGTTACTTGTTAGTCTGGTTTAACCCTTAGTCTGATTTACCTATTACATATTGATAAATTTTGCTATTTCTTAATCAATACTTCTTTTTGAGTGTTCATAAGTCATCTGTTGAATGATACATTTTAGCATTTTTCAGGAATCAGAATAAAGCTTATTTGCATATAAAATAAAAAAGTCAAGTATTCAACTCCCTCACCTTTTTGAGTATTGGGTCATTTGTCCATCTCTCATTCTGTGTCAGTGGTCTATGATTTTTTCTAAAAGTTCACCATTAATTGTGTCTATCCTTTACTTGGTGAAAGTACATCTACTCATAGTTGTGAAAATTATATGATCTTCTCTTTTAATTTTGTGGTAATATCTTTAAAATTATTGTCATGTATCTATTTTGAATTTATTATATAATATGGGATAAAGTGTTAGTCTAAGTCTAATTACAACAGACTGCTTTCCTACTTTTCCAGGAGTTCTTCTTATCAAATAATGAGTTTTTTTTTCCCTAAGTTATTCATGTTTTCCATGTTATAGGGCACTATGTTATTGAGTTCTATCATTTTTCCACTGATCTACTTACACATTTTAAAATTAATACCAAATGATTTTGATGCTTACTGCTTAATAATATATTTTGAAGGCTGGAAGCATGATGCACTTTTCTGTCATTTCTCTTTCCATTATTTCTTTTGATATTCTAGACCTCTTGCTTCTCCAGATGCATTAGGTTATTTATTTTATTGAGTTCTGTTAAGTATCTTATTAATATCTTGATTTATTTGGCAATAAAATGCAAATTAATATTGTCATTATCATTGTGTTTATATTGGCATAGACCAAACATGACCACTGAATATTTCTCTAGCTATTTTAATTGCCTGTATTCTGGAGCTAAATTTAAACTTTCTAGTGGGTAAGTGTCACCACTTAGGAGGAAAAAAAAGGAAAATTTGTAGAATTCTGGTAACTAGTAGGACCCTGCATGAATACATTCCTCCATCCTAGGACTTTTTGTTATGCATGTGATTTATAAAGACTCCCAACCCCATTATTTTTCCTAGGGAAATACAGAAACTATTTAAATCCTCCTTTAACTTGTCATGACCCTCGAAGTGATTATAAAATCAGCATGGTCTTGAAAAATGGGGTTCAAATTCTACTCTTGAAACATACAAGTCTATAACCATGAACAAGTCATGTAAACTCTAAATATATCAAATGGGTTTCTAATATTCAAAATCAAAGATGTGTAGATGTAGTGTTTCCACCCCAGTAATTTCCTATGTTAGTGAAATTACAGGACCTTTATTATTTATATACTTTAAGGATTACAAAGTGGCTAAAGGAAAATAAAAGGTTAAATTATAACTTGGTTGGGAAAAAAGAGCCATTTTCTCATGAAAGCTTATTTTCTTTGGTTATAATGTGTCATTTAAAAGGTTTGAAAAATTCCCATTAGCAATACCAGGGGAAACATTTTTTGAAGGCATTAATTTTGTTAGTTTTACTGTATTAAGCTCATCATTATAACATCAGAAAATCAACTAAAAAAAAAACCCCAGCACTTTGGTATAATTTCTAATTTCTCTGAGATTTAGAAGACTTTTTGTCTTGTATTGTATTGTCTAGTATTCAATTGTTTTGGGAAAAAAAACACATGAGACATTCATTCCCATTATTATTCATTTCCATTTCCTAGTCTTTTTTTTCACTTTTAATCTCCCCCTCTTAAATCAATAGTAACATTTTATTATGTGCTTCTCCAGTTATTTTCCCCTTTACTGTATTTTAACTGCAATGAGAAGGAAAGCATCTGTCTTCATTGCTGAAGATTTTAATTTAGCTCATTTTTCTGACAACTTCCCCTCACACTGTTTCAGGCGGTTTTCTTATACCTTCATGTCCTGGGAAAAGAATATAGTTTATTATTTATTAATGCATGGTGGAAAGATGAACAAAAAGAGAAAATGAATGTAGGTATATGGTTTACCACTCACCATTTTCATGCAATACTTAGGAAAGATGGTATGGATTGCTGAAGAAAACTAACAAAAACAATACCTCAGCTACTTTACTAAACAGGAAGTGGAGTCCTCAGGTACTAACCAAAGGGCAAAAAAGATAATACAGACTATGTGTTTATGTACATGTTGACATTAAACTTTCCATGTATGGCAGAAAAGTATGAATGTCACAGCAAGCATTCTTGTACAGTGACATTTTCCTCCATTATGCACAGTAAGAAAAAGTCCTCCATGGATAAGCTAGAATGACCTATTTGTTCTTTTCCATCTCAAAATATCTACAATATTTCATCAGTGACACTAATCACATGGACAGCATACGCTACCTTATAATAAATGTCAGTCTTGTTGATTTCAACAATGTGAATTTGGCTCTTAATATCCTGATTAGTCGTGGCTTCCAGTTTTCTATAAATACATGGAACTTTATTTCCATGCATAAATTGTTGTAATTTTTTAATGAGCAAACATTTATTAAGCCCCTACTATGTGCCAAGCACTGCGCTAGGTAGTAGGGATACAAATACCAAAAATAATCAAATAAATAAATAAGGGAAATGAGATGATCTCAGTTCTCAAAAAATCTACTGTTCTAAGGGCATCAAGTAGGGTGGTAGATTGTGGAATATATACAACATATATAAATGCATGCAGAGTGAATAAAAAATAAATACAAAAAAAAGTAGGGAAAAAGGGTACAGAGAATTTGATTGATCAAGACACTACATGTAGAAAATGGCGCTCAAGCTTATGATGCCACTGTGATATTTACAGTGCCCATGCAGCCATGAATATACTGGTGCAGTTCTAAATCAAAAAAAGGAACAGACTTTCCACATGGAAGACAAAGCCAAAACATTTATTCAAACACAAAAAAAGCCTGAATCCCAACCCCAGAATGCCAAATATACCATAGAAACCAAGAAGTTGATACACATAACCAGTGCAGCAATCACTAACATCCCTAAGCCTTCCCTCCATCAGGCTTTTAAAACAAAACAGGATCCCTTAAGCAAAATTGCCCATCTCTCACTCACACTAGCTGCTCTGCCCCCATGCTGCTTGCTTCTAGCTCTGCTCTGGCTCTCCACTGCTCCTTCCTGCTCCACCCTTCCTGTTCTACCTTTTCAGCAAGCTCCTCCCGTTGTGGGCTCCATGTGATTACATTTGGATTATTAAGGGCAGGGAAGATCTTCAAATTTCCATTACCATTACATTCAACCTCAAGATCTTTCATGTCCCTTACATAGATCAATAGGAGTTTAGGGGTAACTGGAGTCAAAGGAACTTTGCAGCAATATAACAGGGATATCTCATAAGAACCACAGAAAACAATATCTGAAGATGGGGCTTGAACACAAGCACCCCATCTTTCCCCCCTGAATGAATGGGACCCAAAATCCTGGTGTAAGAGGTGAGGGTCTCTTCTTCTATGGCAACTTCCTGCTAAAATTGGATGTACAGCTGTCCCTGTCCCAAGAGGACCCATTTGAGAGGTTCGTTCTTTAGCTGGCATCCAGATCATGGTTGATGCCAGTTGAGATATGACACGTCATACTTTTGGGCAGGGGTGGTATCTGGCTTAAGTGATCAGGCATCTACAAGTGGAGGGTACCTTGTCTGCAGGAAACAAATCTAGCAAAGAAAGTGAACTGACAAAAAAAAAAACAAGAAGAAAGAAGGAGACAATAACTAGAAACAGGGTAGATATAGGATTGGTTGTGCTTCTGGAGCTCATGAACCCACTATCCTAGCCTCACTCACAGTAGAATAAATGAGTTGAGGGTACAATTTGGTAACTGTCTTTTCTTGAATAAACAATAATTACATCTTTATCCTTCCTCTGTACTAGATTTTCCACAGCCTTTGGAATATCATCTGACTTCTGGTTTACCCATTCTTTAGCTCTCAATTTTATTCTATCAGTAGAACCAAACCCTTCAGTTCTTCTGATAGTTATTTCAGAAGGAGGGTAAATTTTTACAAGTGGTATGTTTCACAAGGAATAATAATCACTTGAACTATTCTATCACTTTTATAAAACTGTATAGGTTCTCCACCTAAATATTGGAATGTCACAATAATTTCTCCTTGATAAGTAGAATCTATTACTCCCACAAATATAGGTATTCCTTGAGCTGCTAATCCTGATTTAGGTAATATCTGTCCAAAATGATTTTTACGGATTCTCATAAAAATTCCTTTGGAGATTTTTCTTATTTCTTTTCTTGTCAATCTTTTTTTTACTTTGAATCCATTGGTTATTTACTCTTCTCCCTCAAGGAAATTTATCTTTTCCCAATTTCCCTAAGTCACTTAACAGAAAAATCTTATCCAGTACCTCTAAAAGAGCATTCCCTATTTCCCAATAGGTAGAGTCAGATTTAGGTGCTTATAAGCAGGAGGAGCTGCCTTCAGTATGATATTTCTATGAGGAATTGCTAAAGAAATATTGTGATATGCATTTGCATCTCCAACCATGACACTGATTTTCATTAACTCCTCCTTTAGCTTTCTGATACATATGTTGTTACCTCCTTGCAAATGGTAATCCCTAAAAGCTTGCTGTACAAAAGGATTCTTATTATACCTATGAGTTTTAAGCAATCCACACTGTCTACCAATGCTTGTCCAGCCCCTTCATCACTGATTCTCACCATTCAAGACGCTAAAGATTCTCCCATCCTTTGGGTGAATCAGTTTAATATATCAGTAAACTTTTATTTAGAGAAATTCTCAATTATTTCCCTAAACTCTATTTGGCCCTGGTAGATCTCCAGCTTTCTTCATAGTATGGGGCAAACTTCTGTATTAGAAGGTTCTTCTAACTTTTTTCCATTTTCTTCCCACGCATTTTCCTTACAATCATTGGTACAACTATGCCCAGGCTGTACAAAAGCTGCATGCACATTATTTTCATTCATTTTTCACTTCCTTTTAGGTAAATGAGCAGTAGCTTATTCTTCTACAACCTGAGACTGTCCAGCTTGCTCTTCTAAAAAAGAACCCAAATGCTGTGGCACAGAAAGATTGTTACACAAACCAGTCAACTCCCTTTCTATCTGAGCTTTCTCCTCCAGCAGCTTATCTCTGCTTTCACACATACGATACTAACTTGTTAGCAAGGTCTAGCCTCTCCTACACACCCCTGCCAGTCCTTTTCCTGATTCTATTGTTCTTTCTTGTAAGCATCTTTCCAAATCTCTCGGTTCTCCCTTTCTGTAGCCTCAGTTACCAGTTTTCACAGAGCCCTGTACTTTTAACCCATTTTCTTGCTAGAGAGAAATAAGGTAAATCTTCCCATTTTGAGATATCCATTTCTCTCTCTCTAAAGCCCTTTTGCTTCCAAGTGGAGGTTTGATATTTTGTGATCCCATCCTTGTCACCAAATATAACTCCAATTCAATATTCACTCTCCACATGGAAGAGAGAACCGACAATTTATTCAAATGGCAGAAAGCTGAATCTCAACACCAGAAAGCTAAATACATCATAGCAACCCAGAAGTTAGTACACATAACCAAAGCACTGAGCACTGGCATCCCCAAGCCTTCCCTCCTCAGACCTTCAAAATGAAACAGACTCCTTTAAGCAAAAATGCTCCTTTCTCACTCATGTTAGCTTTGTTGCCTCTGTGCTGCATACTCCCAGCTCTGCTCTGGCTCTCTCCTGCTCCTTTCATTTCTACCCTTCCTGTTCTACCATTTCTGCAATTTCCTCCCACTATGGGCTCCATGTCATTGTATTTGCACTGTTAAGGACAGAGAAGATCTTCAAATTCCCCTTACCATTGCAAAGCTTTATTTTGAATAGAGTGGAATTCCATTAGATGAAGATAAGAAAGGAGTAAATTCCAGATATGGGAGGTGGCAAGTGCAAAATTATTGTACAATGAAGAGAGGGAAGGTGGCTGTAGAGTTTGCTAAGAGGCATGACATGTAATGAGGCTAGAAAGATAGGTTGGAATGGAGGTATAAGTCCCTTAAAAGTCAAACAGAGAAATTTTTTTTTCTCCTAGGGCCAATAGGAACCCCCTGAATCAGAACTATGGTTAAGGAAAATCATTTTGGCAATTATACAAAGAAAGGATTAGACTAGGGAGAAATGTGCAATAAGGAGAACAATTTGGATATTTCAATAGTCTTCTAGACAAGAGGTAATGGAGGGTGGACTTAAACTAAGCTGATCACTTTGTGAGTAAAGAAAAAGGATTGGATGGGGAGATTTTTAAAGACAGAAATATGAGTTTCCTTTGTAAAAGCAAATTTCTTTTTAATCTGTAAGTGTGGAGATAATCTCACATTCATGACTGCATATTAAATATTTATATCTTGATATTATCTTGGCACCAACAACTTAAAATATCCCAAATTGAACTCTTTATCTTCCTCCTAAAACATGTTACTTTTAGGGTACCATTATCTTCCCAGTAACCCAGATTCAAAAATTCAAAATTTTTTGTCATCTTTGGCTCTTTCCTCTCTCTACCCCTAGAAGCAGCTAGGTAGAGCATGGGGCTTACAATCAGGAAGAGTCTTTTTCATGAGTTCAAATGTGGCCTGAGACACTTACTAGGTGTGTGATCCTGGGCCAGTCAGTTAGTGCGCTATTTGCCTTGGTTTTCTTATCTATAAAATGGTTTAGAGAAGGAAATGGCAAGCTACTCCAGTATCTTTACAAAAAAAACCAAACAAACCTGAAAATTGGATCACAGAGGCAGACATGACTGAAATGACTGAACGATACCCCTGAATTCATTGAATTGCCAAGAATTGTCATTTCTACAACTCTAGGATCTGTTCCTGCTCTGCATTTCATTGACACCACTCGTTTGGACTTTGATTTTTTTTTTCTGGATTAATTAAAATGTGGTATCCCTAATTGGTATCCTTACGTCCAGCGATTATCTTTTCTTCAATCTATCTTTAATATAGCTGCAAAATGATCTTTATATGATACTTTTATGTCACTACTCAAAAACATCAATGGATTCCAGTTGCCATTGCTATAGAATAAAGTGCATATCCCTTTGTTTTCCATTTAAGACAATACAAACCCTGATTTTTTTTTACATTTAATAGTATTTTTTTTCTAATTACATGTGAAGATAGATTTTCAAATTTTTCTACCTTCCTCTCTTCCTTCCAGTCTTCCCAAGACAGCAAGAAATCTGATATAGGTCATACATGAGCAATTATCTTAAACATATTTTGGCATTAGATATATTGTAAAACAAAAATCAGAACAAAAAAAGAAAAACGATGAGAAAAGAAGTGAAAATAGTATGCTTTGATCTTCATTCAGACTCTATAGTTGATAGCATTTTCCATCACAAGTCTTTTGAAATTGTCTGGGATCATTATATTACTGAGAGGAACTAAGTCTATCATAGGTGACTGTTGCATAATGTTCTCCTGATGTTGCTCTTCAGAATGGTTTAATCAGTTCACAACTCTACCAATAATGCATTAGTGTTCTAATTTCCTGTAAAGCCAAGCAGGAGGAGCTTTCTAGAGGACAGCTCCTAGGAACAGTTTTCAAGGTTCTGATCACACAGTATAGTGAACTCTCTATTTATTCAATAACAAACTAAGACAAAACATTCACAGAAATCAAAATACTGCATTTGCAATGTTATGGCATAACAACTTATCACTAAAATGGCCACATAGTTTTCACCAAAGTGGTCACATAGTTTTAAGCAAAAGATAACATTCATTTAGTAACACAATCATTTAGTAAGTCATTAATTCAATCATCCTTAAGGATGTTAGCCTCCTTAATTGACACAAAGTTCTCTACTGCTAGGTCACATTGTCTTAATCTCTTCAATCAAAAGTTCTCTTTCTTCTTATTTGAAGAAGTCCTTAATTCAATCATCTAAAGATAGAGGTCAGAGCTCCCCATCCCTAGGCCACAGTAAGTCATGATTTTCTCAGTTTTCATTAAATACCCAAGGAGAGGTCTTTTCATCTTGACTCTCAGCTTCCATAGTTCCTCTTTCATGGTCCCAATGCCTGCCTGAATCTATCCAACTGCCACCTGTGTTCAAAAGCAGACAGCTCTCAGTTCTTTGTCCAGCTTCTTATGCAGTTCCTGTTCCATAGTGAAGCTCACAGTGTCTAGTCCCCTCAAGTCCTTCACAGTTTCTGTTCCTGGGAAGAAAAAGCTTTAAAAAGCCATAGTAACATTAATAAACATTGCCAGCATCTTCATCAATTCTCTTTCTGCCTGAGAAATCAACATAGACCCAACAACAAGGTCTGAGACAAAGTAACATTAAAACAGACAAAGTACCAGCACCACAGTCATGCTTCCTCCCAATTCTCCTTTCTTCTCATTTCTCAGTTCTCATTTCCAGCAGTTCCAGCTGGCTCTAAGAAGTTCTCAGAAGCTCTGGCTGACCCTCAGAAGTTCTTGGCAGCTCCAGCTGGCCCTCAGTAGTTCTCAGTAGCTCTCAGAAGAAGTTCTGCCACTAAAAGTCCTGTTCTCAAAGTCCTTTTTTTCTTCTCATTTCTCAGTTCTTCTCAATCCTCTTCTTAGTTCTTCTCAGGACTGAGTTCAGTTCTCAGTTCTCTTCTCAATTCTTAGCTCCTCAGCCTCCATGCTGCTTGCTCCCAGAAATTCTACCTTTGTAGCATGGGATTTTTTTTTTTTGCTTTTGTGGAGTGGGAAGGTAGGGCAGTTGGGGTTAAGTGACTTGCCCAACATCACATGGCTAGTTTTTTGTGTTAAGTGTCTGAGGCCGAATCTGAATTCATTTCCTCCTGATTCCAGGGCCTCTATTCACTGTTCCACCTGGCTGCCCTTGGTATTTTCTTTATATCAGGTATTAGCTCCTCTCTATTCCAGCTCCTTCCCATTACATCAGCAAGTCCATCCCACTATGGGATTCATAAGTTCTGGGTCTTAATAGTTGACACAATCATGAACTTGAAACAAAGTGCTAAGTATCTTTTTGTTTGCCAATACAAGGGGCAGGGAAGATCTTCAAATCCCCATTATCATTGCATTTCCTCACATCTGCTTTAACATTTGCCATATTCCTTTTCTGTCATGTTAGGCAATCTGATGGATGTGAGGTGGTAACCCAGACCTCTTAAAAAAAAAAAAGAACGAAGTAAAAGAACAAGTAAAAGTACTTTTACAAAGTAAAAAGTGCACAGCAGAGAACAAAAGAAAACTCACAAGGAAGCAAAGAAAAGACAAATCAAAGACAATTCTCAATCCAATGAGTATTATTTATCATATAACATTTCTTGAAATGAAAATTTATTGCTCTTTATTTTGAATCCTCTCTTATGCTCTGCTGTGCACATGGCATGCTTTTATTTCTTTCTAACTTTATTTTAGGTTCCAATACTTAAATTTATGTCATATTTTTGTTTCTCTGTCTTAGTCTCTATTTGTCTTCTGGCATTTGAGTCTAAAATAAAATTTTGGAAAAAAATTAGCATTGCTAGGAAATTTATATTTTTTGAAAAATAACCCTTCCATTTCACTTAGATTATCAAATTTATTGGCATACAGTTTGAAAAATAGTTCTTAATTATTACTTTGATTTTCTCTTCATTGGCTGCAAATTCACTGTTTTCATTTTTGATACTGGTAATTTGATTTTCTTTTTAATCAAATTAATCAAAGGTATATCTATTTTATAGCTTTTCATAAAATCAGCTCTTAATTTTATTTATTCATTCAATACTCTTCTTATTTTCAATTTCATTAATCTCTCTTCTGATTTATGTAATTTTTAATTTGGTATTTAATTGAGCATTTTTAATTTGTTCTTTTATTATCCTTTTTTTAATGTATGCCCAGTTCTTTGATTTGCTCTTTCTCAATTTTATTCATTTATCATTTAGAGATATATATAATTTCCCCTAAGAAATTCTTTGGCTGCATCCCCAAATTTTTTCTATGTTGTCTTATTATAGTCATTCATTTTGATAAAATTATTGATTGTTTCTATGATTTGTTGTTTGACCCTCTCATTCTTTAGGATTAGATTATTTAGTTTTAAATTAATTTTTAATCTATATTTCCATGGCATTTTATTACATAAGATAACTTTCTATAATCAACTGAGTGTGTATGTTACTGCCTTTTTGAGACAAATCCAATGAGAGCAAGGTTCAAACAATCGTTATTCCCTTCTTTCTTTCCCTCTACTGTAACAAGTGAGTTATGTTTCTCCAGATGATTTATTTTACCCTATTCTGCCTCTCTCTCTTTCCTCTTCTCTCAGTACAATTCTTCCCCCTCCCTTTTTAATCATCACATCAAAGTCAACTTATACCCACACCCTCTGTCTATGTATAATCATTCTAACCACCCATAACATAATTCTCAAGGACTTACATTATCATCTTCCTATGTAGGTGTAAATAAACAATTTAATCTTATTGAATAACATGTTTTTTTTTCTTTTTCATGTTTTTAACTTTTTATGCTTCTTGTGAGTCTTGTATCTGAAGCTTAAAGTTTCTGTTCAGTTCTGTTCTTTTCATCGGGAAAGTTTGGATGTCCCCTACTTCATTAAATATCCATCTTTTTGCCTGAAAGATTATACTAAATTTTTCTGAGTAGTTGATTCTTGGTTGTAATTCAAGGTCTTTTGCTTTCTGAAATTCATATTCCAAACTCTCCAATTCTTTAAGGTAGAAGCTGCTAAATCCTGTCTTATCTTGCCTATAATTTTTGAAATGTTTCTTTCTGGCTACTTGTAGTATTTTCTCCTTGACCTGATAATTCTGCAATTTGGCTATAATATTCCTTGGAGTTTTGATTTTGGGATCTTTTTCAGGAGGTGATTGGTGTATTCTTTCAATGACTATTTCATCCTCTGGTTCTACGATATCAGGGCATTTTTCTTTGATGAATTATTGAAAAATGCTTTCCCAATTATTTTCTTTTTTTAATCATGACTTTCAAGTAGTCCAATAATTTTTAAATTAACTCTCTTGGATTTATTTTCCAGGTCAGTTGTTTTTCCAATGAGGTATTTTACATTTTCTTCTATTTTTTCATTCTTTTGATTGTTTGACTAACTCTTCATATCTCATAAAGTCATTAGCTTCACATTTCCCAGTTCTCATTTTTAAGTATTTTCTTCAGTTATGTTTCTTTTTTTACCTCCTTTTCCATTTGATCAAATCTGTTTATTTCATGCATTCAACAGAATATCTCCACACTGTGGAAATATTTTTCATCATTTAAGACCAAGGTTTAGGTACTACCTATTCTGTTAAGCCTTCTCCATCTCCCTAACCCAGATAAAAGAAGTCATTTTCCTCAAATGTTTCCTACAGGCTTAGTATCCTCCACATGCAGATGCTTGATCACTTAAGTGGAATGTCACGCCCTGTCCACAACTATGATTTGTCATCCCTGCATCCTGGTGTTGACCAAGCTCTGGATGCCAACTAAAGAACTAGACAAAAGAATCCTGACAAATACCTATAAATTTCAAGCAATCCATGCTATCTACCCATACTCCTCTGGCCCCTTCATCACTGATTCTCACCATCCAAGACACTAAGGATTCTCTCATCCTTTGAGTGAATCTGCTTAATATATCAGTAACCTCCTGCTAAGTGTAATCCTCACTTATCTCCCTGAACTTGGGCCTTCCTGATTCTTCTGTTTTCTTTTTAGTATGGGGCAAACTTCTGCCTTCATAGAAGCCCCATCATATAACATTGTATCATTCTCTACCAATGCAGTCTCCTGGCAGTAGTCATAGTGGCAGCTAGATTCAGCCTGTATTAGGGTAACATGCATATCCCTCTAGATAGTTTTTATCTTCTTCTTAGATAAATTCACATTTTTTACTTCTACCACTTGAAATCCTATACCTTGCTCTTCTAAAGAAGAGACTAGACAGTGTAACACAGCCAACTCCCTTTTAAATTTTATTTTAATTTTCATTAATTAATTATTTATTTTTAGTTTTCAACATTCAATTCCATAAGAATTTGAGTTACAAATTTTCTCTTCATCTTTCCCCTATCCCCACCCCAAAATACTCTTCCCCCAATCTGCTTTCTCTTATATCCTCCCTAATCCTCCCCCACCCCAACTTTGTAGTAGGGCAAGAAGGATTTCTATACCCCAGTGCCTGTATATCTTATTCCTCAGTTGCATATAAAAAACAACAACAACAACTTTTTTTTAACATTTGTTTTTAAAACTTTGATTTCCAAATTCTTTCCCTTCTTCCCTCCTCACCCATCCCCACTGGGAAAACAAGCAGTTCAATATAGGTTGTACACCTGTAGTAATACATGACATTTCCATAGTTGTTATATTTCCCTCTATCCTATCCCACCCCACACTTATTCTATTTTCTCCTTTGATCCAGTCCCTTTCCAAAAGTGTTTGCTTCTAACTACCCCCTCCCTCAATCTGTCCTCCTTTCTATCATCCCCCATCTTATCCCCTTACACCACTACTTTCCTGTAGGGTAAGATACCAAATTGAGTGTGTATTTCTGCCCTTAAGCCAAATTCAGTAAGAGTAAGGTAGGCCCATTCCCTTTCCCCTTCCTGCCCTTCTTCTCCATTGTAACAGTTTTCTCTTATCTCTTTTATATGAGATAATTTACCCTAATCTATCAGTCCCTTTCTTCCTCTCCCAAGAAATTCTTCTTTCATATCTTAATTTTATTTTTAAAATATCAAACCTTACTATTTGATTCATCCTGGGCCTCTGTCTATGTATACATGTATACACATATACAGACATGCACACGTTTTATACACACATACACGTATTTTTATACATATATACACATACATATGCATGCATACATATATGTATATATATATGTATACACACACACATATATTCCCTTCAACTATCCTCATACTTAGAAAAGTCTCATGAGTTACAATTATTGTTTTTCCAAGTAGGAATGTAAATAGTTCAACTTTACTAAGCTCCTTATGGTTTCTTTTTCCTATTTATCTTCTCATGCTTCTCTTGATTCTTGTATTGGAAAGTAACATTTTCCGTTCAGCTCTGGTTTCTTCATCAGTAATACTTGAAAAGCCTCTTTTTCATTGAATGATCATATTTTCCCCTGAAGCATTACACTCAGTTTTGCTGGGTAGGTGATTTTTGGTTTTAATCCTAACTCCTTTGACCTTCAGAATATTGTATTCCAAGCCCTTTGATTCCCTAATGTAGAAGCTGCTACATCTCATGTTGTCATGATTGTTTTTCCACAATACTCAAATAGTTTCTCTCTGACTGCCTGTAATGTTTTCTCCTTGACCTGGGAACTCTGGAATTTGCTTATTACATCCCTAAGAGTTTTCTTTTTGGGATCTTTTACAGGAAGCAGTTGGTGAATTCTTTCAATTTCTCTTTTGCCCTCTGGTTCTAGAATATCAGGGCAATTTTCTTTCAGAATTTATTAAAGGATGATTTCTAGGCTCCATTTTTTATCATTGCTTTCAGGTAGTCCAAAAAATTTTAAATGATCTCTCAGGATCTATTTCCCAAGCAAGTGTTTTTTTCCAATGAGATATTTCACATTGCCTTCTATTTTTTCATATGTTTGGATCTTTTTTATAGTATCTGGATTCCTCATCAAGTCATTAGCTTCCATTTGCTCCAATCTAAGTTTGAAGGAATTAATATCTTTAGTGAGTTTTTGAATATCCTTTTCCATCTGGCAATTTGGTTTTTTAAGATATTGTTCTCCTAAAGGGCTTTTTGGGCCTCTTTTTCCATTTGGGTTACTCTATTTTTTAAGGTATTATTTTCTTCAGTATTTTTGCAGTCTCCTTTAGCAGGCTGTTGACTTGCTTTTCATGATTTTCTTGCATTGTTCTCATTTTTCTTCCCAATTTTTCCTCCACTTCTCTTACTTGATTATGAAAATCCTTTGAAAATCTCTTCCATGGGCTGCAATCAATTCATATTTTTCTTGGAAGCTTTTAATGAAGGAGTTTTGACATTGTTTTCTTCTTCTGGTTCCATGTTTTGATCAATTTTGTTCACCCAAAAGATTATACAATCCGATTGTGCTTCTTCTTGCTCATCTTGCCAGCCAATTACTTGTCTTTTGAGCTGTTTGCCATGGTAGTACTCTGCTTCCAGAGTGGAAAGATCTGTGTATCAAATTGCTGGGATTTTCCATTTCTCAGAGGTGCTAGGAGGGTGCCTTCTCCACAGCTACTACAAGTTCTGGCACACTGCTCACACACCCCAGGACCACCACTCAAAACTGTGACTCAGATCCAAGCATTTCAAAGCAAGAGCTATTGCACTCTGAATGGCCATTTGGTACCCCTATGATCTGCAGGCCACCATGCTTCTGCTACCTCTTGCCCCAGGGGGCAGGGGCCAGACCCAGCTCTTCTCTCACCAAGTTCCAACAGAATTCCCCACTGACCTTTTGCTTTCTCTTTGCTGTTTATGGGTTGAGAAATCTGGAAACTACCACAGCTGTGGTTGATTCATTCTCCTAAACTCTTCTCTGGCCAGTCTGTGCCACTGTGTGGGCTGCCCCAGTCAGGGCCCAGTGGCTCATGCAGCACTTCACTTGACTCCCAGTGTCATTTGATAGACCCTTTCCTTCAGACTGCCAGTCTGCCTTCAGTGGGAGATTTCTCTCTATGTCACTTTGTGGGTTCTGTAGCTCTAAAATTCGTTTAGAATCATATTTTATACGTATTGGAGGTGGTTGGAGCAGGAGCTCAGACAAGTCTCTACTTTTACTCTGCCATCTTAGCCCCACCCCAGCCAAGTCCCTTTCCATCTGAGTTTTTTCTTTTAACATTTTGTCCCTGCTCTTATATATAACACAATAACCTGTTAGTAAAATCCAGCCTCTTCTACATACCCCTCCCAGTTATCTCCCTGGTTTTACTGGCATTCCTTGCAAATATGTTTTCAATCTCTAGATTCTCCCTTCTGTAATCTCAGTTCTCAATTTTCTCCCAGCCTTATACTTTTAGCCCACATGCTTGCTAGGGAGGAATAAGGTAAGTCCTCCAATCCTGGAATATCCATTTTTTCTTCTAAATCCCTTCTGCCTCCAAATAGAGATCTGACCTATTGCAATCCCATCCTCATTGCCAAATGTAGCCCCAACACAATATTCACAGCACCAATAGTGACTATGAATATGTCAGCATAGTGCTCAGTCACAAAATATAACAGACTCTCCATATAGAAGATAGAAGTAAAAGATTTTTTCAGACATCAGAAAACCAGATCCCATCACCAGGAAACTGAATGCATCATAGCAACATCGAAGTTAATATACCCCAATGGAGTAGAGAACAATACCATCCTTTAGTCTTCCAACAAACCAACACTCACAAGCCTAGCTGCTTGCCTGGGTGTGTCTTCTCCTCCCTCTGTCTCTAACTGCTCTGACTCTCAGCTTCCTATGTGTTCTGTTCCACCCTTCAGCAAATTCCTCCCACTATACGCTCCATGTCATTACATTCAGCCTATTAGGGGACAAGGGAGGTTTCTGAATCAGGTGATTCCCTTAGGTCTGTTAAGGGGTATGGAAAATCTTCAAATTCCAATTACCAGTACACTTTATTGAATCATTTATGTTGTCTTTTTTTTTCCAATTTTTAGCTGTTTATGTTTCTCTTGTGTCTTGATATTAGATATCTTTGGTTTAATTCTAGTCTTTCCCTTATGAAAATTTGAAATCCTTCTATTTCATTGAATCACTTTCTTTTTTCCTGTGAAGTATAAGTAATGCTTAATTTCTCTTGGCAGGGGATTCTTGGTTATAGTCTTAGCTCCTTTTCTTTTTGGAATATCATGTTCCATGACCTCTGATCCTTTTATGTTGCAGCTGCTAAATCCTATGATCCTGATTGTGGCTCCAAGATATTTGAATTATTTCTTTCTGGCCACTTGCAGTATTTTTCCTTGACCTTATAATTCTGAAATTTGACTATGATACCCTTGGAGTTTTTATTTTGTGATCTCTTTCTTAAGGGGATTTGGTTAATTGTTTCAATGCCAATTTTGCCTTGTGGTTCCAGGAAATCAGGGAAGTTTTCTTTGATAATTTCCTGAAAGATTCTGTCCAGGTTCTTCTTTTGGTTATAACTTTCAGGCAGTCTAGTGATTCAGACATTGTCTCTCCTGGATCCATTTTCAAGGTTAGTTGTTTTTTCAATGTGGTATTTTGCATTTTATTCTATTTTTTTTGTTACACTTGAATTTGTTTGATTGATTCTTGATGTCTGATAGCATCTTTAGCTTCCACTTGCCCATTCTAACTTTTAAGGAGTTGTTCTCCTCTGTTAAATTTTGTACTCCCTTGTACTTTTTAAGGAGGTGTTTGCTTCAGTGGATTTTTGTTTCTCCTTTTCCTTTTGGTCAGTTCTACTTTTTAAGCAGTGGTTTTCTTTTTCTAAGCTGATGACTTTTTTAATACTTTTTTTGCATCACTCTCATTTCTTTTCCCATTCTGTCTTCTACCTCTCTTATATGATTTTTTTAAGCTTCTGTTTGAGCCCTTCAATGACTTCTTTCTGGGCTTGAGACCACTTCCCATTTTCTATGGGTTTTTGCTCATAGATGTTTTGACATCGTTGTATTCTTCTGAGTTTGCATTTTGATTGCACTTGTCACCAAAATAACTTTCTATGATCTGATCCTTTTTGTTGGTTTTTGTTCATCTTTTTATTTCCCCCCCTTTTTTTTTTCAATTTAAACACTTCTCCCAGGAGTGGAAGAGGCATTGTCTCAGGCTTCTTGTGCCAGGGGATACAGACTCTATTGGTTTACCTCATACTACAGCAATGTTGCCTTGTGGCTTGCAGGGGACCTATATGTCTGATGTTGTGTGGAAATGGTATGGTTGGGAGTACCTGGTGGTTCTGTAGACCATAGCAGTCTGCTAGCTTACCTGGTGCTCAGCTGGGTATCTAGTGCCTTTTACTGGCATGTGATGAGGCCAGCACAATGTGTCTGCATCTCCTGGGCATTATCCTAAAGTATATATATAGGTATGACCACTGGAGGTTGACTGTTTGCCTGGGGCTGTGCTGAAGTACATGGCAGTTTCCTGAGCTAGAGACTGCCTGTTACCCGGGCTATGCTAAGGCACATGGGGTAGAGGTTGGGTATTGTCATTTTTTGTTAGCCTACTCCACCACAGTGGGGCTAAGGATCTCCCTTTGCTTTACTGATGTGGGAGTTTATTTTTTTTGTGGCTTGCTGGGACACTTCATATCCTGGAATTTGCTTCACTTTTACCCAAGTAAGATAGACTTTTGCTTCTGATTTTCCAAGTTTCTTGGGCTAAGAGATTGTTTTAACCCATTTTTTTGCTGGTTCTGCTCTTCCAGGATTTGTTTTTTTTTTTTTTATGGTTCTGTGGAAGAGAACATAAGAGAGTTATGGCAATTTACTTTGACCTCAGTCAGTCATCTTGACTCACTGAAGATTTTTATAAAGAAAAGCCAACCTTATTCAAAAATTTAATTGAAGAAGGAAAAATCATTTAATAGGAAAATAATGCTTTAGTGTTATTTTGAAAATGGTTTTGACTTTGTGGACAGCATACGAAAGGTTCTTGTAGACCCTCAGGAGCTTATGGAATAAATTGTTGGATCTGATTTAAATAATTTAAACTTATAAATATCCTCGTAAAATATCCTAATATTATTTTAGTAGGAAGTGACAGAGTTAAAGGTAAAGATAAAGCAGTAATAGTTTCATAGAGTATTGTTGATATTCAACCTATGTATAAATCTAAATGTATTGTTTTATGCACTGATTAAAAATTACTTTCTACTTTTTGCCAAGAAATGTAATTTTAATTTTTGCAATAAATAGCACATGACTTTTTAAGTTCATTTTCTCCATTACTATACTATTCCATACCCTCATGCCTTCCATGCCAACTTCATTTTTCACTATGGTACATCTTAGACCCCCTCAGTAGTGCCAATCTTGTATAAATCCCTAATACATAATTCCCATCCCTAAGATTTTCTCCCTTTCTTTAAATATTCTTTCTTTTCATACACACCTATTCAAATCCTACTCATCTACAAAGTTCACACAAATGTCCCATATCCTTCTTGTATGAAACCTTCCTTATTTAAATTTAGATAATTGATAAAAGCAAATGGAAGAGGATAAGAGTAGTGTCAGATCAGAATTAGGAAGAAATCAGATATGTTTTACTTTTAAAGGGGCTTTAATCAAAGTCCACCAGAGGGATAAGTAAATAGAAGGAAAGGCAAGGAAGTTTAAGGATATAGGAATGAACGGAGCATGAGTATAAAGAAAGGTATAATATGTGTGCACAAACAGTGTGAAAAGAGGATTTGAGAGTAAACAGTTTAGAAATTTTTTGAAGAAAAACACTTCTTGGTAAAAAAATTCTGTCTCTCTGTCTCTGTCTTTCTGTCTCTATCTCTGTCTCTGTCTCTGTCTCTCCCTCTCTCTCTCTCTGTCTCTCTCTGTCTCTGTCTCTCTCTGTCTCTCTGTCTCTGTCTCTGTCTCTCTGTCTCTCTCTCTCTCTGTCTCTGTCTCTCTCTCCCCCCCCCCCCATTCAAACTTGTGTGGGACAGAAGCCACTACCAAAAAATCAATACAAAGACTTAGATACCTGAAAACAGAAATGAGTTAACTGCTTTCTCATGAGAAATGGTACCACCCCTTGTCACTCTAATGGCACGGGTGCAGACCCGCTAAGTACAAATTAATTCCAGAAAGCAAGGTGTTTTTATACCCTAATGTGAGCCTCCCCCCCCACCCCCTTTCCCTTATACCATTAGCTGGTCTTCAGGGGGCACAATTTATTCACATGAATCTTCCCCAGCAGCAAGAACAAAGGCAGTTAAACAAGTGTGCCCAGAGACAAAAAAATAGAAAGTGTGGCAAGAGTTTGCAAGAGTGCACAGTTTAGGTTGTTTTGCAAAGTGTGGTTTTACAAGGTAAGCTAATCACAGATGTTATTCTGTAAGGGAGTAAACTGTGTTTCAATACTACAAAAGCTATTAACCTTTTTGAGGAGGCTTCACTTATGAGAAGTCATCCATCACAATCCCCCCTTTCCATTTCTTACAACTCGAAGACTCCTCACACCATTGCTGGAAAACCTCTTCCACTAATTCTTTGAGAATCCCCATCAGGGTGGTCTCAGACTGGCACCCAACCCTAACTTTTCAGAAGCATTTATTTAATATCTCCTTTCCCTTCTATTTTCACCAAACAGGCAAGGAGTCTTGGACTATTCTTGTTATCAGTTGCATCATACAGGGAAGACACACTGGGAGTAGGATAATTCCACTAAAAGCTATCAGGAGGAACCAGAGGGCTTGTTTCCACCAGGACCCATTAAATCAGGAAATCCCAGAGGTATTGAAGGGAGAATTCCTTTTTATTCTGTGAGGGAGTAAACTACTTTTCAATAATACAAAAACTATTGACCCCTTTGAGGAGGCTTCACTTCTGAGAAATCATCCCTCACAAACTCTAGCCAAGTGTTGAATGTGGAGAGACAGAAAAGGGGAAAAAAAAAAAAAGGAAGGGGTGGGGGGGTCTTTTTTCCCCTAAGATCTAAAAATGTGTAGGTTGATAGCATTCAACCATTTCCTATGTCACAAAGGTTTTGTGACTCCCAATAGGCAGTATCCTACAAAATGGGAACACATTCGGCTTACAAGATCTTAAAGAGTCACCTAAAAAGTGAAGACTTGAGGCTCTCCAGTACTTGAGAGAAGAGACTGGGTTACAGCTGGATCTTTTTCCAGAGGTCTCAATTCACCTATCTAACAAGTTCAATGCCCTTACTCTAAGTTTTTAAGAAATGAATGTAGAAGTGAAGTTTATTTGAGTAAAAATTCAAAAGAAATTCTTAAGATACTTCCCATCCCTTTGTAATAGACATTTCCTGAAAGGTCATTACATTTATAGTCAGTATCAGTTCCCTAGGAAGTAAATATTCCCTGAACATTTTGATTAATAAATGAATATTGATAATACTTATTTTTTATGTTAGTCTTCTTTATTCTAATTAGGTTGTTAGTGTCTTAAAATTAGAACAGACATTGTTTTTGTATCCATTACCATGTCTTCCATAGTGCTAAACAAACTAATTTCTCCATAAATACTTATGGGTTGGTAGAATATTAGAAAAGCAACCACCACCACCCGCCACTCTCCTGTTCAGATCTATGGTCACTATAGATATGATGATTGCATATGCTAGTGTGTGTATAACCTTACTGCAATAGGAATCAAAGAAAAATTTACATTTAAGATAGAAGCTAAATTTGAGTGGAATCAGAATCTTCAGAGTTTTTAGAAAATCATTACTTTTTAAGTTGTTGCCCAGTTGGGAACACCTGAGTTCAAATCCTGCCTTTTCCAAATACAAGCTGTATGACTCTTTGTGAGTCACTTAAACTCTCAATGCTTCCACAATTCTATTGATGGAAGGGGGTTCTCCACAACACTGAAATCACAGATCAAACTCCCTGACCACACCAAAATATGCGCTTTTAATTGTCTGAATACTCCAGGTCAAATGGGAAAGAAAAGTGGAATGTTTTGGTTTATTTTTCATTGTTTCTTAGTGTTTAGGTTTTTTTGCTATACCACAGTAACAAGAAATAGTTAATCTAATCAAGCAAATGAGTGAGTAGAAAATAGGTATCAATACAGATTAAGCTCCCATTAGTTTTGTTATTCATAATTGAGATGTTTGATGATTTGGAGTTTATATTCCATAAAGAAAGAATCACTAGGAAAATATACGTTGTAAATAAGAGGGCAATTACAGGATTGAAACTGCTGAAGAAACCAAACTAATTTTAAATAGTGTCAAATACTTTATAAATAATATTGTTATATACATAAAGAAATTGATATACTAATTAAAAATCATCGTTCTCTATTTGTTAAAACCTTAAGGATATCTATTTTGCAATATGTGTTTATTTATTCTGTGGGTTTAAATTCATTTAAATAATAATTCTTCCTCTATAGTCCATATAACTCAGATATATCACACTGATTATTCTGAATTTGTGAGATATAGATGTGCCATTTTCTAAATGGTCTCTCTAAAGACCTGCTCTCTAAAGAACTCTCTTCCAACGCTTGGATTTT
>CM053587.1:117187005-117217722 GCA_028646515.1 Pseudochirops corinnae
TTTTTGGGCCTCTTTTGTCATTTGAGTTAATCTATTTTTTAAGGTGTTAATTTCTTCAGTCAGGTTGTTGACTCTCTTTTCATGATTTTCTTGCATCATTCTTATTTCTCTTCCAAATTTTTCTTCCACTTCTCTCATTTGGTTTTCAAAATCTTTTTAAAGCTGATCTCTACCTTTTAGGCAATCTTCATGTTTCTTGGAAGTTTTTTGTGTGGGAGTTTTGACTGTGTTGTCTTCCTCCCATTCTCTGCTTTGATCCTTCTTTTCCCCAAAGAAGGAATCTAGAGTTTGGTTACTGCTCTTACTTTGTTTCCTATGCTTATTCATGGCTGGACAGTCAGTGAATTTTATTTTTTTTAGCACTGTGGAACTCTGCTTCCAGAAGGGAAAGCTCTGTCTCAAATCGCTGGGGTTTTCCCAGCTGCCAGAGATTTTAGGAGGCTGCTGGGTCCCTCCCGAACTCCAGCTCACTGAAAAGACACCCTAGGGCCCCCGCCCAAGACTGCAATCTGAATTCAGGCCACTGAACCTGAGAGCACTTGGCCTCTGAACAATGGCTTGATCTCCCTGCAGTCTGCAGGCCGGGAGCTCTGAATTGGAGGTATGGAGGCAGGTGCCAGACCTCTGCTTCTGCAGCCTCTTTGCCCTGGACGCGGTTTGGCCGGATTTGCTTTTCTCCCCCAATTTAGCCGAGCTCCACTAACCTTTCACTTAGTCCTTTTTTTTTTTTTCCTTATGGCTTGATAATTCTGGAAATTGCCACAGCTGCCGCAGATCCGCTCTCCCGAAGCTCCAGCCGGGGCTTGGCTCATCTCGTCCAGCCACCTCTGGGGAAAGCCGCAGTTTCAAGTTAGGCTGGTTTCGGCTTGCAGAGCTGAGATGGTTCCTCCTAGCCGAGCTGCCTTTAGCGGAAAGTATATTTGTGTGCGTTTTGGAGTTCTAGAATTTGTTTAGAGTCATATTTTATGGGCATTTTGAGGTGTCTATATGAGAGCTGTGATATTTTGCTGCTCCTACGCCACCATCTTGGCTCCACCCCCTTGATGTTCTTACAGTTACAATCTGTACCACTTCATTCTTAACTATTCATGTTATGTGTCTCACTACTGTCCTACTGGGCAAAAATGTTGTTTTACTACTTTCAAACTGATGAATTGGTGACAAGCTCTTTTAACTTATAATAACCCTTAAAAGACAATGAGAAAATGTTATGGTTTTATAATGACAAGTATTTTTCTTAAGCCAGAGAAATACAAAGGTCGTCAAGATGACTCTGTAGATAGTATAAAAAAGCCAAGCTACTCTTCATTCAGGAGAAGCATGTCATCCTATCAGCTCTCAACCTATGCTTATCCTATATAAGTTACCAAGTTTGTCTTTGACTCTCTACATTTTGCTTTCAAACCAGAGGGAAATAGGCACCTCTGAAGTACTCCACCTGACTCAAGCTGTAGATGATACTGAAAAGAGTAGCTTAAGTACAGCAGACTTAGCTTGCTTCCACTTAGCAGGCTTTCAATCTTTCCTTCAGTGAATCTGCAAAGCAATGATTCTCTTTCCACCACCAAATATTAAATATAGCATTTGAAGCCTTCCTTTCAACTATTCCTACTATTTTCTTCTTAACTCTTATCCTATCTTGCTTGACTCTTTACTGCATCTGATGATACAAATCAGAGACTCCTAGTGGTAGGTGACTTATCTTTCACTTATTACCAAAACTCATAATATTAAAACATTCCTACATCACTTTGTGAATATTAACACCTCAAACTTAAACATAAGAGCGAACCACATGGAAATGAATGGATATGATATTATTTCAGAAATCTCCAATGCCATTTCTTTTAAGAAATTAGCATTCTATGTTGATTGGGATAACTACATGAAATTTATAGTCTAAATAAAATTGCTTACTTTAAGAATCCGTAAAAAAAAAGTCCATGGTATTACTAAACTCTGACTATTTTAAGTGTTAAAAACAAAGAGTTCTTACTCATAGGAATACTTTCAATATGTTCTGGTAATATGATCTTCTATGCCCTTCAGCCTTAGTCATTTATCAGGCCTTAAGTCTGCCCTCAGTCAATTTTTATGAAAGGGACTTTTTTTTTTTTTAGCAAGTTTTCCCAATAGCCTGTGTCTCTCTTCCCAACTTAATATTGTTTCTTCATTTCTGTATTTTGTAAGTTTTTCTCACATACAAATGTTTTTTTTTTTTCCCTGTTCTTATTAGCAACTATATTGGTCACATACCAAAGGCAGTAATAGCTTTCCTCTTTCAAAATTTTATTTCATTCTTTTTTTCACAAAAATTCATTTTCTTTCCTCCACATTTCATTTTTTGCCCACTTAACTAAGCAAAGTGTTCATATGAGAGGAGATGCACATTAAACTAGTAAATATGGACTTACAGTAAAGAAGAGCTAAAAAAAAGTAGGTATAGAGCAGCATAAAAAATATCACCACAAACATGTTTTTTTGTTCATTTTATAGGTAGTTCAGGCAAGTGTTGAGACACTGTAATTCAGTTTATAAATGTTGTGGAGTGTGATATGAAAAACCTTGGTAGTCTTATGGGTTAGTCACTTGATACAAGATGCTTCAGGGCATTCTTCATAGTTGGTACTATCCTCTCAGATCGAATTTTTGCTCAGAGTGATGAAGAACAATGGTGACAGCTCAGTTAGTGTTCCTGTCCATAAGTTCCTTAAATTCAATGGAGGCACATGCAGACCCACTGTCAGAAATCATCATGTCTGGCAGTCCATAGGCTGCAAGTAACTAACTCAGAGCTGAGGTTGCTATACCATAAGCTCTACATGGAATAAAAAGTATCTTGAGATACTTCAATCATCTGTCTACCAAAACAAAGAAGTTCTTTTCCCCTGCAAATAACAACTTTGGAGGCAAAGAGTATAAAGTTCCTTTTCTGCAACCCATTTGCCCCTCTTGAGGAGTAATGTGGAAAGATGACTGAATTTGCTTTAAATCCTGACTCTATCATACATAAAATCCTGGCTCTATCACTTAGCAGTTTGGGGATATGAGGGGGAAAATCTAAATATCTAAACTCTCTAAGAGTCATTTTCCTCACTTGCAAATGGAGATAGTTATATTTATACTATGTATGTAACAGAGGTATTATGACTGAAATACTTTTTAACCTTCGTAGGTTTTTTTAAAGCTATTATTCCTACTTTATATGCTACCAATTATTTACTATTGGAATCAAGTCTGAGAGAAAGAATTTGTCAAAGGTTTATCACATTAAAGTTCTATTTAGAATTTTGATGTGAAGGACACAATCATTTAATAAACTCTTCATAATTCCACCCTCTCTGATTTATATTGTCTTGTCCTAATCCTTCTTACTGACATCTGTTGATCCAAGGACTCTTCCATGCCTTCTTAAAAGACATCAGCCACTGAAAGGTTTCCTCAATACCTAAACATTCACAATCATTCTCAATGTCTTTAATATTCATATTGATTACTTGGACCTCTCAGGTCATCAACCCATCACTTCCCATGACCTCTATCTCTGCTCTACTTCAGTTCACAGTAATGGTGACAACTGAGGTCTGAACACCATTTTATTGGGCTCTATTTTTCAAATTTTCAATTATAAAATTCCCCCATGATCATACCAGCTTATCTTTCCATATTTTTTACCACCTCTTTCTGAATATGACACCAGTCCTGAATGTGAACTATGATCCCACAAATATAAAACCCAGTTTTATCAACATTTATTCTGCAAACTCAGTTCAATAAATACCTATTAACACCTCCATTTTCCAGGATACTCCGCTAGGTTCTAGGCACAAACCAGGAGCGTGCTACAGTTAGCTCAAATGGAAGAGTGATTGTGAAATTTTCAGAGTGAACATTTACACCTTAGAAATCATCAAACAATACAAATCAGGGTTTGCTTTATTGTTTATTGATTGTCTAAGCTTAATAAAGTAATGGAGAAAATGTTAATAATACAGAGTAAACTGGAACATATATCGAATATATCTTCTCCCCTCCCATCCCCAGAGAGCTATTTGTTAAAATATTTACCAACACACCACCAGATCCCTCTCTGTTAGTATTGGGAATATCTTCAAAGGCCATTTAGTCTGACCTTTTACCTGAACAAGAATACTCACTATAACATACCTGACAAGTATGCATCTAGCCTTTGTATGGAGAAGTTCAGGAAGAACTTCTGCCCTAAAGCAACCTATTACACTTTTTGGTAGCTCTAATTGTTAGGAAGATTTTTCCTTACTTTAACGTCTAAACTTGCCTCTTTGCAACTTCCCTATTAAGACTCTTAATTGTTTTCTCTTAGTCTGAATAGAATGATTCCAATTCCTCTTATTTTTGCCCATCTTTCAAAGAGTTGAAAACAACTATCAAATGCAAAGTAAGTCTTATACATTAAACATCCCTAATCCATCTAATTAGTTTTCATGTGTAATGATGTTGAGGAAGTTGAACAGTTAGCTATCTTTCTCTATATAATGATCTTCAGCCTGTCAATGTTCAGATATTTGGCTCCCAAAACTGGTCAAAATACTTCAAATACAGTCTGACTAGGACTGACTACAACCCAGGTGGAAAAATTATCTCCCAAGTCTTAGGTAGTATAAAATGTGTCTCTTAATTCATCACATGGTCTTATTAGTTTTAGCTTGTTTGTTTGACTGGCTCATCATAGAAACAGTGCTATAGGCTTATGCCACCATGTCCAATCATATTAGTATTTTTTAAAAAGGTAACACATATATGTATATATGTGCATGAATATGTATGTATATGCATATGTATACACATATACATATATTTACATACACATATATGTGTGTAAGTTTGAATATTATATGTAAGGTTAGTGTGTATGTCATATATGTATAAACAAACTATATGGGTCAAATTATATATACATATATGTATGTATGAAATTATGTATGTGTGTAACATGTAATAAACTAGCCATGTATACATATTTATATTCACACAATAGCATGCATGTGTGTATATGTTGTATATACACATATGAGATATATATGCCATCTACATGTATATGTGTGTATATAAGACATATATTATATATGTGTGTGTATAATATGCAGTATATAAGCCATACACACACACACACACACATTTATACACATGTACATATATACCCTCATTTCAACAAGGCATTGTCTTCTATCCTTTGCCCATCTTTTCTTCTATCACCCCTCCATACCCTAGTATACCTAATCTTCCATTTGGTTCACTCTCACAATCTGGATTTTCATAGTTCTAATTTTAAACCATCTGGCAGTGCTAAAGTAAGCTGCATACCTCACTGACTAGATGTGTTATAAATTCATACTATCTAACTTCATCTGGGCACGAACAGTTACATAGGAATACCTCTACTAACCTCTCATTGCCTCATCAGCTCGCTTTTCCACAGTGAATATTCCAAAACTTCTCTCTCCAAATACCACAGGAAAGAACCCTGACATTGCCTTTTGCTTTATTGAGAAGACCAAGGATATCTATTATGAACTCCTTCATATTCCCTCGGTTATACTTCAAAAATTCTCTTCTTTATTGTTAATTCTCTCTTGCCTCAAAGGATAATTTAGTCCTTTTCCTTAACAAGGTAAACTTTCTGCTTGTATCTTTGATATCATCTGCGTCCATATCCTCTAGACTTTGCCCTTTTGAAGACTCATATCCACTACCACCCCTCTTTTTTTCCCCTTGGGACTATAATCTTTTTTTTAACTCTCCCCATATAAGGATTTTTATTAAAGTTCTAGGTCTATTACTAACTGTGTATCATTGGCACAGTAACTTCACCATTCTGGGCTTCAATTTTCTCATTTGTAAAACTTAAAAAAAAAAAAAAGATTAAGTTAGATGTCCTGTAAGGTCCCTTCCAGTTCTAAATCTGTTAAATACAAAAATTACAAAATTACACTAAAATGTCACTCTTCTCCTTTTCACTACTTAATTTCTCTGAATGAATTCATTACTGTCTCCATTTTATTTTTCATCATCCAATCATTCCTCATTCTCCTTTAATGTGGCTTCTGTTCCCACATCTCTATTGAATATCCTTTGTTGTTGTTGTTACTTCCCTCCAAAGGCGCCAATGACCTTCCACCATTCTCCATAATTTTACTCACTGTTCTTTATTCAGCAATTGACACTGTTTCCTGGCTCCTCTTTGATACATCCACCTCCCTCATGACCATGACAGTGTTCTTTGCCTGACTGTTCTTTCTAAGATTCCTTCTTGAGTTTGGTCATCTGTCTCCTGAAAAAGTCAATGTTCAGTGAAATGCTACTATAGACCTTCTGTAAATATACTATTTTTCTAGGTAATCTTATCCACTTTGATATCTATTATTGCTCCAATCTAGTTGATTCACACATTTACCTGGCCCCACTTTCCCTCCTAAGTATTGTTACTATGTTTTCCACTATTTTTAGAACAAATCCAACAAAATGTTCCAGTAGCCATTCAAATCAATTCATTCATCTGATCATGGGATCAAGTATGTAAACCTGGAAGGATGCACAGAGGTTATCTAGTCCAACCTCTTAGTTTTAAAATAAGTCAATTAAGATTGAGAGAGGCCATTGATCTGCCCAGTGTATTACAGCTAATAAGTAAGTGTCTATGGCAGAATTCAAACACTCGTCTTCTTGATTTGAAATCCAAAATTCTATCTGATTTACCTCCTAGCTGAGTAGGTTTTTATTACCTCTCCTTTTGACAATTGTACTTCTTGTATTCTCCATTTTGCACACAGCTTAAAAAAATAGTATTTCTAACGCATAGGTCAAATCACCCAATACAGGTGGAACCCTATGACTTTTCCCCTCAGAAACTTTCAGGTTGCCTACAGAACAAAATACAAACATTTTGCACTAGTATGTAAGGCCTTATGTAATCTACAACCTTCTGTAATCTAGAACCAACTAGAACCAACATATTTTCCATTTTTGTCTTCATCCCTTCCTTCCCTCTTATGTTAAAGCAATCCACATTCCAATACCTTGTCTTTCCTGACATTTTCCAGGCCTTTCCTGCCTCTCAGGATTCATACAGACTTTTCTCCTATCAAAATTCATTCTCTCTACATATCCAGCTATTGAAATTGCCTTTTTGACTGCCTCTTTATGTTTAATGTACAGTCCAAATACCAATTATTCCATGAAGTTTTCCCTGATCATCTCAGAAGAAAGTGGGCTCTACCTCCCTTATGCTTCTGGTAGTTCTATGTAGACATTCCCTTGTCCTTATTATATTCTCTTTTACATCATAAATGTTTGTGGATACAACACATTCCTCCTCACTTTCTCCATTGGATTGTACTCTGCTGAAGGAAAGAATTAGCATGATCTTTCAACTTTTTTCCTCAGTGCATAGCATAGTGCCATGCACCTATTAGGCAGAACAAATAACAAATATTTGTTGATTGGAGTTATATTCTTGATCAAAGCTTATAGACAAACTTGGTGCCATGGGGTGATTAAGCCAAACAATCTGGCATGTACTAAACTCTATTGTAGCCTTTCCAGTATAAAAATAAACCCCAGGCCATGAGATTTAGCTTCTAGCTAATTCTTTCATGTAAACTATTCCTGGATGAACTACTCATAGTGTGGCCAAGATAGAGCAATGACAGTTTTCTGGAGTGATGAAATTATTTCCCTATAAAAAACATTCTCAATTTGCCTCAGTTTTCACATCGCTAAAATAAGGAAGTTGGATTAGGATCATAGGATCATATATTAATAGCTGGAAAAGATTTTAGAGATCATCTAATCCAATTCTCTCATTTAATAGATAAAGAAACTAAAGCCCAGTGAAATTTAATGACTTGTCCAAAGTTATACAAGTAATAGTTGCCACAGCTGGGAATCACCCTCAACTCTGATACCAAATCCTTTCAAATTTCAGCTATGCTTTATAAAATGGATCAGGAACTTATGGAATTTTTGCCTATAGAACTAGTGCATACTGGTTTAAAAATAGATCAACAAAAGGCTTTAACACATCATTGTTGTTTAGTTTTGTTGGACTCTTCATGACTCCATTTGGGATTTTCTTGACAAAGATGCTAGGTTTGCCATGTCTTTCTCCAGTTCATTTTACAGTTGAGGAACTGGGGAAAGTGACTCGTCCAGGGTCATACAACTAATTAGTAGATGAGGTCAGATTTGAACTCAGAGAGATTAGTCTTCCTCACTTCAGATCTAGCACTTTATCCACTGCATTACCTGGTTGTACTTTAAATATATTAACAAATTGTAAATGTGTATATTTACATAGAAAAAACTTATATAAATATTTAATCATATATATTAAATACATTAATCAATTTTAAATATATATAAATATACACATGTGTTGTGAATATATGTGTAAATATGTGTATGTATATAGATATCTCTATATATCTCTATACTTCTATATCCATATCTATCTATGTGTCCATCTATTTATCTAATAGAGGCAGCTGGATGGCCTAGTCAATAAAACATCAAACCTGGAGTTAGAAAGACCTGAGTTCAAATCTGACCTCAGACATTCACTAGCTGTGTGACCCTTTGCAAGTCATTTAACCTGTTTGTCTCAATCTACTGGAGAAGGAAGTGGAAAACTATTCCAATATCTTTACCAAGACAACAGCATGGACAGTATGGTCTCTGGGGTAACAGAGTCAAATACAACTGAACAAGAACACAACACACACGTAGGTTAGGCAGATTTTTACTCGTTTGGGGCTCAAATTCTTTAAGACTGATGTTAGAAAAGACAGATATATCTTCCCACAATTGCCTTCTTGGTATTTTTAATTAAGGATGATAAATGCTTAAAATGCTCATTCTTGTTTTCTTATAATATAGTCATTAGTGAAGTTCTTTATACAATGAAGATAGATTACTAAACAGCAACCATGCTTTCTTGAAAACATGTCATTATATTTGCAAATAATTATACTAACACCATGTAAAATCTAGCAGTAAAATAAAGGAATATGTATTACTATGAAATGCTTCTGCTTTTCAATGCCAACTAAACTGGCATCTATTGATTATAGCAGTCATTGCGCTATTGTCTGTTCTACAGAATAGCCTATTGGCTGTTCTCCAATCACTTTTTACACTATTGTGGATTGAGCGGGTGGCTTTTGTAAAGACATTCCCCTTAATGTAGCTGGACAAGGGAAGTGCTAAAAGTACTTACAGCAGGTGAAGTGTGAGTTCAGCTGCACTCTGGATGTTGTCAGAGGTTCAATAAACACTTGAATCTGTCACTTTGAATCTGTGCTGAGTTTCAGTTAAATTTTGAGTGAGAGCTGCAGGAATCAAATTGCCAAGCTAAAAAACAAAACCTATTTGTCAATAGATTCACTATCAATGGAGGCCAAAAGTTGTTTGTCAAGGTAGAATAGGGTTCCTAGCTTCCAGCCTTTCCCTGGACCTAGGCATATCTGAGATTATCCTCCTCTTCCTCCTCCTCCTCCTTCTCCTCCTCCTCCTACTTCCTCTTCTTCATCTTCTTCTTTTCACAGACTCTTTTGGCAAGCTACTGAAACCCCTGGACCCCTTATAAGAATAATGATTTCAAACAAATGAAACAATAAATTTAATTATGAAGGAAAGCAATTATATCAAATATCATATGACTATACATATGTGTATGTGCATATAGACAGACAGATTTTTAAGGTCCATTGACCATAGGAAAAAAATCCCTGTTCAAATGTGAGCTCATATAAATTAGAATAAAAAAATCACAGAATTTGAGAGTTACAAAGGAACAATTTACCACTGACTTCATTTTTTTGCCACCCACTGGTTCCTCAGGTGAATAATCAGCAGCCATCTAATCCACCCATACATAAAGGAATCCTTACTATACAGAGCACATATTCATTCAACCTCAGAAAGAAGACCTCCTGTGAGTGGGAACTAACCACCTCTCAAGGAAGTTCATGCCACTTTTAGACAATTCAGATTGTTAATAGCACTCTCCTGAAATCAAACCTAAATTTACCTCTATATAATTTCTATGCTCTGCCCTCCAACAAGTTTGATCCTTTTTCCACGTGACATCTTTTTTTTTACTAACTGAAGATATCTGTAACATTACACACACACACACACACACACACACACACACACGCACACATACACACACATACACACACACACACACACACACTTACTCTTTTTTTTCTTGAGGTTTCTTCAAATTATCATCATTCATTATGAACTCCAGGTCCTTCACCTTTCTGGCTGCCCTCCTCTGGATACTCAGCAGCTTATCAATGTCCTCCCTAAACTGTGATATCCCAAACTGAACAAAATACTCCAGATGATATCTATCAAGGGGAAAGTAAAGTAGAACTATCTCTTCCCTATTCATAGAAGCTAGTCCTTCTTAATGAAATCCAAGATGATATTAGCTTACTTACATTATACTCAAGTTCCAAGATCCCTTTCAGAATAACTGCTGTCTATTCATTCTTTCCTTTTCTTATATTTATGAAGATGTTGCTTCTGCTAATAATACATTTTATTTTTGTATGTAGCAACTTCACTAGGGGTCTGGCTTATACCACCACTTCCACCATATGTGAACAAGTAAGTTTAGGGACATTATTGCCAGCTATATTCCTTACTCACTGCTTTTCTTCATGGGAGTACAGGTTTGATTTCTCTGGGGTTTTACTTATAGGCTGAGAGATTTGTGATCATGTAGATCTATGCTTAATAGCACCCAGACTTAAATCCAGAGAGATTTAAGATAATCATGACAATTATAAAACCCTGCTCTCATAATGACTGTTCCTAGATCCCCTTTCTGCCATCATTAATGCCAGTATTAGTTTCTCTCCACAGATTACTCTGTCTGCTTGGATTTAGGGAGCGGATCTCTCTGTTTTGATATTCCCTGAGATTGTAGGATTTGGGGGGTAATATCCTACTTTCTGCTGCCACTTTCAGAGATCCCATTTTTGTATTCAATAAATATTTATTGAACACCTGCTATGTATAAAGCTAGGTGATAAGAATTAAGGAAAGAAAAATAATACAATATGCTATTTAATATTGGGTTTAAAGTTCAGAAGTGAATAGAAGACATAGACACTCATAAATATAACACAAGGAGGACTATTCGGGTGCCACAGAAGTGGCATAAAGGAAAATAATGATGCATAAGAGACATTAACTCCTGTTGTAGGGAAGAAACAATGATTGAAACAGTTCTTTATAAATGATGTTCTATCTCCTGTCTTTGCCCAAGCTGTCCCCCATGTCTGGAAGGCATTTAATTTTACTTTCATATTTTGGGTATCATGATGTGATTTTATAAAACAAAATTGGGTAATAAAAGGTTAAAAGGGGACATTATCTCATGAAAATGGGGTATGAAAGGAAGAAGTAATATAGAGGAAGCAGGTGGCAAAGCACACCCTAATGTAGAGGGCTAGTAATATTGGAACCTAAAACTTATCTGGTTTGAAGACTAAACAATGTGCATGTCTGAAGAGGTTTGGAGTCTTTTGAACTTTAGAGAGGTGAGAAGACAAGGATAAAGTTGGCGTGGGACTTTCAGAAGGACATATACATTAAGATTAGGAAGACCTTAGCATGAATATGACCTGAGATTCTCAGTAGCATTGTGAATTTAGACCAGGCTATAAACATTTTTGTTTCCATATCTCCTCATTTGTGACACAGAGATCTTAGCAGCATGATAGCAACACCTACTTCATAGGATTATTGTGAGGATCAATTGAGATAACATATGAAAAGTCCTATATAAGTATTAGTTATTAGTACCTGGCACATAGTAGGTTCTTAATACATATTTATGGATTAATTCATTTATAAAGTTGCACTGGGCAAGCAAACAACAATCATACTATTTTATGTGTGATTTCCTTCCAATCATATAAAATAGTCTGTTATTATCTAGATATGATTTCAACTCAACAAAACAACTACTTAATAAATATCAATTGATTGACTGGTGCACACACACATGTTACATCAGTCTAAAATACATGGTAAAAAGGTAGTAAATCTAAAGAATATTATCAGGCATATTTTCAAGGTTTTATTTTGATTAAAAAAATGAAACTATGTTATCCAGATATGTGGGGGAAAGATGAATGTGTTTAAAATATATAATTTATTACAAGAAGAGAATAATTAATAATATTTGAGATAATTTTGAGACTGTAGAATCTATTACAAAAGGACAAAACAGTAATAGAACCCAAAAATCTCAACAAAGATTAGTTCACAGACTTATGATTGGGGAGAATCAATTTTTATAAAAATCATGAGAAGGGTTCAGTTAAACATGGCAAATTTCTTGGAATGTGCCCTGAGCAGAAGGCTTTCCTAGGCACTACAGCTGAGTGTAACTGACTTTGCCACCATGTCACACATTTCTCTCCATTTTTTTTTAAAGTATCCTGGAAAATATTGTATCTGCCCAAGAGCTTGAGTAATGTGAGTCCATTGTTCAAAGTTTGTGTAAATTCACCAGATTGAAGAATCATAGAAGGGGAGAGCTGTGTGTGTGTGTGTATGTGTGTGTGTGTGTGTGTGTGTGTGTGTGTGTATGCAAAGGCTTTGTATACTCACCAATCAGAAAGGAGAATTGGGAAGACATATATAATATAATAATTCCTAAACCTACTTCAGGAGAAGATACACATAATGCTGTTTTTCTTTCCCTATTTTCAATTACCATTTCAATACCTTTTGAACTTACTGACAAAAAGTAATTGCTTATTTTCCAACAAAGTCACATCTCTTCCATTTTTTCTCTGTCCTCATTATTTATGTTGTTCCATGTTAGATAATTCCCTTAGGAATTCAGACTCTCAATTTACTAATGAGGGCCAGCTATATAGTCAATAGTTGTGGTTTTGTTTGTTTGTTTGTTTAACATACTCTATACTCTTTGATGGGTAGGAGTGATGTACCCATAGCTTCCTTTGAAGGCAGTAGGGGGCCCCTACTCAGAATATATACATCAGAGTTCTGAGAATGATGGTGATAGGGGAAATGGGGAGAGGGATGTGCCTAGCTGAGAATAATGGGCTTAAATTCTGCTTTGGTAAGGAATGTTACTTAAGAAAATACATCTTAGTGAAGAAAGTATTACAGACATATAAAAATGATTATACAAAATTATTTCATTGTCAAAAAATATATACCATGCAAATAAATACCAGTGAGACTAAAAAAATAGACTCCTGGGTTGCCAGTGATATTTAATGATCACATTTTTTCTTTGACTGCTGTGCAGGTTTTGTTTATTATATATGTTAGTATTTGGAGTGCAGGAACAATTATTACAAACAATAACAAAAACTTAACATGGTAATTTTCATAAATGACTTTCCTCTAAACATGTATTCTTTTGAATGTAATTAAAGGCATAATTTTCTTAAGTTACGCCCAACTACAGTTCCAATTCAAGCAGACACAAGTAACAATTTATTTCCATGTAGCAATGAACACTTTTCTTTTCCTTCCTTTCTTCCTTCCTTCCTTCCTTCCCTCCCTCCCTCTCTCCTTTCCTTCCTTCCTTCTTTCCTTCCCTTCCTTTTTCCTTCCTTCCTTTCTTCCTTCCTTCCTTTTCTTTCTTTCTTTCTTTCTTTCTTTCTTTCTTTCTTTCTTTCTTTCTTTCTTTCTTTTTCTTCCTTTCTTTCTTTTTCTGTAATGGTAATCATGTCCAATTCAAGTCATTAAAGAGCTATGTGATAATCTGAAGTCGAGTTCTCCTTTCTATATCACTTACCCTGTTTCCTGTGTTTGGCTTATTTTAGCTCACACATTACACTGCCAAGAACTCTTGGGAACTGACAGCTGGAGAGCAAGCTAGGTTAAATGTGATTACAAAGTTAATTATTTAATAATGAATAAGAGTCCATAACTTTTTGAAATATTAAATAGCCACACTAGTTTCTCAATAGAGCTATTCACTTGTTTATGGTCTGTTTGTTATAGCAATTATGGCAGATGTGAGGAAAAAAGCCTGAATTTAGCAATAGGTAGAAATGCTTGTGATTTAGAAATGTTATGGTTCTGGTCACTTTCCAGGCTTTCTATAATTTCAAGACTGACTGGGATAGTGTCTATTCAATGTCAATCAGACATGTTGGTAAAGAACAATAAATCAATGAAACTGAATTTTACCATTAATTTGTTTCATGGAAATGTTTCTATTCAATCATATATTAAAAATATCTTGTTTTATAAAGAGGAAAAGGGAAAAATAATTACATCAAAATGTAAACAATCTCCATGAAATAAAGGTAAAGTGAATCTGACATAATAAATGTGATAGAGATACTTGCTTCCTCTTCTCTGAAAAGGCAGAAAAAAAGAACAGGAAACACTGTTCTAGTCCATGGTCACAAGTAACTTTTTAAGGCTTAATGAGACAGAATTGAGCAGTGTAACTGATGTGTGCAAGTACAAAAAGTAAAATGATGAAAAGTACATTTGAAATGGTACTATTTTAAGTCACAGAGTTCTATAATCACAGCATCTTATATTGAAAGGTACAAGCAACATCAGAAATCATCTAGTCTAAAACTCTCATTTTAAGTATATGGAAATTAAAGACAGGAAGTCTGAGTGATTTGTCCAATGTCATGAAGCTAATTAGTGGCAGTTATGGGATTTGAGCCCCTTGTAAAGCCAATGCTCTTTGTTTTCCACAATTTTTCTCTCACAGGCATGTACACATTCAAATAGATGAAATCAGAAAGCTCACTGTGCTACTATAGGAAAGAAGAATCCACTGCAGAGGACCAGGTTCAAGACAAATTTGCAAATGGAAACTCAACCTAATTAAAAATCAATCTTCAATTGGAGATTTGGGTTGTATTTAGAATCCTTTCTTATCTGCCAACATTAAAAATACAATTACATAATACACACATCGAAACACAGACATGGTGTAATGGTAATTAATTTAGCAGGTACTTAGCCCTTAGTTCACATAGAAGGTGTGAACTCTGTCTCTTGTTGCTGACATAACAGGAAGAGGTTGGTTGAGATAGGAAGGCAATCTGTGTGTGTGTGTGTGTGTGTGTATTTAAGAAGAGCTCCAGAGGACAGATAGACAGAATCAAGAATTTTTGTGGTGGCTCCTGGTGGAGGGAGCAGAATTTTCACAGAATTTGGAACCTGGGCTGCTGGACTTTGAACTGAGTTGGGGTTTTCTATGGGACCAGAATCTGGTGAAGGCTGAAGTTGTCTGGAAGGCAGCTTGGAAGGCTGAGATTTCTTCTGGGTCCTAGGGCCAGCCAAACTGCCAGAGGACTGAAGAAGAATGGCCAGGATAAGATTTTGTTTATTTGTGGCTTGGTTGATTCTTGAATTCCACAACGGAAGTGGTGGAGGTTTTGAGATGTGCTGGACCCTGTGAACTTCAGTGTGTACCAGGAACTTCCTGTAGGACTAGATAAGGATCTGGGAGCTATCTGCTTCTGGATCCCAGGGGACTGGTAGATTCATGTAGGAACAGGGACCATGGAAGGGGATCCAGGGAATATGAGAGACCACCCCAAGTCCAGAGGAAGAAAAGGCCTCTCCTCAGAAATAAAATGCCTGATGAAATTGAAGTTTACTAGACACTGAGGGGTGGACAGTTTGTGTAAATTTTCTAATGATTGTATTTAGTGATTAATGATACTCAGTAATTGTGAATCTGGATAAGTGACTGATTAAGTTAATCTATAATTGCCCCATGATTGAAAGATTGATTATTGTATTGTGAGATGACTGAATGATTGAGTGAGGAGACAAACCTCCTTAGGGGAAACCAGATGATTATTCTTTCATCCTTTGTTCTTAATACTGTGGCTACTTTGATGAAAACTATGTGGCCATTCTAATGTTAAGCTGTGTGAACACTATATTGTGATTTTCTGTGATAAGATGTAATGTTGTGAATGTTATATTGTGATTTGTTGTATATGTTTGTCTAGATTTGTAATAAAATAAATGGAGTGTTCACCATACTGTGTAATTAGAATCTTAAAAGCTGTTCACAGCAGCATTCTTTTGGGAAGCTGCTTGTGCATGGCATTACATACACATAGGTCTATGACAACAGAGAAGATTCTTATTAGTGAACAATAAATCACCTTAAATAGTTTCATGGTTAGATAAATTCTAATTCATATCTTTCAAAGTTAAAATTATGTAAAATATGGTAACTGGTTCTAAGCCACTAGAAATATTCAGTACAAATTTAAAAATGTTGACCAATTTGGAGGATTCTTCATTTGCACTAATTGGAAACTGGTTATACAATCAATATATTGAGTAATTTTAATTTATATGTTCAGAGATGTTATATGTTTATATATTTTGTATATTCTGATGTATGTGTGTATATTCTGTTATGAAAGTCAAAATAACCTTATCAGTGCTAACATTTTATGAGATTATGATTATTCTTCAAGAATCAGTGATTTTTGAAAGGTCAGTGAAACTCAGCTAAATTTAGGGGAGAGGATCCAGCCGACTGCCCCAGATCTACAAGTGACTGGAACAGTGGCCCTGCAGCCACCTCCATGTGGCTGCTTCAGAGCTCACAGTCTGCATATTGTAGAGGGGCCAAGTGATCATTTAGAAGCTAAGTGCTCTTGCCTTGAGCTGCCTGGATCAGGATTGTGGTATTGGGTGGTTGTCCTGAGATGAGTCTTCAGTGAGCCAAAGCTTGTGGGAGCTGCAGAGATGGTGGCCTCCTAATAGCTCCAGCAGCTGCAAAAACCCCAGTGATTTGGGACAGAGCCCTCCTCTCTGAAATCAGAGTTCTACTGAGCTCAAAAGCCAAGTAATGGACTGGCAACACAAGCAGGCAAAGGAAGTAAAGCAAGCCCAGCAATCCAACTTTAGATTCCTTTATGGAGGACAAAAGGGATCAAAACATGGAATGGGAGGAAGACAACACAGTCCTGCACCTAAAGCTTCCAAGAAAAATGGAAACTTATTACAGGACATAGAGGAGCTTAAGAAGGATTTTGAAAACCAAATAAGAGAAGTGGAGGAAAAATTGGGAAGAGAAATGAGAATGATGAAAGAAAATGATGAAAAGAGAGTCAACAAGCAGACTGAAGAAAATAACACCTTAAAAACAGACTAACTCAAATGTCAAAAGAGGCCCAAAAAACTAATGAGGAGAAGAATGCCTTAAAAACTCAGATTTGCCAGATGGAAAAATAATCCCAAAAGCTTACTGACGATAATAATTCCTTCAGAATTAGAGTGGAGCAAATGGAAGCAAATGACTTTATGACAAATCAAGATACTATTAAACAGATCCAAACAAATGAAAAAATAGAAGGCAATGTGAAATATCTCCTTGAAAAACCACTGACCTGGAAAATAGATCCAGGAGAGACAATTTAAAAATCTTTGGACTACCTGAAAGCCATGACCAAAAAGAGAACCTAGAAATCATCCTTCAAGAAATTCTCAAGGAAAACTGCCCTGATATTTTAGAACCAGAGGGCAAAACAGAGGTTGAAAGAATTCCCCAAGCACCTGTTGAAAAAGATCCCAAAAAGAAAACTCAGCATGAGGATAGGTGAAGGGAATATAAACATATATATATATATAGAGAGAGAGAGAAATACATACAGACATATAATGTATGTATGTATGTATATATATACATATATATGTGTATATGTGTATATGCATATATGTATACATGCACATGTGTCTATATATGTATATGAATACATATGTGAGTGTGTGTATATATGTGTACATAGACAAAGGGCACAGGATCAATTGAATAGGAAGGGATGATATTTTAAAAGGTGAAACTGAGAGGTGGGAGAGGTTTAGAATGAGAGGAGACAGGGAGAGACAGAATGGGATTAATCTCATATAGAACAGGCAAGTGATAACTTTTACAATGAAGGGGTAGAACAGGAAGGCAAGAAGGAATGGGTCAACCTTAGTCTCATTGAATTTGGATTAGGGAAGGAATGACATACACTTTAAATTGGATATCTTGCCCTGCAGGAGAGTAGTGGGGAAGGGGATGAGAGGGGGGATGATGGAGAGGAGGGCAGTTTGGTGGGGAGGGTTGTTAGAAGCACAAACTTCTGTAAAGGGACAGTGACAAAGTAGAGAATGGACCAAGTGGAGGGAGGGATAGGAAGTAGAGAATTATAGTCAGTCTTTAGCAATATGTCCATTGTGGAGATGTTCTGTGTAACTACACATGTGTGATGTGTATTGAATTGCTTGTCTTTCTAGCGTCTGTCCTCCATGAGTGATGAGGGAGGAAGGGATAGAATCTGAAGTTCACAGTTCTAAAATCAAATGTAAAAAATATATAACTATATCTGTCTATCTATCTATCTATCTATCTATCTATCTATGAAGAAAGATGGAGGAGGATGGAGGAGGATATAAGAGAGAGCATATTAGGGGAATGGGTATTCAGTAGGCTCACTCTCTTGGGGTGGGGGTAGGGGAAAGATGGAGAGAAAATCTGTAACTCAAAATCTTGTGCATATGAATGTTGAAAACTTAAGATGAATAAATAAAAGATTAATTTAAAAATGTAATCAATGAAATAATTCACCATAAGTTTAGATTTCGTGAAAGTAACTCTGTAGAAGATTTTCCAACTTTTAAGAACTGGGGAAAGATATGGCCCCAAGGCAAGGGAACTCTAAGTTCAGGGACATTAATTTCTCTGTGTGTCACAGATCCCTTTGACAATCTATTAAAAACTCTGCAACCTTTCTCAGAATCATGTTCTTAAGTTTATAAAATACAAAGAATTACAAATAAAACCAATTATATTAGAATACAGTTATTATACATAGATATGCATATGAGTATGTGTATTGAATTTTCAAACCATCTTCCATATCTTTTTTTGAACTGCTTTTTAATTAGCCATACTACTCCTCTAATTTTGTAGATTTGAATTTATTTTCATCAATATATTATAATTTGTATTTTTTCATATTAAACTTCATATAAAATTACCTTGGTAGAATTGGGTATTTTTCCTTATGTGTATACAACATAATACCTCTATGTATATCAAATGTAATATATAATAGACAATTATAAGGGTTTATATATACATGTGCATACACACAGACACAGAAGTTTTAGATCCCAAGTTAAGAAATGCTATTATAGGAGTTTCTAAGTTGGCTAGAAGTAATAAAGCAAAAGCGAAAAAAAGGATCAGGAATAAGGAATCTGTGACCTCAAGACCACCTTCTAGGTCCTTGGGTACGACCTTTTGACTGAGTCCAAGTTTTAAAGAACAAATCCTTTTATTAAGGGAATTTGTACTGTGAAATTTAGATTCAGTTTTGACTTCAAGGACACAATTTCCTCACTTCTGATTGAGTCTCTAAAAGAAAACAATACTAAAAAATAAGGGGGATGACCAACAGATAGAAAAGACACTTCCCATCCCAAGAAAAGATATGAAATTTTAGAAACTCAGTTCTATATATAGAAGCAACCAATGCAGTTAATTTGCCCCTAGGACACAGATTATATTAAGATAGATAGATAGATAGATAGATAGATAGATAGATAGATTTACCTAGTCATTCATCTACAGAAAATTCCCAAAGGAATAACACGTAAAATTGACTGAATTAGAACTGATCCCCTAAAACAATAGGACAGTTAGGTGGCACAGTGGATAGAGTGACAGACCTAGAGTTGGGAAGACCTGAGTTCAAATCTGGTCTCAAACATATACTAGTTGTGTGACCCTAAGCATGTTACTTAACTCCATTTGACTCAGTTTCCTCATATGTAAAATGACTTGGAGAAGGAAATAGAAAACCACTCCAGTATCTTTGCCAAGAAAACCCCAAAAGGTTCTTGAAGAGTTGGATATGACTAATAATTAAGAAAAAGAACAACTAAACCTTAAAACAATGTGGAATACCTTTTTGAGGAAAGACGCTTTTGATCAGGAAAAATTGCCAGACAGTAAAGACAACACCTCTCCCATGTCTTGATCTCTTGTCTGGAAGTGTCAAAATATCTCGGAGCTAAGACTCCAATGGAGTTAAAGGGAACAGGCTTCTTCCCATTCTAAATTAAGGGCCATTTTCCTAACTGAAAGAGCACTAACAAATTCTATCTGAAAAGAATACAATTATGTACCAGCTGCAGCAATAACCCTGCCAAGCCGGTGTCTGTAAGTGGAAAAGAATTTTAACTGACCATCAAAAGGTGAGCCCAGGGAGACCTGCCAATTGACTCCTCTAGAAGAGACAGTCTGCTCTTAGAAAAGCCAAAGAATCTGTCTGACCCAGTATGGCAGTTATAGCCCAGAAACAGTGACCTGCCTAGAATTTTCTGGCATCATATCCCTAGCAGCAGTTTTCTATCCAGGGCTTTCTGGCAAATTCTACCTAAGTGGAAGAACAACTGTCCAGTCTAGTATAGTAACTTCCAAGCCTACTAAGAAATGAACACAATTGATAAATGACCTGTTTCACCCAGAAGCAGACTGCCCCCATTCTACCTAGAAATCATGCTCTGTAAGGAGTAAGACTAGTTAGTTAGTAGAGAAACTTAGCAATAACTTAAAGCATTGGTAAAGAACACCATGAAGACCTTCTAGAGATATAAAGGGCATTAAGTCTCTGTCATTCCCAAGTTGAAAATTTTCTTGACCAAGTGTTCCCTAAATTGTATTTCTGACTATCATTTTTCTTTATGTTCATGCTTATGCCCATTCATATCGCATGGACTCTGTAGTTTTGAGAGAGTATGCTTCTGATATTGGGGAAGATGTGTCATAACTTCTGTTCTTACTATGTCATTGGAGTAAGTTCCTTTTTTTTTTTTTAAATGAGTCTATTGACTGGTTGTAAAGGGAAACATACTAATAGGAATTCAAAAACCAGTGTTCTAAGAACTGACACCAAAAAGGCTACCTCCAGATCCTGAAATTAGTAGCAGCTACTTCTCTAGGGATGTAATCTTCCAATGAGAGTAAATCCTGGGAGAATGAGCCCTGAGGGGTGTGTCATACTTCTATTGAAAAAAAAATTGAGTTAGAATACTGGCGTCATACAGAAATACAGACCAGATGTGATTTTCACTTTCAAATGATCATGAATTGACTCCACTTTAGCCAGCTATTTATGACCCAGACTCCCTCACAAAAGACAAAAGATAGGGGCCTGGAAATTATTATCCAAGGAAAGTCGCTGACTAGGGTTTCTTCTGTTAATCCCTGGGGAGCCTACTAACTACTAGTATTTTATGTATCTTTGCAATAAACCTGCTTGATTTCTTTGATGTATTTTGGAAATTTGTTCAATAAAATATTATTTTAAGTTCAGTAAAGTATCATTTTCAAGATATTTCATGCTAGCAGGAATAGAATTCTCATCACTGACACTATCAGGTATTTTTTTTTCTTATTATATAAATATATTTTCATTAAGGATTGTGTCAATTCTTTCCCCTCAAGTTTACTTCCTAGTTTATATTTAAGCAGATTTGAAACATTTGCAATAGCTAGC
The DNA here is from genome assembly GCA_028646515.1 of Pseudochirops corinnae. Taxonomy (NCBI): domain Eukaryota; kingdom Metazoa; phylum Chordata; class Mammalia; order Diprotodontia; family Pseudocheiridae; genus Pseudochirops; species Pseudochirops corinnae. Next base: position 117,208,602 of record CM053587.1, read on the forward strand.
AATATTCATCTGGAGAAATATAATTTCCTTACTTATCACACACACATAGCTACACAGGAGGAGGAGTAGTAGTAATTAACTTTGTTTTACTGGCACAGGTGAAAATTATGAGGAAGACTTTAGATCAACATTTATAAAGAATTTCATTAAAATGTTTTGCTTGGTCATTTTTCAGTCATGTCTAACTCTTTGTGATCCACCTTTTGGAGCTCTCTTGTTAAAGATATTGAAGGGGTTTGACATTTCCTTCTCTAGCTCATTTTACAGATGAAGAAACTGAGGTAAACAGGGTTAAGTAACTTGCCCAGGGTCACATAGCTACTAAGTATCTGAAGTCTGATTTGAAGTCAGGTCTTCCGGACTCAAAAGCTAGCACTGTAGCCACTGTGCCACCTAGTTGCCTCTTCATAATAATAGATATGGACAAAAATAGAATGGGATCCCTTATGAGTTTGTTAATTTCCCACATTTGAGGGGTTCAAGCAGAGGCTGAATGACCACTGGCAATAACATTGAAGAGTATTACTTATTTAACTGGCATAAGACTGGAGTTGATTTCTAAGGTTTCTTTCATGTCTAAGAGTTTGTGATTCTTGTTATAGTCTGTGTAATCATGAGGTAACTACAAGGACGTTATGTTTTCTTTTTAAATTTACTTCTCATTGATATAAATGATATTGGTTTTTTTTTTAATAGAAAAGGATCCTTTGTAAGGCCAAAATACTTTCTCTAGCACTACTGTCTAGAGAAGATATACCATATAAGAAAGAATGTGAAACTTGTTCTACTTAAAAGAGTCAATAAAGAAGTTTTTGTCCAAGGTGGAAAAACGGCTTGAAACAAAAGTGACTGAATAATTGTGGACAGGAAGCCAGAGTTATCAAGGAAGAACTGGTTCCATTACCGGAAAATAAATAAAACTCAGTGCCTATCACTAAATGTATTGTAAGTACTCCATACATATTTATTAAATAAATTTTTGAAGATTTTTGCACACTTGTAATGGTAAAGTAAATGGGAATATCTTTCCCATCCATTAATAGGCTAATGTGACCTGCTTAAGTAACATGGAAGCCTAAGTCCCATGAGACTGAGTCACATGAAGTATGTGGTGGAAGAAACTTGCTGAATGGGTGGAACAGGTAGGGTGGAACAGAGCACAGAGGAAGTTGGTCAGAGAAGTTACATCTGAGGCAGTGAGAGGAAGCAGGCAGTAAGAACTGTGAGTTTTAGTTTGTGGGAAGGCCCTAGCAGAGGGAAGGCTTGGGAATGGTGATGTTCCCTCCATGGCTATTGTATATAGATTTCTTTGTTGCCATAATGGATTTGGCTTTCTGGTGTTGGGATTCAGCTTTCTGGTGTTTGAATAAATGTTTTGGTTCTGTCTGCCTATATGGAGAGTCTGTTATATTTTGTGACTCAGCATTATGCCAGCATAATCATAACCACTGTAGGTGTTGGGGTTATTGTGTTGGTGCTACATTTGGTGATGAGGATGGGATCACAGAATATCAGACCTCTAATTGGAGGCAGAAGTGCTTTAGAAAAAGAAATGGATAACTCAGGTTGGAGGATTTACTTTATTCCTACCTGGTGAGAGAATGGGCTAAAAGTACAGGGATCTGTGACAACTAGGAATTGAGGCTATGGAAGGGAGAACTTAGAGATTTGGAAAGATATCTGCAAGGTATACCAATAGAACTAGGGAAAGAACAGGCAGGGTTGTGCAGGAGTGACTGGGTCTTGTGAACAAGTTAGAAAAGCAGAAACAAGCTGCTGGAAGAGAAACCTCAGACAGAAAGGGAGTTGGCTGGTTTGCATGAGATTCTTTCTGTGACACAGGGTTCAGGCTCTCCTTTAAAAGAGCAAGTTAGTCAGGTTGCACAAGAGAGGGCTGTTTAGGGTTTGGCTCATAAAAAGGAGAAAACAATTAACAAGAGGAAGGTACATGCAACCCTTGAGTAGGCCAGGCCTGACTGGGACCCAGACACCTGGAAGGGGGACACATGGAAACAAACTTAGATAAGGAAGCTTTTATGATTGCAGATGTTTGTCCCACACTAAGAAGAAAGCAGGGGAGCCAGGGGGGCCACAATGTGTTTAAGGAAGTAATTGAGGATTTTACTCAGCAGGAGGTCACTGATATATTATATCAATTCACCCAAAGGACAGAATTGTTAATGTCTTGGATGGTGAGAATCAGTGATGAAGGGGCTAGAGAAGTATTTAAAGATAATGTAGATTGCTTGAAATTTATAGGTATTAGAAGCATTTTGTACAAGTTTTTAGGGATCACCAAATGCAAGAAGGTAATACTACAACCAAGCTGTTAGGTTTAGTTCCATATGGATGCAACCAGCAGCATCCTACTGACTCTATGTGGCCTACTGGAGATGGACCCTGGTATTCACTTAGAGATTGTATGAAAAAGTTAAAGGAAGAGGTAATGAAAATTGCAATATGATGGGAAACACAAATCCATATCATGATACCCCCTTAGCAGTTTCTCATAGAAATATCATAGTGAAGATGACTCCTACTTCTTATAAGCATCTAATTCTGATTCTACTAATTGGGGGAATAGGGAACCCTCTTTTGGAGGTACTGGATAAGATTTCACAGTTAAGTGATTTAGGGGAATGGGGAAAAGATAAATTCCTGAGAGAGAGAGAAAGAGGAATAAATACCCAATAAATTCAAAGTCAGAATAGATTAACAAGGAAAGAATTGTTTACTGTGTTATTGAGAACAGGGGTAAATTTTGGAAGAATACATGGTATTCCAACTAATGAACTATATAAAATGTAGTGAGAAAAGGGACTTAATATTACACTGAGCAGGGAAGTAAGAACTGCCCCTACAGATCCCCCTGAAACATTGTATTCAAGTTCATCACACCTGCAAGGAGAATAGGAAATTGGCCAGATCCCAACTCAGATTCAGGAAGGTATACCTCTAGCCAGAATCATAACCCCAAAATTGCAAATTGGAAAACATTAAAAAGCAATGAATAAGGCTATGATAGTGGGTTTGTGGACTCCAAAAACATGGATGACGCCATATCTACCCTGATTCTGGTTATTATTTCCTTGTTTCTGTTTGGCTTTTTGTCTGCTGAACTTGCCTGCTTTTTTTTCTGTTGAACTTGTTTACTAGATTTTTTTCCTGCAGGCTTAGTACATTCGTCCTGCAGTTGCCTGATGGCTTAACTTGGATATTACCCCCTGTCCAGAAATGTGATGTGTCACCCCTGGACTGAGTGGTGACCAAGCTCTGGATGCCAGCTAAAGAAGTGACTTCTCAAATGGGACCTCTTGAGGTCAGGGACAGCTCTACGTCAAATTTAAGCAGGAAGTAGCTATAGAAGAAGAGACCTGTGTCCCTTACCCCAAGATTTGGGGCCCCATTTGTTTGAGGAGGGAATGATGGGGTGCTTGTACTCAAGCCCTATCCTAAGATACTGTTTTATGTGCTTATTTTGTATCGTCCTTTTCATATTGTTGTAAAGTTCTATTGACATCAGTTAGCCCTAAACTCCCATTAACCGATGTAATGGATCCAAAAGATCTCGGGGATGAATATTATGGTAATGGAAATGGAAAATCTTTCCCATTCATTAATAGGTCGATGTGACCTGCTTAAGACACATAGAAACCTAAGTCATATGAGTGTGAGTCACATGAAGCCTGTCATGGGAGGTGCTTGCTGAATGGGTGGAGCAGAGATATAGAGCAGTAAGAATGGAGCAGAGCCCAAAGGAAATTGGTCAGAGCAGTTACAACTGAGTGAAAGAGAAGAAATAGACAGTCACAGCTGTTAGTGTTTGTTTGTGGGAAGTTTCTAGCAGGGGGAAGGCTTGGGGATGGTGTAATGGTAATGGAATTTAAAGATCCCCTTATATTGGCTTGGTTTGGGGATTAAGTGTCAAAATACAGAGCTTGTGAATCCCACTTGTGGGATGGACTTGTTGATGTGAAGAGAGGGGGCTGAACTGGGAGGAGCTGGTGCCATGGATTCAGAGAGAGGCCCAAGCAGAGAGAAGAAGAACTTTTGGGAGCAGCATGGAGGCAGAGAGAGAGAGAGAATTGCTGGGGGCCAGAGTTGCAGAGAGAGAAAGAGAAGTGCCAGCCAAAGCCATGTGGATTGCCAAGGGCCAGCTGCAGCTGCCCAGGACTTTTAAGAACTGCTGCCCGGAGCTTCTGAGAACTGAGGGGGCATGACTGTGATGCCAATATTTTGTCTGTCTGTTTTGCCAAATTCATCTGCTGGTAAAGGGCAGTGCTATTGTTGCAGAGGTCCTGGAACCTTGCTGTTGTTTCAGAAACCCTGAAGCAGGATTTTCTTGTGTGTTTACTGAGATTCTGGAGAAGGGTCTTTCTGATGTTTTCAGGGGTCCTGAGATTGTTCTATAGGCAGAGAGTGAATTGATGATGACACCAGCAGTGTATATTGTGGCTTTGTTAAGCTTTGTCTTCCTAGGAACAGAGATTGCTGAGAACTTGCCTCAGGTCAAGGTGAGGAAAAGACCTCTCCTTTGGTTTTGAATACTGTAATGATATTGTAACCTAGTCATGATCTAGGGATGAATGGCCTTCCACTGCCTCTTGAGAGAGTGCTTGGTGGTAATGGCTGGTATTATAATTCAGTTGTCATCCAGGGATCAAAAACTTTTGACTTTCCTACTTTGTGACTGACCAAATGAATGTATTTTGTTTATGATTGGAAACTAATCTTCAGTTCAATAGAGAGAAGACTTTGTGATAGACTAAATGAATGTACTGCCCGAGGATGTAGTAGTACATGGGCTTTAATACTTTGTGATTGAATTGAGGACTTAATAAATTATTGAATTACACATGGTGAATGCTTTATTTTGATTTTCTCTTTTCTGTGAATGTTTTTCCTTTAATTTGTCACTGAATAAATGGAGAGTTATTATGCTTGTATTCTGAATGTTGGAAGTTGCCTTTGCTTAGCACTACAGATGGTGGTGCCCCTTGCATGGATATTGTATGTAGATTATTTGGTTGCTATGATGGATTTGACTTTCAGATGCTGGAATTCAACTTTTTCGTGTTTGAATAAATGCTTTGGTTCTATCTTCCATGTGGAGAGTCTGATATATTTTGCAATATAGGATTACACTGGCATTTTCATAGCCACCATAGTCACTGTGAATATTGTGTTGACACCACAATACTATATACAGAACTATACTTGAAGGTTTTATTCATAGAAAAGTCAATTGAAATATAAAATTATTCCGATCAAGCTACATTTGATTTAAAATTAAGAAATAAATGTTATAAAGATGAACACTAGCTCTTCAAATCTCCTATGGCTCTCCTTTTCCCTATATTATTAAAATAAATCTTTACTTAATGTTTCACTTCAAAAGTTGAGCCATTCCAGTTCTCTCTTCTTCCTTGCTTCTTACATCACATTACTAAGGGGACTTGTACCTCTTTCTCCTCTATCCCAGTTTCACATGAATATATGACCCTTCTTTCAAAGTGAAACCCATCTACATGCACAAGTCACATCATTATATTCTATCTTCTCCGACAAATTGTCTCCTCTCACATCCCCAGTATCTCACGTATTTTTTTTTTATCTTTCCCTCTATTTTAACTTAATCTGTGGGTCAATAAACATTTATTAAATGTCTACCACGTACCAGGTACTATTCTTAGTGCTAGGTAGACATAAAAAGACAAAGACACTCCCTCTTCTCAAGGGATTTACAATCCAAAAGGGAAACAAAATGCAAACAACTATGTAAAAACTACATATGAGGTAAATTAGAAATATTCAAAAGGGAAAGCCCTAAGATTAAGAAAGATCAGACAAGCTTCCTGTAAAAGATGAGATTTTTAGTGAGTCTTGAAGAAAGTCAAGGAAGCCAGAAGATAGAGAGGACGGGGAAAATTTCTGGCACAGGGGACAGCCAGTGAAAATGCATGGAATTAGAGGATGGAGGATCTTGTGCTAGTCGTATGAAAGAGGACAATATCACCAGATCAGAGAAAATACGAAGGCAACTGAGGAAGGGAGGAAAGAAGGAAGGAAGGAAGGAAGGAAGGAAGGAAGGAAGGAAGGAAGGAAGGAAGGAACAAGGAGGGAGGAAAAGACTCAAAGGAAACAGATAGGTTCTGAGTAATAGAAGATTCAGAAAACTGTATCTCTAACAACAGGGGATCATCTCCATTCAAGAAATCTTATCTGAGATTCCCACCAATATCTGAAAGTATAAGTACCTGGTAGTATAAACAGCATCCTACCCTGCAATTTAAGAAATTCTTCAATGCCTTATGCAAATTCTAAACTAAAAAACCCATTTAAATATCCTTCTCCTCCTTTTTTATCCTCCTCAATGAAAGAAATAAATGTATATCTTTAGGTGAAATGCATCTATAAGACTTTTACTTGCTTAATGATATTATCACCATATTTGTGAAGGGCTTGGTGAAAAGGTATCTGAAATGGCAACAACTGATAACCGTTGTCCCTTTGTCCAGGCTTGGAGTGCTATGCTTCTTCTCTATCATCTATTAGAGGAATCCTAAAATAGGAAATGTGTTTGCATTCCATGATATGTAAGAGATAAAACAGAATCCACATAAAGTTTCAGATGGCATTTTCAATGGTAAAGATCAATCTACCTCAAGTGAACATTGATACTATTTAGGGAAGCCCACAGTACAGATTCTATTCTTATCTCCTTTGTGGTTGCTTATTCAGAAAAGTCTTTCTAGAAATCCACTTCAGATCTTCTTCTGTCCCTGGTATTTTAAAATATTACAAATATTTCAGCTTAATATATGTATGTGTGTTTCTGCAAAATAATTAGTATATGGGCAAAATAATTTATTTATAGCTGATTAATGTTAAAAAAAATGCCTACTATGTCAGCCTGCCAAAGACTCATATTAACTTAAAAGTTAGGAATTACAATATTTTAAAGGATGTTATCTTGTGATGATTTGGGGGTTTTCATTGTTCTTTTCCTTAAATATAATGGGTTCCTCTTTGCAGTGGTGAAGTGGGCAGCTGTGAATATATATATAATATTTTATTATGTATTAATCATTAATACTATTTGGACATAACTTTATGCGACCAGAAGTTGTTTATTCCAAATTATCTTACCATAGTACACAGACCAACCGCAGAAACTCTGCAGGGAAGTTAGAGACCTTTGTAAAGAATATTTAGATTTCACAGTGGTCTTGTTTGGGGTCCATTCAAAGCTTTTATTTTGGTTACATTCATAGGTTGCATTTTGGCTTTGCTCACATTTTATTGAATGTTTATACTTCCCTAATGATATATATACATCTCCATCAACTTTAATGGGAAGCTTCCCTTGTCCAGAAACTGCCTAATTGCCTATATGCTAGCCAACCAGCTTTGTGCTGCAGTTTGAACTCTATATAAAATGACACTTATAGAGACTTGGAAACCACTCCTTTTTCTGGTTCTCTCCTCCACTGAAACAACAATAAAATTCTTTCTAACTTTTTCAGATTTTTTCCTCTCAACCAAAATAGAATATTTCACATAATATAATAAAGAGTGTGGGTGTGTTGTTTTTGTGACTATTCCTGAAATATTGTGATCAGCTTTCTTTGTTTTTCCATAAATGGAAGAAAACATTAATCATTAATGAGGTCAAAAGTAGGAGAGGTTATACTGCTAATGACTTTTTTTTCGATTAAGAAAAAAGAATCCATTTGAATTTATTTTACTGAAGTTAATAAAATATCAGGAGATAAAAATATGAAGTATTTGCAATATTGTCTATGAAATTCTTTTATATCAGAAAATCACTAAATAAAACAAACAAAATCACAACAACTTGATCAACTTCTGAAATATAGTCAGTTTTTTTCTTGAAAGCAAACATAACTCTAAAACTATGAAAAGAGAACTTAGATTATGAACAATGGGAAGTAATATGTGTCGGAGGGAGATTAGAGAGAAGGAGCTATCAAATGCAAAAAGCAATAAAAGGTTCCCAGAGGATAAGTATGTGGCCTTAATCAGTACAAGTAACTTCTCCAAGGAGGCAGATTCCAATTTTTGTGATACTGTTGACAAGAGTGCATGTAGTAAGATATCCTTTCCACAGGTCAAGATTCTGCTGCCTGAGTTCAATCTAGCCTCAGACACTTACTAGCTGGGTGACCCCAGGCAAGTCACTTAACTCTCCTTGCTTTAGTTACTCATCTATGAAATAAGCTGGAGAAGGAAATGGCAAAGCACTCCAATATCTTTTCCAAAAAAACTCCATATGAGTTCAATAAGAGTCAGAAAAGGTGGAAAAAAGAAACAAACAAACAAAAAGACTGAGCAACAAAATAATAGTGGGAATTCAAAACTTAACTATATATTTAAACCTTCTTTATTTTTTTAAAATTTAGTTTTAGTTTCCAACATTCTTTTCCACAAGATTTTGAGTAACAAATTTTCTCCCCATCTTTCCGCTACCCCCTACCCCAAGATAGCAAGCCTATTGAATACCCCTTCCACCAATCTGCCGTCTCTTATATCCTCTCCATTCCCCCCTAACATTCTAGTAGGGAAAGATGGATTTCTATACCCCAGTACCTGTATATCTTATTTACCAGTTGCATGTAAAAAAACAATTTTTAAACATTTGTTTTTAAAACTTTGATTTTCAGATTATCTTCCCTGCTTCCCTCCTCACCCACCCACACTGGGAAAATAAGCAATTCAATATATGTTATACATGTGTAGTTACACAAAACATGTCCAAAGTAGTTATATTGTGAAAGACTAACTATATTTCCCTCCATCTCATCCTGCCCCCACGTATATTATTTTCTATTTTGACCCTGTCCCTTCTCAAAAGTATGTGCTTCTAACTACCCTTTCCCCCAATCTGCCCTCCCTTCTATCCTCACCTCTCTTATCCCCTTCCCTCCCACTTTCTTGTAAGGTAAGATACCCAAATGAATGTGTGCTTTAATCCCTCATTAAGCCAAATTCAATGAGAGTAAGTTCACCCATTCCCTTTCCCTTTCCTGCTCTTCACCTCCATTTTAACAATTACTCTTGCATTTTATATAAGATAATTTACCTTATGCTGTCTTTCCCT
>CM053587.1:117225034-117247150 GCA_028646515.1 Pseudochirops corinnae
TCCCTTTGGTAAAATTTTGGAACAGTCTGAAGCTCTTTGAAGCAAAAGAATATTGTTTGGGAACAAAATTTAAGTTAATTTTAAAATACCATTAAGAATGAAAAGATGAGAAATAAATTCCTATTAAATTGTATTATAAGCCTAAATTTTATACTATCTTAAATATTATGATAAGCATAGCTTTAGAATATTTGAAGTGACATCTCAAGGGAAATGAAAACAAGCCAATATTATAACATATCTTCAAAATCTGTTGTCCAAACTGGGAAAAACACAATTTTAGATTAAGTGGAAAATAATTGCTTGAAACTCTGTCACTGATAAAGAACAAGATCTGTGACTCTTAATGATGACCTATTTTTTTTTCCTGATACTATATAATAGAAATCAATCAATTGTAATAATGTCCTTTGGACACTCAGTGGTGGATGTCAATGAGTATCTTTGGAACTGAAAGTGAAGTTTTCAAGGTTCTTTATATAAGAATAAAATATAAAATTTATCTATGGGAATTTTAAAAATATGATTATCATTTGAAAATGGATAAGGTTTTACAGTTGAGAAAAAATGTTTTATGCAAAATTTAGTGAGGTATGATGCATAATTTAAATTAAAATAAACACAAATTATTATACTGTGTAAACTTACTCTTTTATATTTAAAATTCCTTAATAGGTATATGGTAAATTACCAACTAACCTCTATCATCAGCAGTATATAAATACATGTGTCATCTATAGCAGTTGTGACAAGTCTTGTCAGCTGTGCTCATGGTGAAGTGGTGTTCAATCAGATTCATTATTGCAACTAAGTTTCTGAAGTAACTCAGCTAAGTCTTTATAAACCTAAGAATAAAATCATATCCTGTAGTTTCACTGCCATGAAGTACTACCAAATTCTTGTCAAGGGTGGTGAAAATATAGACTATCAGAATTAGATGCTACAATACAGTGAAATTTATGTATGATTAATAAATACTTAAGGCATATATAAGAACAAGAGCCATTTTCCTAAAGTAGTCAAAAGTTATAAATAGGCATTTTACAAATGAAAAACACTTCTAACAACAATTCTGAGAAGTGTTCCTAAACACATCAAAACAAGATAAAATCAGAATAAAACAACTCCGTTGTTCTACCCTTTACATTAGCAAAAATGACAAAAACAAACAAAGAAAAACAATTGTTTGAAGTACACGGGAAAGTAAGCATGGTAATTCACTATTGGTAGAGCTGTCAGTTAGTTATTCTTTTTCAGGTTAGATTTGATGTTGGAAGTGAGACCATGCTTTGTGCTTAAGATCTGAACCATACTTTTGCTGCTGCATCTGGCTTCTGAACTTCCTCCTTTCTTTTTTTTTTTTTCTTTCTGGAGGGCAATTGGGGTTAAGTGACTTGCCCAAGTCACATGGCTAGGAAGTGTGTCAAGTGTCTAAGGCCAAATTTGAACTCAGGTCCTCCTGACTCCAGGGACAGTACTCTATTCACTGTGCCACCTAACTGCCCTTACTTCCTCCTTTCTTGCTACACTGCCCAGAGTCTTTCTATGCTGTGACTGGATCTGAGACCTGTGACTAGGTAGTGGGCAACCAAGTTGCACTTGACCTTATATCCATCCCAGTGCCGGGCCCCAGTCCCCCAGGACAGGTCTAGGACTTCCTTTAGTACTGGTGTGCAGCCCTTCCCTGGGCCCTGGAATGTTTCTGATATATGGTCTTATTTCAACTTTGTCCCCAGTATCTCTGGACATCTTTATCTGCCTTCCTATGTTAACCTAGATTGGCATAATTTTTTTTTTGGCAATTTGCTTTATCATTATTCGGTCTGGTGCATTTAGATTTGTCTGGAGGTGTTGTGGATAGGAGGTCAGCTGCATTGCTTCTTTATACTCTATGAATTAGGCATCTCCTTCCATAATAACTTTTTAAAGGAGTGATATTTTTTGTTGTTCGTTCATATTTGCAGAAAATTGCTCACTTCAAGCTTTACACTAGGGTGGGGCTCCGCAAACTTTTGGAGGGGATATCTAAGTTGGTTCTAACTACTTTGTTCCAGAGTATTAATTATTGTATTACTCCAGGATCTCAAGGACAGCTTAACATGGGCACCTGGAAGTTTTCAGTCATTTTAAAGTGATTTAATTAAAGTTAATGTCTGATTTTTACCCTCCTGGTTTGAGCTTTCAAAGTTCCAAATGTGGTTTGTGGTCTACATAACACTCTTGTAAAGCTGTATATGGTTGAAAGTTCCAGTAGACTTCTGTTGGACTCAACCACTATAAACTGTGCAGAGTGATAGAACTGTAGGTTCACATCTGGATTAGGATTCTTGTGCCAATTATTCTACTGTAGGCTGCAGAAAGAGGTAGAAGCAGGAACAGAGACCTCATACCAGTTCTAGGGTCACATAATCAGAGTTATTTCTTGCTTTTGACCTTGTTCCTCACTCCTTACTTTGAGGTACACAACCTCGAACCTTCAAATACTTCTCAATATGGAATGACACATTTAGATGCAAGTCCTGTCCTCATTCTGCCCTAGACTGTGCTCTGGAACTAGGTTATAAAAATCTGCCTCTGCTTCCTGCTACTCAACCATTTTGGCTCAATTCTTCTAATCCACTTATTTTAAGCTCAGATTTAATAAAGACATTGTAAAGCTTTTTAAAAATTATGCTTACATTTGAACAAAGCAATATGAATACCACAATAAATTTTGAACTAATACATAGAATAGGTTTTTAATATTTTTGGATCATGGATTTCTGCAGAAGTCTGGAAAAGCTCATGGAGCACTCCTCAGAATAACATTTTTTTAAATACATAAAATAAAATACAAAGGTTTACAAAGGAAAATAGTCACATAGAAATCTAGTTCACAAAATATTAATAAAATGAGTTCATAGGCCCATATCCTTAATAATAATTAAAAAAAAAACTTTCCATATCAACTGTCATAGGATATACACCAATGGTCATGTATTTTTATACAGTATTCATTTAATACCTTGAAGACATTATAGTTTTGAAATAACAGTATATCAACAAAGGCAACAAGCCTTTCATTCAAGTAACTCCTACTTTTTTTTTTTCCTAGAGAAAGACATGTATCTAGCTCATGGATAGGATTTGAATGGGAACTAATTCATCTTTAAAAATTTTTTCTTTATCTCTACAGTGGAAATGCTTAAATCTTTAAAGGGCATATTAGAATCAATCTGTTTCATTGCATTGCATAAATTTTCTTTTTTTATGTGTATTTATTAGATCCCCTGCTATAGTCTGACCTTAGAGTAGCCAGACTTTTCCCTCAATTGACAAAGAACAAAAACAGAAAAGAACCAAATACAAAAACCTACTTTATTATGTACACTTAATAATTAGAAAAAAATGTAGGGGTGGTGTGTGTAAAATGATAAAGCAGGTCCTTTATTATAATAATATTTTGAAAACATATTTTTGAAGAAAAATATTTTTAAAAACAAATATTAATTTTGAAACTGCCCTTTACATAGAAGAAATAAAAGACTAAATTTGCGTATTATCCTCTTAGTATTGAAGAAAAATAGACCATGTCCCTATTTCAGTTGTGTTTTTTAAACCTCTAGAAAATATATATTTGCCTAAAGAAATTTATTGCTGATCAGATGAAGCCTCCATTGTTGAGGTTAGAAATACTAAATGATATAGGTATACCTTGCATTTTTGCATTAGGAATGAGAGGTATTTTTTAGCTTCACTAGACAATCTCCCCCACTGACAGCCACAGTCCCTACCCTTTCTTCATGCTTAACAGAGTTAGCCTCAACATGAAGTATACAATTTCATAATTGATAATGCCTACACCTTTAAAAAATTCAAAGTTTTTCAGTAACCCAAAATGTCCAAATAAAAAGTAGGATATGTGAGCATAGTGAACTTGGAAGGAGGAAGACTTGCCTTCCTTTCCAGCTTTTGTTACTTAAAAATTCAATGTAATTGAACCCATAATTTGTAATGTAATTTGACCTGTAACAATATTTGAGTTCCCTTCCGTTACTAGAACTTCCATAGGCTGTCTAAATCACAGATCCTTCTCATAAAATAAATTCATACATATTTATCACTAATATTCTTCCCTTTATTTTAAAGTTACATTTGACTTTAGATCCTAACTTACATTTGTTTCATACAATTATACAAAGCATTTTCCCCTTTGAAGCATACTTGAGTACAACAAGGCATTGTATGTATATATAAAAACATAGACTGTGTGCAGAATTGTGTTGGGTGCTATTAGATCAACAAGACCTTATAAGACATGTTCCTAGCAAAAAAAAGAGAAAATAAAATCTCCCTAGTTTCCCTGAACTTCATTTTTTTTTTTTTCCTGATTGCAGCTGACTGGAAACTAGCTATTTCTCATATGATTCTTCAGGACATTTAGGCAAAAAAAAAAAAAAAAGACACACTACATTTAAGACACTTATTTTCAGTTTTGCTTAGGAAGATAAGTTGAGTGCATCTCCATGCCCAATTTGCACTCCTAAATAGTTAGAATTCCTTGAATACAGTTGTCATTCTAATTATTGACCATATAACCTTAAGAACTTAAAACCTTCCAGAATTTATTTTCATAAAAGTATAATGATGATAATGTCTTACTTGATCACTTCACAAAATTTTTATGATGGTATCTGGAAGAAAAGGAGCTGAACTGGTAATTAGGAAGTGTAACTTCTAATTCTATCTCTACTACAACAACAATGTTTGATATTGGGAAATCAATTTATCTTCATTGGGCCTAAATTTCCTCAACTATTAAGTGAGAGGGTTTAAAATAGTTGACTTGTAAGGTCCTGCCTAGTCACAAATTTCTAAAATTAATTATATAAAATGTGGCAATGTGAATTTTGAAAACCGCAAAGTATTATACTAATGCAAGGAAACATTATTATTAACATTAATATATTGGTTGGGGCAAGATGGGAAAGAAGGCATAGAATCTTATTTTCTTGAATGAAATTTATGGATAACTTCCTGCTTTTGACTCAACAACCTAATATCTAACTTTTTAATAATATTTTCCCACCATTTCAGTCACTTTAAGTTAATTGTTTTAATGTATTTCTCATTTAAAAAAATGTAAAACAAAAACCTGCTTAGTAGAGAAATTAAATTGTTCATTGCAACTAAATTCTCAGTTAAGAGATATTACCTCATGTATGTATGTATGTATGTGCATACACACAAATATACACACACATACACACTAAGTAATGGAAAATTTGTCTGTCCCCACAACTGAAATCATATTAGGAATGATGCATCTAATAAATTCTTTACCTTCTTTTGTAGGAATAACCTGATGTTAAATGTAGAGTAACTTCTTTTCAACTTAAAGATTCACATTAAAGTATAGTTCAAATTCATTTGGAAAAACAGGCAACTCATTTAAAATTATACCAGTAGAATTTTGTGGCATGCTCATTTTCTCTGAAATTAGGACAGATAAATAAAGTTATCTAGGAATGATCACATCAGAAATAAAAGGGGCAGCTAGGTGGCACAGTGAATAGAACTCCAGCCCTGCAGTCAGGAAGACCTGAGTTCAAATTTGGCAACAGACACTTAACACTTCCTAGCCATGTGAACTTGGGCAGGTCATTTAACCCCAACTGCCCTGCCTTTCTCCCTCCAAAAAGCAAGAAAAGAAAAGAAAAGAAAAAAGCAAAATAGAAAAGAAATAAAAATAAAAGTAACAATAGAGCTGAGAGTCTTCAGTAACTAATATCATGCTAGCATGAAACATTATTTTTAATGGATGTCTAAAATGTAGGTGACCAGCTTATTATGCCTAGTAAAGGAGAAGGTTTCAAACAACAGAACTGTATTTTTTTTTTCTAATCAAGATCAAAGAATATAATGAATATAGAGGACTAACCTGTTTTCGGATCAACAGAGAAGTATGGCTGTCCTTGAAGAATACTATACACCACCCGAGCACTATTTCCATAGGTTGGATCATCTGCATCTGTAGCTGTCACCTGTAGAACAGAGGTACCTGTGAATTCAAGAAAATATCATTTATTTGACAATGGTATTCAACACAGAATAATTTTTAAAGGAGATATGTTATAATCTCTCTGTGTATATGTAGATACACATATCTCTAATTTAGAGAATCATAATAAACACTAAGAAACATGTAAATATGCCTCAAAAGTTATTTTTATCAGAATATATCCCCTTTAAGTATAATCCCATTGCACATAAGAAATCTATGAACTCTCTAGACATAATCCAGTTACGCAATTCAAGCAACAGAAGAACATTCAACAAATAATAATCAAACCTATTGAACTTCAAAAATTAAAAGGAGACCAATAATGGTATTTAGTATGAAAAGAAGAAGAGAGATCTTTCCAAGCACCATTCATTTTTTTTCTTGGCACTTGCTATATTTCTTTAAAAATTTTGAAACGATTTTTAAAGTAATGGACAATAATTACAGTTTAGTTATATTGAGGGTCAGATCATAAACTGTCTATATGCTAATTTGGGTGGGCATTTCTCTCAGACTAATAAGAAAAATGAAACATGGCTGTCAGCATTATCCTTTATTATGTTTAAAAAAATAGTCCTTCAAAGACAATCGCATCTGGCCATTTCTTTTTATTTTTGCTGTTTTTCACTTAGCTGCCAAAATACTGTGAAAAATTCAGCTAAGAAAAAACAGCATAAAAGAAAAGTGTAATGCCTAAATTTCAGGAATTTTTATTTATTCAACGGCATTTCTTGCTTTTTTTGTAAGGAAAACTTCCTAACAATTAGAGCCACCCAAAATAGAATGGGTTATCTTCATAAATAATGGGTTTTCCATCCCTGGAATTTGAAATCCTGAAAGATTAGAAGACAGATGACCATTTGCCAGGGGTGTTTTTGTAGCGATTCCTGTTCAGGTATAGAATGGATTCAATGACCTTGAGGTCATTCTAATTCTTAAATTCTATCATCTCTCAATTGCCTTAGTATGAAAAACAATTGCTTGGGGATTACATGTATTACCCAGTTACAAGCAATACATTTTTTTTTTCTTGGGGGGCAGGAAGGACACAATATGAGATTTCATTAGATTAGGGAACTCCTTCCTGGTGAGGAAACTTTCAACCAACTGGCATCTCTTCTTTAAAAATTACAGAGAATTCACTTGGGGCACTGGGAGTGTAAATTATTTGCCACGGGTCACAGACACAGCATGTGCAAACTATGGCACTTAAATCAAAGTCTTTCTGATTCTGAGATCATCTCTCAATCCACAATGTCACATTGTTATTGTTTCATTGGTCATAATATTTTGAAAGATAAATAAAAATCCTGAAGTCTTAAAGATTGAGATAGTGTATCATCTCATATTAAAGAGAGCATAGGTCAAATTATTCTCACTTAATTACTTGCTTCATGAAGATCCTTATTACAAATATGTTTTATTTTAATTTTTTGGGTGGAGGGGGAAATCAGGGCAATTGGAATTAAGTGACATGCCCAAAGGTCACACAGCTAGTGTGTCAAGTGTCTGAGGCTGGATTTAAACTCAGGGCCAGTACTCTATTCACTGGGTCTCCTAGCTACCCTTATAAATAATTTTAAAGCAAAAGAAGGGGAAAAAAACCCTCTGCAAAATAGCATGCAATACTGTTATAGTCAATATTTAATTATCCATAATAGTGTAAAAAAAAAAAAAGAATGAAATGTGGGCAATATAAAATAACATGAGCTTTTAAAAAGAATTTAATTTTCCTCCTGGAATCAATTAAATTAAATAAATATTATTCATCCACATCACTATTCTAACATTGACAGAGAAAATTTACAGAAGACATATTTGTGGAATTTGTAATCTACAACCCAGTTGGGGAACAGGGTGCACTAATGGCAGAAATGTAAATAATGACAATACAGAATAGTATTTAATACATCAGTTAAGAGATGTTACAAAGAACCTGTGTGATTTTTGAAGATAGAAAAGTAGAAAATTCATTACTAACTTTCGAAGTGGATTGGGGAAATAGGGAAGAGCAGGAACAGAAAAGGTTTCCAAGAATAGGTAGAATTTTTTTGATCCATGCTCTAAAACCAGAAAAAGAATTGAAAAGGAAATAGAAAAGAGGACAACAAGGGTGAAAACATTCCAAGAAAAAAACAGAATTATCAAAGCCATAAAATTAGCAAATAAGGGAAATATGTATGTAAGGACAATGGATATTGCACTTCTTTCATTCAATCATTTACTTCCTTTGCTTCAACTCTCATCTCCATTACATAGATAGATAGATAGACAGACAGATAGATAGATAGATATAGATATAGTTGTAGATGTATATATAGTTATATATTCATATTTACTACTTATATTTATATATCACATAATATTAATAAATAATATAAAATATTTATACATTTATACATATTGCATGTACAAGTATATCTCATATGTATCACTATCTTTGATGTTTTGAGTGTTGAGCAAGGCATCTATTGCTTCAGAATGAAAAATACAATTATCAATGAGATTTTTGAACCAGATCTTCCACCAATAGGTATAGACATTTGTAATAAAGTTTTTGCTGAAAGACTCAATCCTGTTGTGAGAGTTAAGGATTGTAGGGGAAAGATTTGTAGAGGCTGTAGCATTGGTCTGATGTTTGACTCAAATCAAGTTCTGAATTGTTGAGTATCAAATTAATCTAGCTTGCTTACAATTATTTGTTTAATGTTAGAGAAACCAAAATGACATATTAACCTTACTTGGACAAACTTAGACTTTTAGACCCAATGCCACATATATTTACACTTTGATCAGCTCCACATGTGATAAATTCTAATCTTTATGCAGATGATTTCCACTCCAACATCTGTAAAGCCAAGCACTAGCAGCTTTCCAGAAAAATGCTACTGTGAAGTTTTCAAGGTTCTGATTACATAGTATAGTGAACAGTCTAATTATTAAATAACAAATCAGAGCAAAACATTCACAGAATTTAAAATACAGCATTCACAATATTACAATTTATCACAGAAAATCAAAATACAGCATTTATAACAACTTATCACTAAAATGGCCACATAGTCTTCACCCCAGTGGCCACATAGTTTTGAACAAAGTATAATTATTTAGTCAATCAATCAGTTAGTAACTCAATCATTCAATCATCCTTAAGCAGGTTTACCTCCTTAAGGGTCACAAAATACAAAAGTCAAAATTCTCCACTCATGGGGCACATTAAGTTACAATATCAGTCACTACTCATCACTCTCTTAAGTGGTAGTGTAAAATACACAGGCCATCCACCCCTCAGTCACAAATAAGTTACAATTTCAAGGTCATAAATAAGTTACAACTTCAATCAGTCACTACTCAGTATCCATGGAGAGATCTCTTCATCTTGACCCAAGGTAGGCTCTCAGATTTCCTGGACCTCCTTCTATGATCACAGCTTCTACCTGGATTCACCAAACTGTCACCTGGGTTCAAAGGCAGACAGCTCCTAGCTCCCTGTCCAGCTCTCTGTGCAGTCCATGTTCCATGCTGAAGCTCACAGTGTCTAGTGCACCTTAAATCTTTCCCAGTCTCTGTTCCTGGGAAGTCAAGACTTAACAAAGCTACAAACAGAGTAAATACCAGCACCACAGTCATGCTTCCTCAGTCTTCTGCAGCTCCAGCTGGTCCTCAGAAATCCTCAGCAACTTGGCTGGCCCTCAGACTCAGTAAAAATTTCAGCTGGTTCCCAGAATCAAAATCATTTCTTCCAGGTTCTCAAAATAAAAATCATTCTCTCTAGCCTGGGCTTCTCTTCCTCAGCCTCCAGAACCTGGCTCCAAGAAGACCTGAAATTCCAGCTAGGGCTTCTCTTTATTTACCTATTAGCTCCTCCTTGTTCTTCCCCTTCCTATTACATAAGTAACTTCCTATTATGTCAGGAACTGGGGTTCATACCTTTTGTCTCTTAACAGAGGCTTGACCTAATTAATTTCAAACTAGGTGCTAAGTACCTGTTAGCTTTGCCAATACAAAGGGATAAAATTACATTACTATTACAACATCATATATGTATATTCAGTTCTAGGTTTTCTTCCAAGCATAAGATCACCATCATCAACTGCATCCTTTATAGTCTAAACTACATGTCTAATAGATACCACAAACTCAATATGTTCAAAATAGCACTCATTATCTTTCCCCATACCTACTCTCTTCTAAATTTCTATATTTCATTCAAGAGAACTACCATCTTTCTAGTCACCAAGATTTGATTCTTTAGTGTCCTTGACTTCTCATTTCCATCATATATTTCTAATCAATAGCCAAATCTTCTTATTCCTATCTGCATAATTTTCCTTGAATGTTACTCCTTCCTTCCACTCATAGAACTATTATTATTTTTTGCCTAGAATGTTATAATAATCTCCTAATTGGTCTCAGTGCTTCAAGAATTTCCTGTCCCTCAAATCCTTCTTCCACATAGTCACCAAAGTGATTTTCTCAAGTTTGACCATTTCTCTCTTTTATTCAATAAATTCTGATAGTTTCCTATTATCTCTAGGATGAAATATAAACATCTTTGTTCTTCACTTGTAGCTCCTTACCATCTGTACTCCTCTGGTATTTCTTTGGATCCATCCTATATTTCCAGTCTGGATTTCCTAATTGATTAGATATCATTCCTGTCCACACACTTTTTGATCAATTCAAAGTGGTATTTCTGATATTCAAATGTGGTACTCCATCTCTCATCCCTGTGCCTTTGCATTGACTTTCTTTAGCAATTGAAATGTACTCCTTTCTCATCTGTACTTCTTTGAATCCTTCATTACTTTCAAGACTCAATTCAAATACCCTATTCTGCATGAGATCTTTCTTATATCCTCTTCCCTTCCACCTGCTGAAATAGTGCCTTTCTTCCTTAGGCAGTTTACCTTGTTTTGTGTGTTTTTTTAAAATCATATAAACCTTTATGATGTTGTCTCTGCTACTAGTGTATAATCCCTTTGATTACAGAGACTATTTGATTTTTTTCTTCGTATCCCTATCACCTTGTGAACTGGAGGTACTTTTTATTGACTGATTTGCTTGACATAAATAACCTTGATTTTTGGAAAATCTGAAAGGACCACATTCAGGATCATAGATTTAGAGCTTGGAGGTCCCTCAGGCATCATCTAGGACAACTTGCTCATTTTACAAGGAGCAGACTCAGATTTTTAAAGTAATTTCTCCAAGGTGAGAGAGGTTAACAAGAATGAAGTCTGACACTAGACTAGAATGACTACTGACTCTGGAGTTTCAATGACATGGGTTCAAAATCTTTATTTGAAATTTATGACCTGTGTCACCTTGAGTAAATGATTTCTCTATGCTCCAGTTTCCTTATCTGTAAAATTGCAGGCTGAACTCAGTAGCTTATGAATTGCTTACCTCGTCTAGACCTGTGGCGCTCTCATCCTTTGTAATAGAACTGACATTTCAACAGGGACTCAGACTTCAAATCAAGTATGCTTTCCACTACATTTATTGACTATCTCTGTACCCTTAAAACTGGTGGATAAAAAGATTATTAGTGTTTTAGAGCAGAGTTTCTGAAAAGGCAACTACAAATAGCAAGTGGATACTATAGTTAAATCTTAGGGATGCAAAAGTAAAAAAATATATATATCAGTTCATTTCCTCAAGAGAATGTTTAAATCATCAATCACCTCTTGGATATGGTTAATACATTTTTCAGAGCTGTCATTTATTTTCTGAGTGCTGATTTACTGCAAACACCCTACCCAATGCTCATATGTTGTCTCATTACTATCATTTTCTTTGACATAGATGATTATTTTTCTATAATTTGATCATTCACTTATTATTTAGAATTACATTAATTATTCTTTATTCTATCTTTTACTTACACTCCCTCTACTATTATTTTATTTATAATCTATACAAGAGCATTTAATATTTGTTTTATTATTTTCATATGCATATTATTAAATTTTGCAGAGTTCATATGATGCTTATAAATTTGCATAGTTTATAATATTCTTGTCAAGAAGATCCTATAAATCTTTCAAGAGCATTTTTTCCCTAAAAGTTTGTTCAGAATTATATTTTCTTTAAAAAAACAAAACAAAACTTTTCACTGTTATATTTAGCTAGCTCTGAGAAAGGAATATTAGGTCTCCTGCCATTGCATTACCCAATGTGCCTTTTTGTAATTCAGTAAACTTTTCTTTTAACAACACAGATGTCATTTGTTGCATATCCACTTAGTTCATTGTCTGTCATATATTAATCATACTTCAATTTACCCATTTATCTCAACACTTTGAATTTTTATTGCCTTACCTGAAGTAATTTTTGCAACTATAATTTTTTTTGAAATTATTGAAAATAAAATGCATTGTGTTCCAGAACTTTACTTTCACTTGTTATGTGATTACATTTTTACATGTATTTCTTATGTAAAGTATCATATTTATGTGCTACCTAATAGGCTGATATCCTTCTGCTATATGTCAGCCCTACCTATAAAGTCCAACCCAGATGAAAAGAATTGTCAAAGATCAGAGACACTTACTGAAGGTGATAATGACAAAAACCCAGAACAGTATAAAAATTGAAGAGGGTACAGGATCCAGACTAAGAGAAAAGAACAATGGTTAGAGAACATTCTCTCCAACCCTGGACTGTTCTAGAGTCCACAACACCACTAGGGGTAATAAGGCAAGAAGGAGCAATGAAATTCCAAGTCAGCGCAGTCAATGAGCAATCATACCATGAAGTAGTCAGAGAAATACTAGAAGTAGTTGTGAATGGTAGAATGATGAATGGGCAAGTAGCAAAGAACCAAGGAACCTACAGCCAAGCTCATGCTTATGTTATCCTCACTTATTTAGGCTTTACTATAGTACTGCAGACTGGTGGGAATGGCCCAGTTTCCCCAGTAAATGGGAGACCTCTTCATAGACTCTAATTAAATAAAGCCTCATTGCTCACAACCTCGTAAATTTAGTATTGAGGAAGCTGCCACCTACTAAATGCAAGAATTAGATAATAAAATGACTTCTGAACCATTAAAACATTAAAATCATGATACTAAAAATATGGTTTATGGTTACTAGGTCGCTTCTAATGATCCATTTAAGGACAGGTTTGCACTTTAGAATCTTTGTAATTGAAAGTTGTAACTTTCTTTTGTAAATATAAATGAATTGATATTGCATCCCAGAGAATGGTTACATACACACACACACACACACACACACACACACATATTGATGCATAGTTATATCCATAATTGAGGACTTTTCCCCAAGTTAGTCTTTTTGTACTGACAGTTTATTCTTTCCTCCTTTATAAAATATGTGAGCTTTTATACACACACACACACACACACACACACACACACACACACATATAATATCATGGAGGAAAAAAATCTATAAGAACTTTTATCAAAAGGGCTTTGCAAAAAAATAATCCTTTGCCCTCTAACAGAAAATGTTGAAAAAAATAGAAAATTCCTTAGCAATATTAATGCCCCTAATATCTCAATATCCCCATATGCCTTTATTTACTTCCCCTTGTATTTGGCTTACATTCCTAATGCAAACCATGACTTCTTGTCTGCAATGATAACTGCATAGATAGTTATCAACATGGGCCAAAAAGTAGCGAGCTGTCTGGGAATCACAGATAAGACTTTTTATCATCTTAAACCAATTACAAATATTCAGAGATCTCAAAAACCTAGGTCTGGAATCAGAGGTAATAGATAATGTCCTCCTCCTGCCCCCATTAGTCACTGAAAAACAGGGAAGTACCCCTAAGCTATATCAGAAATGAGACTGCCTCTACATAAAGGGAAAGTTGAGAAGATATCTTGGGGGCTGCTACATCATCACTTCTCTCTGTATGTAAACTTGTAGGACCAAAAATTCACTCTCATCTTCTTATAGCTATAAAGACTATCCTTCAATAAATTTCATTTGGAAGGAGGGAGAAAAAGGGAGGCAGGTATTAAGTACTTGCTATGATATGCCAGGCAGTATATTATGTCAATTGTTCCTCACACAAACCCAATGAAGTAGGTGCTATTTTATGGTTGAAGAAACTGAGGCAGACAGAGTTTAAGCAACTTACCCAGGATCATACAAGTAGTAAAACTTTCTGAGGCTGGATTTGAATTCAAGTCTTTCTAACATCAGACACAAGTTTCTATACATTGCGTCATCTACCGCTTTCTCTTTGCACCCTTAAATCTTGAGTATAGTTTCTTCTTTTCTGTACCTTAGTGTGAAAGAATGAATTAAAAAAAAAAAAGATTTTCTAAGGGCTTAATTAATAAGCACTGTGCTTAGAAAGTTGAAAAGATAAATATAAAAGCAAAGACTATTCCCACTCTGAACAAGTGTGCATACTCAAAGATAGAGCTGACTTAATCAAAGCTGATAGTTCCAGAAAGTATCAGGTTATATATACCCTGATGTGAGTTTTTGCTTTGGGGCTCACTTTGGAAAGAGTTGTGTGATTTAGCCAGATAAGACTCTCAGCATCGGTTGAATCTTCCCCTCCCGCCCCCTCCCCCCCCCCCCCAGCTTTGAAAACCAAGATGTTGGTGATTCCTTCTCTGGTAACTAACTAGCTATGGATGTAATGGTCAGATAGCTGGAAGCCCATCTGATGATCTGTTTCTTTGTCTGCTTGTAACTTCTGTTTGTATTCTCTGAAGTTCAGGGTGTTGACTTTCCCCCCTGAACTAAGTAAATGATATATGTTGGATTGATTAAAGTAATATTGGTAACCCATTTTGAGTTGCTTTATTTTAGAAAAACAGATCTAAGAACCTGTGCTAGCAGCCATCCTAGATATACTAGGGTGCTTGCTGCTACACTATTAGATTGACTAATATGACAAAAAGGGAAAATGATAAATGCTTGAGAAGATATGGGAAAATTGGAATACTAATGAGATGTTGGTGGAATTGTTAACTGATCCAAACATTCTGGAGAGCAATTTAGAAGTATGCCCCAAAGGCAACCAAACTGTGCACATCTTTTGATCCAGAAATACCACTACTAGGTCTATATCCCAAAGACATCATAAAAAAGGAATAAAATCTACATGTTCAAAAATATTTATAGCAGCCCTTTTTGTGGTGGCAAAATATTCAGAATTGAGGGGATGCCCTTCAACTGGGGAATGACTGAAAAAGTAGTGGTGTATGAATATAATTGAATACTCTTAGGCAATAAGAAATGATGAACAGGCAGATTTCAGAAAAGCCTGGAAAGACTTGTATGAAATAATGCAAAAAGAAATAAGCAGAACCTGGTACACATTACACACAGTATCAGCAACATTGTATGAAGATCAACTATGAATGACTCAACTCTTCTCAGGAATGCAGTGATCAAAGACAAGTACAAAGGGCTCATAAAGGAAAATGCTATCCATATTCAGATACAGAACTGATGACTATGAATGCAGATTGAAGCATAATTTTTTCATTTCATTCTTTCTTGCATTTTTTCCTTTTGATCTGTTTATTCTTTCAGAATTGTGACTCATATGGAAATATTTTTTTTACATGATGGCAAATGTATAAACTATATCAAACTGCCTACCATTTTCAGAACAGAGAAGAGGAGGGAGTGAGTGAGAAAAATTTGGAACTCAAAATCTTGTAAAAATAAATTCTAAAAATTTTCTTGACATGTAACTGGTGGGAAATGAAATACTCTTAAAAACATTATATAACCACAAGGAATAAGAAAAATGCATTTCTAACTTAAATTTATTATAAAGAAATAGAATAGTTATAGAAAGCAAAATTTTATTAAAAATACTAACTATCACACCTTAAACATCATTATTGTTTCTTGAAATACTTTAGCAAAATAGACTGAACTGTCTACTCTTTCTTTAAATCTTCATAAATACACTGGTAGGTACAGAGAGCTTTATCCACATTTCAATAAATTTGCAAGCTCACATTCTCATAGAATTAACCAAGTATAGTTGGATGACCTGGAACACTATCTAAAATCATAATACTTTAAAAAATATATTGTTGTCCTTGCAATATTTTTCAATAGCTGGTCTAAGATAACTTGGAAAAGTCTCTTTGAAAGTTTTTGTCTCTCATGCTTTCCTATTTGACTGTTAAAGAACAGGAAGGAATTGATGTTTGTAATTTTCAAAGGACAAGGGTTTCCACATACATGAATAAGCACTGGTTTTAATTTTAAATAGCCTTCTATATCATCTCCCAATAAAAGTGTTAGGTGGTCCTTAGACATTTTAAATACTATTTAAGCATCTGTCATTCTTAGAAATGTCAGTTCAGGAAGACATCCCCTTCCAGAATAACCCTGTCTAATCAACATGAAAAAACTGTTGATTAATGTATCTACCATTTTTGATTATTTTCTTCAAAACATCAGGATATTTAATTGTCAAATCTTCATCTGCACTGCCTGCTTCTGCAGTAATTCTAGCATTATTCAAAGAAGTTTAATTTTTAAAGTTATTGAATCAACTATTACAGTAAAATTTTCTTTACAATACACTTCATTTCTATTGTCCTTCACTGTCTTAAACTTGAAGCTTTTGGCTGAATGCCTGCTCTGTTAACAGGAATGCATTTTTTTTTTTACTGCCATCTTCAATTCATACAAATAAAAATGCTCCATTTCCAACACTGCAGCAATTCCATTTCTCATAGTAGTTTGCAAGCTGCAAAAACTGGTGGAATTTTGTCATTTTAAATTATTTGTCATCTTGTTTTAATATGTCCCGTACCATATGATTAGGTATTACAACATTTTTCCAATATTAAGAGTTATTATGTTCACATTCATGC
The DNA here is from genome assembly GCA_028646515.1 of Pseudochirops corinnae. Lineage (NCBI taxonomy): Eukaryota > Metazoa > Chordata > Mammalia > Diprotodontia > Pseudocheiridae > Pseudochirops > Pseudochirops corinnae. Next base: position 117,241,921 of record CM053587.1, read on the forward strand.
CATTCAATTACATCATATTTTTGTCCAGATGTCAAAATAAGCTCTTTCTTTTTTGAGTTAGAAATGTTTCCAACTAAAGCAGTGGTTCTCAACCTTCCTAATGCCATGACCCTTTAATACTTATATGTGGGTGTATTTGCATGTGGGTGAACCTATCTGGAGACAGATAGAGGAGCGATGTCTAGGTTCCTAAGACCATTGGAAATATATGTTTTCCAATGGTCTTAGGTGAAAGGGTCGTTCAACCCCCAAAGGGGTCATGACTCACAGGTTAAGAACCGCTGATCTAAAGTATTCTTCATTTTTCCTTTTAGTAAGGGTTCTTTAAAAAAAATTATAAAATAGTAACATGGGAACACAACACATCTACATGCAATGATAGGCAAGTATAAGCTGACAATGTGGCTTCATGTCAAAACTCTCCAGTAGCTCACACACATCATATTAACTAAATTTTGACTTATATTAAATGTGAACTCGTATCATCTAATAATTTGAACTAAATAAAATTTTGCATAATTTAAATGTATTGATTGCATTCAGCTTATAAAACCAAAGAACAAATGGAAACAGTTCCTAAATGCAATAAATTTACAATTCTAATAGCTGACACAAAATACATATTAAAATGTTGATGGAATATATAGATAGCATAATGCAACTTTTGGAAAATATGGTCTCTATCCTTTCTATTGGCCATGATAACTACCCAGTATATACAAAGGAATTACCATAGGTTAAAGAATAATTCATCTCTTCCTATAGGGAAAGTCCACACATTACTTAATCCAGCATAGCCATTCTGTACGTATTCAGAATGTTTAAATTCTATATCTAAGCCTGCAATGATTGTTAATAAACAAAAACTATTCCATATAGATGTGATTGAAAATGTTCAGGGTGGGGTAAGAATATACTTTAAGAATTAATAATGGTTCTCTTGCAGGGAACAGGCTGTAATTGGCAAGAATGAGTTCATGTTCTTTTCAACATAAATTAGGTATCCATCATGAACAAGTATGGGAGTTCAGTGAATCACAAGCAGAGTTGCCAGGGAAACCTTTTCATTATTGGCAAGAGACCATGATGAGGTTTTATAAAGAATGTTAAAATTTCATAGTCTGGTCTTTCTCTTTTCTATTATACATCTGGAAACAAAGAGATGAAGGGACAATGAAGAGAAGGAAGATTGACTTAAGGCCTTCATTGATATTAGCAGAAAGTCAATTATATTTCATAAAAATGGACAGATTAAATAGCAATAACAACAACAAAACTCAAGGAAAAAAGTTCCAATCTAAGTAAGAATTCTAAGAGGAAGGTGTAATTGACACCTCAATTAAAATTAATTTCAAGCAAATAGACTCTAAAATTACTCTGTAACCTAAAGCTTTCAAGGAAAGCTCAAATGTCATACCCTCAGGAATTTATGCAGAGACCAAAGAAGAAGTTGTGTTTTTTTTTTTCCCAATAGCAAAAAAAGACCACAAGCAAGTGTAATGGCAAGCAAAGAAGTAGTTAACACCTTTTTCAGCTATTTATTTATTTAGCACCTTGTTTCAGTTCAAGTTTCTTTTAAGGCTTGTCCATGATTATATCAAGTCTTTTGTTAAGAAGTAGAACTTATGAAGCTCTATTGCTGATGCAACAAAGAAGGGTGGAAGATGGAGGAACTTAATGACCATATATAAGGAGAAGCCTAGGCTGGGAGAGAGCAGAATTTAGAAGCAGAACTTTGTAGCGGCTAGGTATTCTGTTTGTCTTTTGTGTCTGTGTTAATTTATTTTTTTTTTTGTGATCCTTTGTATAGAAGTCCTGGGACATTAATGGAAGTCCTGAAAGAGAATTTTCTTCTTTTTTATTTACAGAAGTCCTGGAAAAGCATTTTGGAGGTCCTGGAAATATATTGAAATTTGTTTTGAGTTCTCAGACCTTGTTTGTGGGTTTGTGTTGAGTTCTCAGACCTTGTTGGTGGGTCTGTATTAATTTCTCAGCCAGATAGTGAATTGATGATGGTGCTGGCAATGTGCATGAATGTTATTGTGGCTCGTTTAAACTTTGTCTTCCCAGAAACAAGAACTGTGAAGGACTTGAGGTGGACTGCACACTGTGAGCTTCAATATGAAATGGGAACTGGACAAGGAACTGAGAGCTGCTCGTCCTTTAATCCAGGTGACAGTTGGGTAGATTCAGGAAGGAGTTGGGGCCATGGAAGAGGAACCATGGAATCTGAGAGCCAGCCTAAGTAAAGATGAAACAACCATTCCTTGGGTATTTAATGCAAACTGAGAAGATCATGATTTACTGTGGCCACTTTGGTGAAAACTATGTGGCCACTTTAGTGATAACTTGTTATGCTATAACATTGTGAATGCTATCCTTTGGTTTCTGTCAATGTTTAGTCTTAGTTTATTACTGAATAATTAGAGAATTCACTATACTATGTAATCAGAACCTTGAAGTGGTTCACAGCCGCAGTCCTCTGGAAAGCTGCTTGTGTATAGCTTTTCAGCAAGTAAAATTAAAGATATTTCTTGAATCTAAATTTTAAAAATCAATTAAGCAGTGAATTATAACAGCTGACATTTAGAATAAAAAATTGGATATTATACCTGTGTTTGTGTTTCTTTAAACCTTGTTCTAAATTTTATATTGCTAGAAAAAAAATACTTGTTAAATATGCACAGTTTATTTTAATAAATATACATATATCTTCTTTGGGAAAACATAAAATCTATGCCCTTTGTAGGATTAGTGGCTAAGGAAAGGCTATTTTGTTGATTTATAGAATCTTACTCTATAGTATCTTCATTTACCTATTGGCAACTAAATGTCTCAGCACTTAGAAACAGAGAAATGATCATTCCTGACAGGCTAGCTTTGCAAATCTAAATCTCCAACTTAATGTTAAATCATACCCTCAAAAAGGAACAATAGTAAACCAAAATTATAGTTTTTCTAGGGATTATTATATGTATTTGATCCAAAGACTACAAAAGGAAACTACAATCCTCTACTGTATTTAAGTATAAGCTCACTACAGATAATTTTTTAAAAATTCATAAAAATATTCCTGATATTTTAAGATTACTTTTAGAATTCAACATTACAATTTTATTTTAAAGAAATAATGATTATTCAGTGTACAATTACTATCTCAAAATATTCCCTGTGGCACCCTCAGAAATTACAGATGAGGTATAAATGTTATCCCTCGTTGAAATTGAAGTTTTAAGGAAATCTATTTTAACAGATATAGATATATAAAGAATGAGCTGCTAAAATGTATTTTCTATTGTGAAAATTAAGATCAGATTCTCTTGGGAATTGCTTGTGATAATTGGTTTTAGCTTTCTCTTCTGCTTCCCTTTACACCACCTGGTGTGGGTGATGGTAGTTTTAACTCAAATTTTGTAGTTACATCAATGAAAAGCAGAAATGAGGGACTTCTGTAGTAGATTTAATGACATATTTGAAATATTTAATGAGACAGTTTGACAAGAAGCAAATGCCCATAGATATTAGGAGTTGGAATGCATAGTTTGTTGCAGTTTGCATCACTGTTAAAATCTCAAATGAATCAATGTTAAACAAGAACTTGGGTAGAAATAAGGTGACGATTTATGGAGCCTGAGGGTACTTACCTACCTGAATCGCTTAGGGCTTAATTCTCAAAAGATTTTTCAGGGACTGTGAAAAAGCAATGGTCAACAACATCCAACTTAAATTTCATCCCACACTGGAGGACAGTAATTTCACAGGCAAAGCAATAACATTTGGACTCTAGTTGCTATGTAATTTAATAAAGCTTTTGAGTATGCACTATAGTAACACTCAAAAGATTTTCTCACTACCCTTTTGCAAGAAGAGTTAGAAAAACTCTGAATATTTTTTTAAATCTAGTTTTTAACTTAAACTAATTTTTATCTTGTGTGTTATTAATTCCTCTTGCAGTGTTTGTACTATTCCCCATGTGAAACTATATTGTATTTAAAAGTTTTTGCCAATTGATTCTCATCTAAATATGGGGGAAGGGGGAATCATTAAACAAATATAATAGTTTCTTTTCACAATCATAATATATGCAAACTACATGTTTTAATAGAATTGAAAATATTAAACAGACTATTGGGTAAGTTCAATGATGTGAAAGATACCTTTGGCCTATATTAACAGTGATAAGGAATATCAGTTTCTATCCCTCCTACACATGGGTAGTCAGCAAATTTACACTACCAAAAAAAGCCATATAGAGCTGGGTGCACAGTGGTGGTGATTTTGTCATTGGTAAAGAAAGCTGTTTTAGTGGATAAGGCTGCATCAATTAATCCATAACAGTTTAGCTGAGTAATAAAACATTAGCAATGTGACTGGGCTACTAACTCTCAAGACAGTCATAAGGGGAACAACAAAAAAAAAGCTAAGCATATATTAAATACCTACTATGTTCCAGGCTTTATTGTGCTAAGTGATTTAAAAATCTTTTCTCATTTGATCATGAGACTGTGGTAGATAAGATAAGATGGAAAATGGAGGCAAGCAACTAATATGATGCTGAATCCAAAAGGAGAGAATCTACCCTGCATCATAGTGGGGAAAGAAATTAGTTTTATGAGAATGTGGAGCCACTTTTTATTCAGAAATCTTTAATCATTCAGCATATAAGAATCTAGTAAAGCTTCCTGAGAAACAGATTCTCCACTGCAGTCTTTTTATTTGACAAGGATAAAGAGTATCTTGAGGGCCATTTTTCGACTTGAGATAGTTTTCAGTATTAGAAAATTCACGTGCCTGTTGAAATTCTTGAGCCTATTATTCCCAGGGAGCAATATGTAATACTACTATTTTTTATTCCTTTTATAATCTTGAATTCATGACAATTCTAACAATATAGCTAAATAGAAATGATGTTGACTTGAAACCAAAAGTTCAGAGCTCAAATCTTAACTCTGACATATACTGATGGTGTCACTGTGGTGTCACATCCATGTCCTACATCTCTATTCCAAAGATTTGGACAAGCTTATAGATTATCAGTACTTTCTGAAGAACAGTCTATTTACATACAGAGGGAAACATAATGAGTAGACTGGCTATCATTTAATTGAACACTGTTGAATGTTGCTGTCATTTAAATTATGGCAATGCATGAAAAAAAAACATAAATACAAGTATATTTATATTTAAATATATATAAATACATATATATTTAAATATATAAATATATATT
>CM053587.1:117247650-117260650 GCA_028646515.1 Pseudochirops corinnae
TTGCATGCAAATTTTAAATGTATACATGTAGGTACCTATTAATATAGACATGCATGCATGTATATGTAGTATACAAGTTTGTCCATATATGTGCATATACATGTATTGTGTTTATGAATGTCTATACATATATTGTATATATGCATTATGTAGATGAAAATGTTGCTTTTGTCATAAATTATTATATGTGTTTGTCTTTTCAAATATGCATAGTATGCATCATGCAGATAGATATCTATCTTAGATAGATATAGATCTAATACTTAAATGAATAACCTGTGATTCCTTAAAATCATGTTTCATTTTCTGTCTTCTGTCACCATTACTACAGAAATGGAAGAAGAATAGGGATCTGAAAGGAATATAAATATCTATATGCATACAAATGCACACACACATATGCTTGTGATAGTTGTTTCACAGAATTATTATGAAGAGCACACTTTGCAAAGTTTCATTTTTGTGATATTATATTAATCTTGAAATTCTGATGATAAACTAAAAAGCAAAAGGCAGTTAAATCAGTGCAGAAGTTTGGCTCATAGTTTCTTCTTAGAGTAGCAAACAAAAGACTTGGCTGTGTTGGTTTTATCATGGATGCAAAGGCAATAAGAAACACGATCTCACAGGACTTGTATAGCTGTGGTTATGATAAGCAACTAGCAAAAAGATGACCATTGAAATAATGGTAGTTTATATGCCAACATCTGTTATGGAGTCTGGAGAAGTAGAGAAATTGTGTGAAGAACGGTATAAGACACTGAATTAAATAAAATAAACTTTTACTCTTGGTGAAGCTAGAAAAAGTTAAAAGTAGCAACATATATGTTGAATAACATGAAACAGAATATGGAATGAAAGATTCAAAGACTTGGAGACTACAAAGAGTCTTCATGTCTATGGAAGATAAATACTTTGAGAAAGCAATCAATAGATGTTGAATATAGCAAGTACCTTTTTAAATCACCAAAAAGAAAAAAAAAATAGTATAATTTAAGAGAAAAGATGTCACTTTAACCTGGGGAGGTAGGTGCTATTATTATTCCCATTTTACACGCAAGACAATTGAGTTAGAAATTGTTTAAATGACTAGGCCAGGGTTGCAAAACTAGTAATCGTCTAATTCCTTAGATTCCTTCTTCTTTCTTCTTCCTCCTTCTCCTTCTCCTCTTTCTTTTCCTCTTCTTCCTCTTCCCCCTCCTCTTCCTTTCCCTCCTCTTCCTCTTCCTTCTCCTCCTTTCTCTTCTCCTTCTTCTTTTGAAATGACAATACAACACTTTATATTTTGGCTCTGATAGCTATGAACAGTGTGACTTTGGGCAAATAAACACTGAGTCTCTGTTTACTCAATTATGAAATAGAGATAATAACAAAATGGAGATAATGAAATTTTATGAAGTACTATCAAGGTTATTATGGGTGAAATTAACATAAAATGATTTTTTTTAATTCTCTGTTCTTTGTGAAGTACTGGGATTAGCAATATAGAAACAAACACCAAACCACCCCTCTTCTCAAAGAGGATATACATTGCACTAAGACAACCTTCCTGAGACTCATTTCCTCACTTCCACTAATATCAGTGCTTCATGTCCCCAGTTGTTGGCATTCATGACCCCATGGACCATAGCATTCCAGGCCCTCCTGTCCTCCACTATCTTTCAAAGTCTGCTGAACTTTATTTTTTAATGTCTTATTGATTCCTTTTATTTATTTTTTTAAGTATGCTTTAATGTCTCACTTTGCCCATGTTCCCTCTAAAAATTTGTCATTTTCATTTTCTGTCCTATCAGCCAATCTAGTAGTTATGAGGTAGTGCCTGAGAATTGTTCTAACTCTCATTTCTCCAATCATTGATGGAACTCTGTTCTTGATTCTATATCCACCTCTCTATACACTAGATTTACATTTGACAGCAAAGCATCCGGATGCAGAATGTGAGTATATTCCTAACGTTTATACACATACACCACCCCAAGGGGAAAAAAAAAACCCTAAAAAAGCATATGTAATTGAGCATTTCTATTACTTGTGAGTTATTTAATATTTAAGAGTATATGAGAGTAAGTACAGCTTCCCATTGTTTTTATGTTTATGAAATTCAGTCAATCATAACACAATTATAGCTTGGAAAATGATAGTCAAATGAAAGAAAAATTAGTCTCACTAGCATCCTTTATCCTATATCAAAATAGATTATTAAAGATAATAAAAAATAGCTGATATTCACATAGCACTTAATTTCTTATATAAGTACATACATTAAATCCATTATCTCATATGATCTCCACAATTCCATATGGCTACTTTCCTACCAGGTCCACCCTATATAAAATTAACCAGTAAACAAAATTTTTAAGTGATGAGACTTTTTATTAAATGTTCTATATTTTTGTGGTTATATTTTAAGTGATATTCCTTGTTTTCACCTTTTACCTATGCTTAATATTTGTTGAATTGTCATGGATTCTGTAATCTCTATCCTTGTTTGTTGTTGGCATCTCCTCAGACAGCCTGCTCTGACCCTGCTCATCTCAGTCTATTCTTCGCGTACTGGTCATTGTCCTTATATCCCTGTAAGCTGTCAGTAAAGCTGTGGATGTTAGATTTAAGGAATGACTTAGATCCATGGTATATAGAAATCAGTGACTATTTTTGGGGAATCATAGCTTATCTATGAATGGAATCATAGAGATCATCTAGTCTAATTAGTTGTAGTAAGAAGACAAAAACCTAGGGAGCTGAAGTAGTCTGCCAAAGTTACATGCATATCAAATCTCATAATTCATTTCCACATCTTATTACAAATCAACTATTTACTTCGTTTCACTACTCTGCCCTGCAGGCAGACCTATTTCTATAGAATAGGAATTTTAAGACCTTGAGATACTATTATATTACTTCACATCATATGTCATATACATAGATGAAGTATTACTCTTCTTCTTGTATTATACATAACATAATATAAAGAAAGTTGGCCTCAGAGTATTCTGAGTTGGGTTCAAATCTTAAGCCTGACTCATATTTGACTGTATGACCCTGTGAAAGTCACTTAACCTCTGAGGGGCTCAAATAACTCTCTAAGACAGAACTTTATAGAAGAGTTGTTGATGTAGAGAGAATTTTTTCATCTAATCTCCTGTAATGAATCAAAGGTCTGGGCAAATAAACCAACAAACAGAAACATTCATAATAATTATTTCCAGGGTAACTAATCAGAGTAGTGTCCTTGAACATGCCTCTCTGCCTATCCTTCATCACCAAGATTTACAATACATGGAACTCTTTTCTGTCAAACACATCTAGTTTCACATAAACATCCCTTCTGCCAATTTAGGCCATAGTCTGTTTAAATTACTCTGCTGCATAAGCATGGACAGTGGGCAGTAGTGATGGTTCAGCCCTTGCCTCTTTAGGAGTTGGAGGGGAATCAGGGATGTTCAAGGGGAAAGCCTCTGGCTCCAGAGCTGTCATGATAACTTTCTCCTGAATCCTACTTCCCTACAGACACATACCCTTCAGATTAGATATTTATAAAGCACTTTTTAAAAGTTAAAGTGCTTGATAAATGCTAGTGACTATTATTATTATTATTATTATTATATCCAAGTATTCTCCATCTCCTAGTGTCACTATAACTGTCATTAGACTGTGCCCCACCTCAGCTTGACTCTTAATTGTATTTTCCGCAGTAGAAAAAAATATCCAATTACAAGCCTATTCTTTGTTATCTCTTTATTTGCATGGAATTAAAACTATATTTAAAATTAATTAATTATCACAAATCACAAATACCTTTTCTAATGCTTTGCATGAACTAAATGTTAGGTTGAATTTAATGAAATCAGTAATATTTCAGTTTTAATTTCTGTGACATTCTTCTTTCACCATTAATCATACCTTAATATTGCAACACATGTGGGTCTTTAAAAGTTCTGGGCTTAGAAACATCAAATAAATGACAAATCATTATCACATACCCTCACGGTGTGTCCTTCCTACCACAACTCTTTCAACAATTCACAAAAATGGAACTTCAATTTGGCCTTTTCCTTCTCATTTTCCAGTTGCTTATGTGAAGAAGTATATTTCTGAGATCTAGGACTTATATACTCTGGAATCTTGGACAAATTACTTCCCTTCTTGAATGAATAAAGCTTGGGACTATTTACAAAAAGCCTCATGAGTGAAATCTATTATCCTACAACAGAAATTATTTTGACTCTCCAGATTCAAATAACAACAAAAGGATGAAATAAATGCACACACACACACACACACACACACACACACACTTGTATATATACATATATGTGGGTATATACAATATATTGAGAGAGAGCTGTGTTTGAATTTTTCAGCATTTGAAATTTCTTAAGAAAAAATAAAATTTGAAAAATGCCAAATATTTAACAACCAACAAGTTTCAAGAGTAAATTTTTATCTGGTCCATATTGGTTTTCCTGAGGAATCCATTTAACTTTTCAGGGACAATAAATGTATATATTTAAGAATATATATATATATACACTTAAGAATATACACACACACACACACACACACACACATATATATATATATATACATATCACACTTAAGGAATGTACATTTAAATAAATAAACTTTGAGTGGCAGTTACATAGTCAATAGAGGAGATAGAGAGTCAAGAAGATATGATTTTAAGTTTTGTCTCTCCCATACTGGGTATATGGCCCTAGGCAAATCACTTAATATATTAGTGATCCAAGTAACTTTGAGACTAAAGTTTCAAAGAGTTTCTGACTTTCATTGGTAGAGGGAATTTCCTCACTGAGAATTATCATTAAGAAATATGTACACCCACCCACAAAACTACACCCGCAGCCACTCACATCCATATCCAAACATATATATATATATATATATATATATATATATACACCAAATGTATATGCATATGAGTGTATGTATGCATGTGTACATATGCCAATTACATACATACCAAATCTATATGTGTCTATATGTATGTGCACATATAATTATACACATATGTATATTGTATATATACATATAATGTAATATATATATTATACACAAATGCGCATAATCTTCCATTGTTAGTCTAGCAAGCACCTGCTCAGATTTTCTAGTTAGTCATTCTCTCTCTGTTCTGTATGTATATTTGTTTATGAGAGGTAGAATGATTTGCATAGTCTTTAGATACAACCTTAAAATCAGGATGACAAATATTCACATCCATACTCAAATACATACTTCCTGGGTGACCTTGAAAAAGTCACCAAAAGTCACATAGCCAAAGACATATATACATCATAGATACAATGTCACTAGTCAGAAAGATAGATAGATAGATAAATAGATTGACAGACAGACAGACAGACAGATAGATTTAATGAAAAGGTTTGAAATGAACTGGGCCCAGAATAGATTGGTAGGAGAGCACTAGGTTATATCACACTTAGGAATTTATATTTTCTTTTCGTATTTATTTCTATGGTAATTTGACAAAAATCAACAAAATGTACAATTCCTTATGTAAAAAAGAGAAGAAAGTATTTCATAGAAAAAAATCACTATGGAGTCTCTACCAGAAGCGAGTAAACATTGGCAGTTTCTTCCAGACTGGAAAAGTTTTCAGGAATGGTTCCAGGAATGGAATTGAATCAAATTAATATTAGTAATAAAAAGGCACATTGATAGCAACTTGATCACCATGTCATGAATTATTTGTCTATGCCAACTGATGAAACAAACAAACAAAAAGGCCACAAAATAACACTGAGTCCTGTGAAGCCCTGTTTTCTCTGTTTGTGTTAGAGTGGCAAAATGAGGGAAAGAATACTAAGAGGCATTGTTTTTCTACCATCTATGAAGGTCCTGACTTAGATCACTTAAGAATACTTTAACTCTACTGCTTAATCCCCATTATCTTACAGTTGCTAAATCTTTTCAATTTTACTACCACATCAATCTCTCATATGAAGTTTTTTTTTTCCTCCACTTAGTTCAGAAAGCTTCATCAACTCTCAAATGAACTTATACACTAGCCACTTAATTGGTCTCCTTTCTTTGAATTTCTTCCTTATCCAGTCCATCCTCAGACTACTTCTGAATCTATTTTCTTAAAACAAAAATCTGACAATCTCATACTTTTACTCAAAAATCCTTCATCAAATATATAAAATGATCATCAAGACATCTGAATCCTCCCACAACTCCTAGCTATCTTCCTGTCACTTCATTACACTGCACTTCACACACTGACAAAAAAAAAATCATCTAGGTATCATTTTAAAAATGTGATAAGTGAATTTAATGTTGGCAAGAGGAGTCAGGATGACAGTAGAAAGAACCATGTCCCCAAAGTTATTTGTAAGGAACTTCTATATTAACTGTAATTGAACAACTCAATTGGACTTCATCTGTGATGATAAAAAGGAAGGGAAGAAAATTCAAGTATTATAGGCAGTATTAAGTAGCTGAAAAATGTCAAAGACCAGGAAAGAATAAATATAAAAACTCAGATGATTTATTGAATTTCTACTTAAAGTTTTACATAACAAATTTGATTTAAAATGGCAAAAGGTCCTAGAATTATCCATTGTCTTCATACTTTGTCAACAGACTTAGTTCAACTAAAAGGTTAAAGAAAGATTAACAAGGAATTTATTAGAGTAACACAAAATCTCTCTGAGGCTCAGATAGTGAGTAGAAAGTCTAGAAATAATTATTTGTTATAGAAGAGAATGATTAAAAAAACTACAATGGAAGGATGATGAATGGGAAGAGAATCTGGAAAAGTATGAAGCAATTTCTGTTTTGGAATAGCTATTTCAGTAATCTCAAACATTTTTAATAAATTAAGCTAAAACATTAATTATATTTATTCAAGTAGACAATATGCTTGGCTCATTTTATCATTCAATATTTTTTTAAACCTTTATCAAGTCCCACATTTATAAACTATTTAGCACATTTAATCTACTTAGCCAGAAAAAAAATAGTTATTCCTAGAGGGTATGAGTGGTTTGGAACTAGTAGGTTGCTAAATATAATATTTTGTGCATGATTCTATCTTTAATTAAATTGAAATAAAAAATATGAGAGATTACTTATCATATTTCTGAATATGGTATTTTTCTAGAGAAATGACATATAGAAAGTCCATGGGAATATCGAAGCAGGAGTATTCCCTTTGACATAATAATTTAATAGTGTCTACAGTTTCCTTTTACATGGTTAAAAGAGGTAAAATTTGTGCAGCATGATTCACAGCAGAAGAAAACACATCTAGGGACAGTGTAGGCTAAAAACCAATCCCATAATTATGAAATCAGTGACTATCCCAATTCAAAGACAACATGCCTGGGAAATTCTAAGATACATGTGATATAATTCATATATCTTCTCTATTTTTTTCTATTTTATTTTAAAAATGTTTCTAAGTTTTGTTGATGCCTGTTATTATAGAATCATCATTTAAAAATTCTACCTTCTCTTCCATTTAAGAATCCTTCCTTATGACCAAGAAAAGGTTAAACAAAACCAACTGAGAAAATGACCATGCCTTATAGCTTATACAGCAATCTACAAACATGGCCCCTAGTACTCTACCAAGTGAAGGGAAATTTGTTTCTTTATATACTCTGGGATCAAGATGGTTCTTTATAAATAATCTAAATGCAGCAGTACATTCAACTTTTTTTTTCATTTACATTAATGTTAAAGAGATTAGACCTAATATTTCACTGACTTAGGGAAATCTTGCATACGCAAACATTCTACTAATATAGGTCAGCATATTTTCTGCAATTTAAAATTTTTTCAAGTTACTTAGATTACTGGAAGCTTATATTCCCAGGTCATACAATCATGATGTGTAAGAGGTGAGACTTGAACCCTAGTCTTTCTGGCTTCAAGGATTGCTATACCAAGTCTTATTGTCTCTCTTACATCAATGGTCACGATATGTTGCAGTTTGGTGGTAGGATAGATAAAGCAGTAAGTCTGGAGTTAAGAAGATCTGAGTTCATAAGCAACCTCAAATACTAACTATATGAGAAGACATTGTACTTAACCTCTATTTTTTCCAATTTCCTCTGATCTCCAAGGATGGTTGTGATGATCTAATGAGAAAATATTAGCAAATATTAAAAAAACACAGTATGTAAAAATGTAAAAAGCACAGTGTCTGACACGTAGTAAACAAATAAAAACTGCTTGTGGCATCTAGGTGGTGTGGTGGAGAGTGTTGGGGCTGGAGTCAAGGGAGATTCATCTTCCTGAGTTTCAATCTGGTCTCAGATACCTACTAACTGTGTGGCTCTGGGCAAGTCACTTAACCCTATTTGCCTCAGTTTCCTCAGCTGTAAAATGAGCTGGAGAAGGGAAAGACAAATTGCTCCAATATCTTTGTCAAGAAAACCTCAAATTAGAGGCAGCTAGATGGCACAGTGAATAGAGCACTGGCCCTGTGGTCAGGCGGACCTGAGTTCAAATTTGGACTCAGACACTTAACACTTACTAGCCATGTGACCTGGGGCAAGTCACTTAATGCCAATTTCCCTGCCTTAAATCCTCCAAAAAAAAAAAAAAAAGAAAAGAAACCAAGAAAACCTCAAATGGGGTCACGAAGAATCAGACACAACTGAAACAACCTAAGACTAACAAAAATAAATGCTTATTTTCTTCCTTCTTTCCTTCCTCCCTCCTTTCCTTTTTTCCTTACTTCCTTTCTTCCTTCCTTTCTTCCCTGTTTCCTTCCCACCTTCCTTTTCTTCCTTCTTTGCTTCCTCCCTCCTTCCTTCATTTTTCTTCACTCTGCATCAAGTCCTCCCACATTCCTCTAAATTCCTCAAATTTGTGGTTATTACAGCTCTATGACATTAATATTGCACAATTTGTTCATCTATTACCCATTTGATGGGCACCTACTTTGTTTGCTTTCCCCCCCTCTTGCTATCACATAAAATGCTACTCTGAATATTGTGTTAACCACAGTACTTTAATAGGGTATATTCTCAGCCACATTATGGCAAAGTGAAAGATATGAATAATTTAGTGGCCATTTTTACATAATTCCATAAATTTTCTGGAACATTTGGAACAATTTATAATCTTACCAATTTAGTATTTTAGTATAACAATATTTCCAGAGACTCTCCAATATTGATTTTTTTTTCTCTTTTTGGAAACATTAAGATAATCTACTAATTTTTACTCTCGTTCAAATACATTTGAGATATTTCTCTATTTTTGATAACAAGTGAATAAGAAGAATAATGTATGCATGTTATTCTTAATAGGGTCTTATTAAAACAGATGAAATAGAAATATTTGTAAGTATTGCTTGTAGAACAATGTTTCATGGGAGATATAAGAAATTATCGTGAGTTTTATTGTCAGCCAAAAAACAAAAGTGAACTGGTAAAATTATGTAATAAGAAATTTCAAGAAATAATCTCATTGTAAGTATCTATTACCACATTATATTTTATTTAAAACCATGATTCAGATCAAGTCAGGCAAAAGCTGGACAGTAACTAAAGAAATTCATGATATCTCTAAGAAAAAAAGAACAGAAAAATTCAATACAGTTGTATTGGAGAAATGAGAGTGAATGTAACATCATTAAGACAAACACTTTTGGTTCTCGTATTTCTTTTATGATAATGTTATATATTTGTAATAATAGTGGGATACTGTTCGTGATATGACATTTACATTGCATCTGCCATATGAAAATGTCAATGCACTTTAAAAAAATTATATCATCCATCCTCTCTATATCTCTGCAATGCAATGTATTTACCAGAATTGCTGACTATAAAAGCAGGGAAATGTACTTCTCCCGATGATTATACAGCTCTCTCTCTGCCTTCATAACCAATATGGGTTTAGGAGCTCATAGTATTAATAAAACTCTTCACTCTCAATTCTTTGTATTTCTATGCTCCAAAAATCTTAAAACTCTAATTAAATTAAGCTGAATACAAATTAAAGGAAAAAGTTGCATATAAAAACTGATGACAGTTAATATGAATTTTTAATGTAATATAATATGATGCACATAAAATAAGCAATAATGTTGTTTTCATTAATAGAATGTTTGAAAGTTAAATTAGAGGCTCAGGCATGTTATGCTTGGCATTTTAAAATTATATGCATGTATATTTATATATACATATATACACACATATACATATATACATATACATGTGTATGTGTGTATATACATATATATAGATATACATATCTATATATATACAAAATTTCTCTTTCCATTCATATTCTAGCATTCTGTTCCATTTCTATTAAATGAAAGCATATGATAACAATGTGAATATATATAGGAGTATCTCAAACAACTACACATTTTCTCATGGATTTAAAACAAAACATTAAATCCATATACACCGTATAGTCTTCTAAATGATATCTATAGTTATGCGAAGTAATTTGATCTAACAATATAACATTTAACCTAGAGGATGAAGAATGTTCACTGATTATATTATATAGTTGAATTTATAAGCTACATTTAGTCATTCAGGCAATAAACA
Source organism: Pseudochirops corinnae (assembly GCA_028646515.1). Taxonomy (NCBI): domain Eukaryota; kingdom Metazoa; phylum Chordata; class Mammalia; order Diprotodontia; family Pseudocheiridae; genus Pseudochirops; species Pseudochirops corinnae. The sequence continues at coordinate 117,258,216 of CM053587.1, forward strand.
AATATTAAGTACCTACTAAGTGCAAGGCACTCTGCTAAATGCTGAGGATACAAAGACAGGATTTGCTGTCAAGAAGCTCAAAATTTAATGAGGGAGACAATTGCAAATGACTATAAATGTCTTATATTGGACAAAATGACAATAATCAACAGAGGTAAAACTTTAGAATTAAGGAGAATCAGGAAAGGTATATGGTGTGGGATGGGTGGGATGCTAGCTGAGAGCTAGAGACAGCCAGTATTGGTGCAGGGATAGTAAACATGTCCAGAGTATGAAAATGGAATGTCTAGTTGGACAAACAGTGAGGAGGTCAATTTCAATAGATCAGAGAGCATTTTGGGGGAGGTAGTAGGTGGAAGACGGGAAAATCTGGCCACGGGTAGTGTGCAGGGAGAGACCAAGTTATGAATGACTTTGTATGCCAAATCAATGATTTTCTATTTGATCCTGGAGGTGATACAAAGCCACTCTCATTTACTGAGTGAGGGAGTGACATAATTGATTGGACTTTCACTTTAGTAAGATCACTTTGACAGCAGAGTAGAGTATGGGCTAGAGTGGGGAGAGACTAGTGACCAGGTCACCAAACAGCAGGTTATTATGATGGTACAGTTGTGAAGTGATGAGAGCCTATACCAGCTGGTAGCAGTGTCAAAGGAGAGAAGGAAGGATGGGATATTGCAGAGCTGTTACAAAAGCAAAATTGACAGCAAGAGATTAAATATGGGCAGGAGAGAGAAAGTGAGCAGTGGAGTATGACAAGGTTGCAAACCTGGTTGACTGAGAATATAGCAGTATGCTCAAGAAGTTAAGAAGAGAAGAGGCTCAAGAGGGAAAGATAAACTGAGTTTTTGACATACCGAATCAAAAATGTTTTGTAGACATCTACTTCAAAGTGACCAATAAGTAGTTGGAGATGCAAGGCTAGAGATCATTGGAGAGGTTAGGGCTAGATAAAGAGATTTGAGAATCAACAGCATTAAGACAATAATTGAATACATGGTAACTGTTAAGATCACCAAGTAGAATAACATAGAGGGCAAAGAGAGGCGGCCCCAGGGCAAATCCATGTGGGATACACATGGTTAATGGATACAATCTGGTTAAAGTCCATCAAAGACCTAGACAGTGTTGTCAGATAGGCAACAGAACCAGGAGTGACTGGTGTCAAGAAAACCTAGAAAAAAGAGAATATCAAAGGGAATAGAGTAAACCTCAGTATCAAAGGCTACAGTGAGTCAATAATGATGAAGACTGATAAAATGCTATTAATCTTGTCCATTAGTGTATGAATATGAGAAGGAAAATGGGATGGAATACCTATGGGAAATTACAAAATATTTTTATGAATCTGAGTTTTTCTGTGAAGCAAAGATCTATCATTTTCATATTAACATTTTTTCTGATATGTCACTAGAAGTCATGGAAAACTACATTTTTTAAAGACTTGAAAAGAGCAAGGGGTAATTCTGTTCCATCAAAAGAAAATGTGGAAATATGTTGATTTAATCCACCATGATGAACTTTTAGAAGGATGTGGACCAAAATAACATAGGATGGTCAGTCATGGATGGATTACAGTCTGAATCAATGGAGAGAATTCTCATATTGAAGAAATTAGGGTTTTAACTGCATTTGGGTCATTTCTTTCACATAAATCAAAGAACAATCACAAAATCTTAGATCTACAATGAATCTAATGAAAATTTTAAAAATCTCATATGAAACAAAATATTTATAGCAACATTTTTGTGGTAGCAAAGACCTGGAAACAAAGGTGACATTCATGAATTTTGGAATGGCTAAACAAATTGTGCTACATGTATGCAATGGAATATATCTGAACTATAAGGAGCAATGTCTTCAATGACAGAATAACTACAAACACAAAACAATACTGAATGCTCTGTAGTTATAATAACTAAGCTTAGCCACTAAATAGTTGAGAAAATGTATCTATCTTCTTTTTTGGAGGGTAAAAACAAGGTAAGATGTGTGAGATTTATTGCATATAACGATGATATGATTTGTGTATTCATCAAATTTTCTCATTTTCTCTTATTTTGAAATCTTATTAAAAAGAACATTTCACTGTGTAGTGACATTGAGAGATATATTCAGAACAAAAAGTGATATAAAAACAAGGTTTCAGTAAAAAAAATTAAAAGTTAAAAGAATTTAAATATAACTTTACTGTGTTTTAATTTATTATTTTATTTTCCCAATTACATGCAAAAACAACTTTAACATTCTTTTTTTTAAATTTTGAGTTCTAAATTCTCTCCTCCCCTCCCCCATTGAGAAGGCAAGCAATTTGACACAGGTTATACATGTATATTCATGCGAAACATATTTCCATGTAAGTCACGTCATGATAGAACACATGAAAAAAGAAACAAACAAGAAAAACAAAGAAAGTAAATGCAAAGTAGCTT
>CM053587.1:117260750-117272618 GCA_028646515.1 Pseudochirops corinnae
CTCTCTTTCTCTCTCTCTCTCTCTTTTTTTTTTCTCTCTCTCCCCCCCAAGGCAATTAAGGTTAATTGACATGCCCCAGGTCACATAGATAGTAGGTGTCAAGTGTCTGAGGCTGGATTTTAATTCAGGTCCTCCTGACTCCAGGGCTGGTACTCTATCTACTGCACCATTCAGCTGCTTCTGTAATTTCTTTCTGGCCAGTTGTCTGATACCCTAACCATCTGTGGGCTTGGAGGTCTAGAAACTGCCATTGATCTCACTGATTTTGTAGCCCCAAAGATCAGCTCCTGGTTTGATGGAGTCTGGTGTGCCCTGGTAGAGTCTGAGTTGGGCTGTGTTCCATTCTAATCCCATTACAACTGACCTTTCCTACTGACCTAACTTGACTGTGACTAGAAAATTATTTCACTCCATCCTTTTGTGTCTTCTTCTTCTCTAGAATTTATTTTGAGGCATTATTTAAAGATATTTGGAAGTATTTGGGGGAGATCTTAGGCAAGTCCCTCCCTTTGTCATCTCGGCTCCACCTCTAAAACATTATTTTAAAGAAATCATGTAGGTCAAGCTTCTTTCTCTAGGCAAGATTAAGTCATAAATCAAATTAATAGTTCTTTGGCATTTCACAAAAAAGGTCTATTGCCAAGGGAATCTATGGACTTCACTGAGGCATTAATGGTAGAGGTTTTCTAAATAATTATATTGTCACCTGCTATAGATCTTATAGATATGGCCTAAAGAAGTAGTGTTAAATGCAAATAAAAATGGGTCGCTGTGGCAACACATTGGCTTGTTTAAAAAAAAATTAAAATGTATCTATATTTTCTACAATTTTATTTATTTTGTTAAAGACTTTTCAGTTACATTGTGATATGACTCAGGTGGCACTTAATAGTTGGGCAGTTGGCAGGCCCAGCAGTTTGATACGTCTAGTCTAAAGGACTTCTACCAGATCCTAATTTGAGCTCACTGCAATAATTTGAACAAGTGAGTATTTTATGATTTTTTTCTTCTTTGAAGGTCCAGTGCAGTAAATTACCAATTTTCTTTCTCCTTTCAATTTACTTATTCCCCCACAGGAACAGGAAACAATCTCCTATGGATGAAAAATGAAATTTAATTGTGCCAGTCAGAGGTATGAAGAATAGTCCCATACTGAAAATGTACCTTCAATAAATTCACCTTTCTTTTTTCCTTTCATTTCCCAGGAGATCATAAGCATTCTGTACTGATTAGTCAGTCAGTTAACACGCGTTTATTATATGCTTACTGTTTTTCAGGTACTGTGATAAGCAGTGGAGACACAAAGAAAATAACAAAAAGAGAAAACAAACAAACAGCCTCTATCTTCAAGAACCTCACATTTTAAATTTTTTTGAGGCAAATGTTAACAAATTAGACAGTTTATACATATATATATACATATGTGTGTATGTGTGTATATATATATATATATATATACATATATATATATATATATATGATATATGTGTATGTATATATAGAGAGAAAGAGAGACAGAGACAGAGAGTGAGATACAAAGAGAAAAAGAGGCAATCTAGAGGCAGCTCGGTGGCACAGTGTATAAAACCCTGGACTTTCAGTAAAAGAGAGGAGTTCAAATGTGACTTCAAACATTTCCTAGCTATGTACCCCTGGGTAAGTCGCTTGACTTGCATCTGCTTTAGTTTCCTCATCTATAAAAAAAGAATAATAAAAGCACCTACCTCCCAAGAATTTCTGGAGATAAAATGAGATAATATATGAAAAATGTCTGACACATGGTAGGCACTTGATAAATTCCTGGTTAAATTGATAAAAGTTAATTTAGACAGTTGAGTGGCAAAGTTGATAGAGTGCTGGGCCTTTATTCAGGAAGACTGAGTTTAAAGCCAGGCTCAGAAAATTACTAGCTTTCTGTCCCTGAAGACAAGTTACTTAACTTGTTTTCCTCAGTTTTCTCAACTGTAAAATGGGAATGATAACACCACTTATCTCCCAAGGTTGCTGTGAAGATCAAATTAGATCATATAAAGTGTTGAACAAAGAGTAGGTGCCATATAAATGGTAGTTATTGATTTAATTTAATCCCAGAGGGGAAGATGTCAGGGAAATAAGGAAAGGCCTTATACAGAAAGCGAGATATGAGTTGTCTTGAAGGAGGCAGGGGAATTATGAAGCAGAAGTTAAGAAATACAGAATCATCATTATTCCATTCTTTGCTTCACATAAACAAATGGGATTAAACTCTAAGTGGCTCTATATTTAAACCTGGTAACTAGAAACAAAAAGATCTTTTAAAAACAAGAACAAAGCAATCAAAATTCTCATGAATTCTTTCATTCAGATCTTAGGTGAAGACAATTCTGGTTCTAACCTACAAAACTCTGAAAAGTAAAAGATATTGGGGATATAGATAATAAATAGATAAATGAATTCACAGTTTTCACCACAATAAAGCAAATTATTTATTATTTTTTTAAAAATATCATACAACTAAAGTCATTGACCTAAGTAGATGCAAATGGCATAATAAAGTTCATATTTCTGCTATAGGAAAAATCTTTGAAATAATCTATTGTAAAAAAATTTTCCTGGATTTCCTGCAAACACCTTGGCAAAGCAAAACTTTTCAAAATTATTAGTTAATTTTAAACAAAATTTTAACTGTTCAATTAAATACTAGAACTAAAGATGGTTTTAGATCTACATGTCCTCCTAAAAGCAAAGGTTTTTCCTATATGAATAATATATTAACCCTAATGAAAATGTGATTGTATAAACTCATTATTGACAAACTCTTTACCAAATATATATCCATGTTAAATTAAGTGACAGATTGAAAACCTAGATTGTTCAATACTAGAAAGGATACTCTAATGATATTCCTGGCTCTCTACCCCTCTGTACCCTACAGTCTTTGAAAATGAGGTTATTCAAAGCCCACTTTTAAGTTTAGATGGAGTTGAAATGGATCTAAATTGGGTCTGTTTAGGTCTGGCTTAGACTCTGGGACTGATGTTGCTTATAGAAAAAGGAAATAGAATTACTTAAAATAATATATAACATTTATATAGTTCTTTAAGATTTGAAAAATGGTTTAAAAATAGTATTTCATTTTTTCCTCTCAATCACCCTGGGAAGTAGATGCCATTATTATCTCTATTTTACAAAAGAAGAAACTGAGGTAGGCAGAAGTTAAATGACTTGCCCAGGGTTAGTCATACAGCCGGTAAGTGTGAGAAACCGATCAGATTTGAAATCAAATTCTCATGATTCCTAGTCTACTGTGCTGCTTTGTTGCCTCTGACAGACCAGTGACACATGAAGGCATTATTAAATCAGTCTTGCCATGGATCTTGTCCTGACCTTGTATTTTAGTTACATTTGAACTGAAAGGGACAGGAAAGTTGCTCACTGGAGAAATAAATATCAGTTAATAGGACAAATTACTAACAGTTGGACCACTGACAGTTTGCCCAAAAATGAGGACCATGCTTCAGGGTAAGAATTCCTGTATTTACAGAAACTAATATGGCAGGTATGTAGTCACTACTACATCACTATGTTACCTACCTTACCATCTTACTCCAATTGTTGAGGGTCTGTCTTAGTTTCCTATTCCTGAATCCTTGTGTTCTCTCGTATCTAAAGCCTTTCTTGCTGATCCTCTCAACTTCCAGAGCTTGACCTTCCCCCCATAATTTTGTGGTTATATATGTTTTTTACATTCATATACATATACATAAAGAGATATTATCTTCCCTATAGAATGTAATCTCTTTGTCAGCAAGGAATGTTTCAGTTTTTGTCTTTGTATACACAGGTATAGTGCCTGGTATACAGAAAATACATAATAAATGGTTATTGAGTGTTCTGTTCCTTGTCCATTAGTCTTCTTCCTCTAGAACTAGAATAATATCTTGTTCTCTCTATATGTCTTTTTTTTCTATGAAGACTATGATTTTCATGCTGAACCATAAATCCACCCCTGTAGATAATTGGCAGATAGGTGGCACAGTGGATAAAGTGCCAGGCCTGGAGTTAGGAAGACTCATCTTCTTGAATTCAAACCTGATTTCACACACATACTAGCTGTGTGACCTTCACCCTGTTTGTCTCAGTTTTTAGAACTATAAACTGAGCTGGAGAAGGAAATGACAAACCACTCCATTCTCTTTTTCAAGAAAACCTCATATAAGATAATGAAGAGTCAGACAAAACTAGAAAATGACTGAATAACAAAAACAATCAAATATAATCATCTTAGTACAATGAATAAGGCCTTGAACTTTTATTTATGAGTCTTGAATTTGAATTCGATCTCAAACACATACTAATTGCATGGCCAAAGACAAGTGACTTAACCTCTTACAACTTATTATCAGAAAAAACAAAAAAACCCAAAACAACAAAACAACAACTGAATATGTCTACTGTCTACACTAGAGAATTCTTGTAAGACAAACATGTGATAACCCTTAAAGTGCTGTGCAAGTGTGAATTATTATCATAATGAACATTCATATTTGGGTACAGTACTGATGTTTCTGGACTGGATTTGCTCAAAAGCTACTTTAGTGGAATACTGGTAGTACTCTGAAATTTTGATATAACTTCAGTTACCCCTTTTTGTACCTTAAACTATTTGTTAAAATACAAAAATTTGTTTAGATACAAAAATTTAAGACTTTTTTATTTCTATAACCAAATTGTGATTTACTCATTAGGATTCTGGAATTTGGTTAAAAAGCATCCCATCAATACACTTGATGTATTATCTGCTTCAACTCCTTAGAAAGGTTCAGATGTATATTTTTTTAAATGATTTTGAACTTTTGTCTATGAATATAAATTATTTTTCCAAATAATAGTATATTTCAATTAAAAATATGGCTTAATAAGTATTTCTGAATATAACAGTAAAGAGTTAGCTGCTTGAAGTGAAAAATAAAAAAACATTTTCTTACCCATGTCAGACATTTCTGGCACAGTTACGATGTATGGGCCATCCGTAAATTTGGGTGCATTGTCATTGATGTCTTGTACTTTGATAATGAATTCAGATTCAGGTTCAAGAGGCTTGTTTGTCCATCTATCAATTGCCTGGGCATGTAGGACATAGTGGGTCTTCTGCTCTCGATCTAGACTTTTAGTTGAATGAATGTCTCCTGTGGTGTCATCAATGATAAATATTGTCCCAGCCCCTTCTCCAGTAAGGATGTATTTGACTGATCCATCACCTTTGTCAGAATTGGAGTGTAGCTGCAAAAGATAGAATATAATGTAATATGTACTGATATCACATTATCTGATATCATAATATTTATATATAAATGTATGATTTTATTATTTTGTTGTGAAAATGCTTCATTTCCAGTTTTCCATGGCGTCTTGACTTCAGTAAAACTGATTTTCCTTGTGATTTTGCAAGAAAACATGGTTAAGAAAATCTATGGTGAAAATATATTCTTTTAAGTTTTTTTAATTATTTGGCCAAATAATTTTATACTCAGCATATTTTTATGAAGTCAACATATCAAAAAAATAATTATTTTATAAAAACTCTCATTGCAATATAGTTTCAAGACCAGAACATAAGCCATAAAATCAATATCCATATTGGGTTTTAGCCAATATTACACTGTCATTCCTTTCTTGGGGACTTAATTTACCATACTGTCATGATGCCACAACATCCCAAAGTTATTTCAACATTAAAACCAGAAAAAAATAGAATCAAGGAACTGAAACTTCCTTTAGTAACTACTAACTTTTTGTTATTATCATTAGTGCAGAAGTTCTGTTTCCAATCATGTTTTTAGGTGAAAAACTGGACTTTTTTCCTTCATAAAAATATGAGGTCCTGTTTTGGGAGCTTATAAAAGTGGGATATAGGGATGTTTTACTAGACTATCAGGTACATGTCATCCTGAGCTAAACAAAAGCCATATATTACCCCTAAAGCAGTAGATATAACCTTAGAGTTAAATATCTATGCTAACATGATGAAAAGTAAGACAGTAACAGTCCCTGAGCATCTAGTCTGAAGCTTAAGTTGCTGTTGGGGTTAGGCCAAAACTTTAGAACTTCTTTGAGATGAATCTAGTAGCTGTTAAATTGTCTGTCACTTCTGATAAGACCATATGTGTCCTGGTGGAAAAAAAGAAAGAAACCTAGGAAACAAACCCTAGATCTAAGGGGAAAAAAGTAAATGCAATTATTTGAGAGTTGAGAATATCAATTAGCAAACCGATAGATTTTTAGAATTCTATCTAAAATTCTAATAAAGTTATATATCCTTAGAAAAACAGATATAGCAGATACAGGTTCATCCTTGGAGTTAGAGAAATTAGGAGGAAGTCTCTATGGACTACTTTTTCATTTACCTTCCTATATGATGCTTTTAAGCTCCCTTTTATGTGGCACTTTCTTCCACTAGGAAGTAAGCTCTTTGAGGGCATGAACTACCTTGCTCTTTGCTTCTATTGGATTTCTAGCATTTAGCATAATTCCTTATATGACTCAAACACTAAATAAATGTTTATACCTCTATCTTAATTTTGGAAGCCCCATGTTAAAATCCTATTTCAAGCACATCGTGTGAAATTATGACAAATCACTGATTATTGTAGTGTGTCACAAGGGAACTCTGTAAAACTATTAAAAAGAGACAATTTACCACCTACCTGTGTGGATGACGTTTCTACAAAAAGCAATTCTCAGGAAATGATAGGTTGAAAAAACACAAACAATGTATGCCTTCTGTTTTTAAAATTTCTATCTGTGTGTCTGCCAAGCAATCAATGATAAACTTAAACCAATTTTATGTCATGGTTGTGACTAAGGAGATATAGACTGCTTCAACTGAATTGATGTAAGGCTAAGAAGAACAAAAATTGATTAATTGAACCAAAAGATTGTGAAATTATTTTACATTTTCTCCCTTATGAACTTACTTCAACATATCACATTTTGTTTTAGTCTTTTTGGTCTATGGTATCCATTGATATTTAAACTTGTAGCAAGACTATTAAAAATTTAGTTTACTTGAAAGATACATAAGTGTCAATTCACTAGATACTAATTAAAAAAAAATAGTAAACATATCACATCATTGTTTCACTAAGAAAAGTCTTAAACAATTTTAGTGTAAAGTTCATATATTTTCTGAGATATTTGAAAAGATAAAAAAACAGGCAATGGGAAATGAATAATTTTATGCAGTAGAAATCTAACAGCCTTAATTTAGATTTTCTTTTTCTTCAATTTCCACCAGCAGAACTATAAGACCAAGATGCAATATTCATGAAATTCAGACAGGAATAACTCATTTTGAGAATAAACAAATTGTAAGTCCTGCTAAATGTTAGTTGCGAATTACTGAAGTACCTGTTACCTGAGTGGTAAAAAAAAAAAAAAAAGTAGACATATTATTGAAAGCAAAGAAAAAATGAGTTAGATTGTGTTAACAAAACTTGAAAATGTAAATGTCTTTTCAAATGTCTTGTTCACACATTCACTGAAATGTAGTTGTTGAAAGGAAAAGAACCAAGGAAATTAAATAAAAGGAACATTTTCTTTTTTTTAAATTTTATCATCATCAATGAAGTTTTTGGGTTGTAGAGTTGCCTTTCTTTTGGTGACTGTTAACATCAAAGAAAGGAGAGTTAGGAATTCCCCAAAAAACTATCCGTAAGTCAGTGACCTCTTTTCAACTTCTCCACCCATGATCATACAGCTTAGACTCATCACGCTTCATTTGTGGACAAAATATTTACAAATTGTCCTAAGAGGCCAGAAGATTATTTAGACCATCAGTCAGAGTTGGGGCAGTTAGGCAGTTTGAGCAACCCTACTAACATTAATTCTTGCTTGATGTAAGTAGCAGGAGAGAATCAATGACAATAAAGTATACTAGCTTTTCTTTAATGGTTTCATAAAATAGCAAATGAAAAAGTTGATCAGAAATAAGTGTAATTTTTTGAGGGCAAAAGGCAAGGCAATTGGGGTTAAATGACTTGCCCAAAGTCACAGAGCTAGTTAAGTGTCAAGTGTCTGAGGCTGAATTTAGACTCAAGTCCTACTGAATTCAGGGTCAGTGCTCTATTCACTATGCCACCTACCATCCCCTTCACTGCCACCTAGATGTCACAACAGTTGTTTTTAAGGCACATTTCTTCAAATAATCTCACCCTAGGGCATCTCTTCAAAAAATTATTTCCCAAAACTTTAAGGTATTGGAGGGAAGGGAAATATTTTTTTAAAATAACATTTTGAAAAGAAAGTAGTCTTATTTGTATTTATTTGAAAAAAAATAACTAAACCAAAGCGAACAGAAATCATTTCAAGGATTTTTAAAGTTAAATTTTGAAACTAATTTAAATGTATTTACTTGAATTTTTTGATCAATATGTGATCTCCTTGATGTGGACGCACCCTCCAAAAACACAGATTGAAATCCATCCATGCTGATTTATATCCATCTCCTTCCACTGGTCTTCCACAGAGGATGGAGGCTCTGTATCTGGAAGGGCTCTAGATCTGCTAACATACTAAAGTCAGCAATACAAAAATCAATCCCTCCTTTGCCATCTGTCACTACATGACTAGATCATATCCTTTTTCAGTATGATATCTCCTTCCTTTATTTTCCATTTCTTTCAGTGTTCCAGATTCTTTGACAATGAGAATGTTCATTAATATGTATATGGCTTGGATAAGAACTCACTATATGACATAAAACTGCTGGGAAAACTGGAAAATAGTATGGCAGAGACTAGGCATACAGCAACATCTCATACCCTATACCAAGATAAATGGGTACATGATTTAGACATAAAGGATTATATCATAAACAAATTAGGAGAGCAAGGAATAGTTTACCTATCAGATGAAGAAAGGAAGAATTTATGACCAACAAAAGATAGAGAATATTATGAAATGGAAAATAGATCATTTTGAGTAAATTAACTTAAAAAGATTTTGTACAAACAAAGCCAATGTGAGCAAGATTAGAGGGAAAGTGGAAAACTGGGAAATAATTTTTGCAGCTAGTGTTTCTGATAAAGGCCTCATTTCTCAAATATATAGAGAACTCAGTCAAACTTTCAAGAAGACCAGCAATTCCTCAATTGTAAAGGATCAAAGGATAAGAACAGGCAGTCCATTAATGCATTATTGGTGAGATTGTGAACTGATCCAACCATTCTGGAGAGCAATTTGGAACCATGCTCAAAGGATTATAAAATTGTGCATATCCATTAATCTAGCAATACTACTGCTAGGTCTGTATCCCAAAGAGGTCATAAAAAAGGGAAAAATACTTACATGTTGAAAAATATTCATAACAGGTCTTTTTGTAGTGGCTAAATATTGAAACTGAGATGATGCCCATCAAGTGGGGAATGGATAAACAAGCTGTGGTATGTGATTATAATGAAATACTATTGAGCAATAAGAAATGATGAATAAGCACATTTCAGAAAAATCTGGAAGATTTGTATGAAGTGATACAAAATAAAATGAGCAGAACCAGGAAAACATTGTACACAGAATCAGCAACATTGTATGATTATCAACTCTGAATGACTATGCCTTTCTCACCAACACAACAATCCAAGACAAGTACAAAGGACTCATGAAGGAAAATGCTATTCACATCCAGATAAAGAACTGATGGACCCAATTCAGATGGAAGCATGTTTGTTTCATTTACTTTATCCTTTTTTGCATTTTTTTCTTTTGACCTCTTTCTTCTTTCACAACCATGACTAATATGGAATTATGTTTTACATGATAGTATATGTATAATGTATATCAAAGTGCCTATCATTTTAGGAAGAAAAGAGGGGAGGGAGAAAAAATTGAAACTCCAAATCTTGTAAAAATGAATGCTGAAAATTGTCTTGACATGTAATTGAGGAAAAAAGAATATATATATATATATATATATATATATACACACACACACACACACACACACACATATGGAGAGAGAGAGAGAGAGCCATTGTATAGATGAGAAAACTGGGTCACAGAAAAGTTAAATGTTCTGAACCCAGATTTCTCTGCATTCCAGGGTAGCCAGGTGGTGCTGTGGATAGAATGCCAGACCTGGAGTCAGGAAGACTCAGCTTTTAATCTTTTGGAGTTCAAATCTGGCCTCAGACATTTACTAGCTATGTGACCTTGAATCACTTAACCCTGTTTGCCTCAGTTTCCTCATCTCTGAAACAAGTGGAATGGGAAATGGCAGATCATTCCAGTATCTTTGCCAAGAAAATGACAATGTGATGAAAAAAAATTAGACATAAGTGGACAACTATTCTCATTCCATTGTTCTTTCCAAAATGTCATACTCAATTAAGAATTCTGATAAACTTTAAAAGTCACAAAAGTCAAAATTCCTTAGGAAGTGAATTCCTTATCATTTTCTTGTTGCTATTGTTGGTTTACATTTTGCTGCACCCTCACTATTTAATGCAATGCCCAACACATAGTAAAATCTTATTAAATCCTTGCTGACTGACTTATCCAAGATCCTAGCTGCTCAGGACAAGATTTAAACCAAGGCCCTCTGTTAAAATATCTTGAGAATTTCTCCTGTATCAGGCTGTTCCCACATATCCCCAAAAGCTAATTTTTTCTATTATCTTGATATACACCTGCTTCTTCCTGAACTTATTTCCCTTTCATTTATAATTATCAGTTCAATTCTACCAATTTGTGAATCATTAAGCATTTTGGTACCTAAAAGGCTATCTCTCCTCAACTTCAAGTGGCTGACTTTTCAAATACCTTGAGGAGCCTCTTTCTATCAAACTTCAGCTGAAAAGTTACTTACTCTCTGAAGCTTTCCTATATTCTGTCCCTCCATCCTAAATAATAATAATAGTTTTTTTTTCCCCCAAGCTCTTAGCATAGTAACTTGTGCATACTAGCTAATGACAATACTGGGATTTGAAGATGTTCCATGCCCCTTAAACTTGCTGATGTAGCAGGAAGGGGTAGAGGAAGAGAATGCCAGAACCAAGCTAGTTTCCGGTGGTGCTGACTGGAAGCAGTGGCAGAGGCAGCAGCAGTGGTAGCAGTGTGAACTCTTTTTTCTTTGAGCAGGCCAGAATCTGTGCTAAGGACTCCTGCTGAGGACTGCCAGGGACAGGAACTGCCAGGGGCCAGAGTTGCTAGGAGCAAGCTGCCTAGATGCTGAGCGATGCCTGCATGAGGAGAGGAGGATCTTTGCCTGAGGTAGCCTGTCCTATTTTGAAGGCTTGAGAATGTGGGTGTTTACTACTTTAACTACATGTGCCATCTTCATAACTACTGTGTTGGCTTTGACTTTCTGTTTTGGGGACTCAGTTTTCTGGTATTTAAATGAATGCTCTAGCTATATTTCTTATGTAGACAGCCTGTTATGTTTTGTGATTAATAACCATATCAGCATATTTATAGTTACTCTAGGCATTGTGAATACTGAATTGCTTATACATTCCTTTCAGCCTTGGATCCCAGTTTTCACAGGGCCCTGTGCTTTTGGCCCATTCTTTGGCTAGAGAAGAATAAGGCAAATCCTCCCATCCTTGGACAGCCATTTCTCCCTCTACAGCCCTCCTGCTTCCAAATAGAGGCTTGACATTTTGTTTTTTTTTTTTTTTGTTTTTTTTCTGTTTTTTTTTTTTTAATTTATTTTTTATTTACTCATTTACTTTTAATTTACAAGATTCAGTTCCACAATCACTTGGGTTTCAGATTTTCTCCCCTCCCTTCCCCCCCCCCCCCATGGTGGCGTGCAATCATGTATAGGATCTGTAAATACTTTCACATTGTACAATAGTTTGGTCATATAGAAGGGCTGTAACCAATGAGTGA
>CM053587.1:117273118-117304545 GCA_028646515.1 Pseudochirops corinnae
ACTACCCTATCCCTTACCCAGTACCAAGCAGTTTTGATGACTGCTGCTTTGTAATACAGATTAAAATCTGGTAAGGCTAGGCCACCTTCTCTAGCATTTTTTTTCATTAATTGCCTTGATATTCTGGACTTTTTGTTCTTCCAAATGAATTTTGTTACTATTCTTTCTAGTTCTATAAAATAATTTTTGGGTAGACTGAGAGGCTTGATATTTTGTGATCCCATCCTCGTTGCCAAAAAGAAAGCATAATATATTTGATATCAAAAACATCTTCCTGCAAACAAAAAAATCAAGGAATCATAATTTGAGAATCATTTGACTCCATGAAAAATCATTATTTTTTTAAATAAAGGTCTGGTGATTGTATTTTAAGAAATCATAAATTAAAACTTCCTATTTCTATTAGAAATGGAGAACAAATTGTGAATATGAAAAAATATACTGATCAACTTCTAAAAGAAATCACAAAGGGAAAAGACCTAGAAATGTATATCCAAAATCCAGAATTCCCACTTCAAAGAAAAAAATACTACATATATTCAGAAAGGAGTTCAATACCAAGGAACTATACTTAGGATGACAAAAGCCCTGGCAGTTTTGACCAAAAACCAGAGTAGATCTTGAAACACAACAATCCAAGTTAAAAGATACAGACATGTTACCAAGAAAAAAAATTTATGCTATGAAGCTGAGTATAATCTTATAAGTGGGAAAATGTTTTTTTTTAATATAAAAAGGACTTTCAGACATTTCTGAAGAGAACATTAGAGCTAAGCATATATTTTAAAACACCAACAAAAGAATAAAGAAAAACATAGAAAATTAAAAGTATCTGAAGAATTATAAAGGATTTTTTTTGTTGATATAATGTTAATATTCTAACCAGTAGAACATAACTAAATGCTAAGGAATTATTGTTAAATTTGAAGAGAGTAATTTCAGTTGAATGGATTGGAAGGCAGAATGCAGAGACTGGAATAGAAATTTAATGATTTGACAAAGAAAGGGGATTATTCAGAGTGGTCCACTTGTAAAGAATTGCTGGGATCAATATTATATGTAGAGAGATTGGCTTTGGTAAGCTGAAGGGCCACCTTTCCATCTGAGGCTGGAATGAAAGAGCAGTTGTAGTAATGGTAATAGAGGGAAATATATCAATGTGAGAGGAGGAAAATGGGGAAATCGTAGAGGATGTCGTCACTAGGGGGCAGAATAAGATGGTGGCATAGAAACAGGAGAACTCTGTAAGCTTTCCCGAATACCACCTCAAATACCTATAAAATATGACTCTAAACAAATTTTAGAGCTCCAGACTCCACAAAAATGACAGAATAATCACAGCTCCCGCTGAAGGCAGCCCAGCAGCCAGTCATTGCAGCATGCTGGAAGCACAGCCCAGCGCCATGTGGTTTCAGCCCAAGGGCATCCAGGAGAAGCCACTGCTGTAGCATTCAGGACAGTGGATCATCAGCAACTGTGGCGATTTCCAGAATCTCCAACCCACAAGAGACAAGGACAAAGGGAAAAGGTCGGTGGAACTCCACTAAATTTGGGGAAGATCTTCCGGCCAAACTACCTCCAGAGCTAGCAGCAGTCTGAAGTGGCAGCCCTGCAGCTGACTCCATGTGGCTGCTTAAGAAGCTCCCAGCCTGCAGATTGCAGGGGCGTCAAGTGGTCATTCAGAGGCTAAGTATTCTTTCCTTGAGCTGCCTGGATTGGATCATGGTCTTGGGTGGTGGTCCTGAGGTGCATTTTCAGTGAGCCAAAGCTGGTGGGGGCTGTAAAAAAATGGCAGCTTCCTAATAGCTCTGGCAGCTGCAAAAACTCCAGTGATTTGGGACAGAGCTCCCCCCCGAAAGCAGAATTTTACTACTGAGTCCAAAAGCCAAGTAATTGACTGGCAACATGAGCAGGCAAAGGAAGCAAAGCAAGCCCAGCAATTCAACTTTACATTCCTTTTTTGGGGACAAAAAGGACGAAAGCATGGAATGGGAAGAAGACAACACACTCAGAACGCCCACACCAAAAGCTTCCAAGAAAAATACAAAGTGGATAGAGGCCATAGAGGAGCTTAAAAAGGATTTTAAAAACCAAATAAGAGAAGTGGAGGAAAAACTGGGGAGAGAAATGAAAATGATGCAAGAAAATCATGATAAGAGAGTCAACAATGAGACTGAAGAAAATAACACCTTAAAAAATAGACTAACTCAAAAGGCAAAGGAGGCCCAAAAGCCAATGAGGAGAAGAATGCCTTAAAAAGTCAACTTTGTCAGATGGAAAAAGAATCTCAAAAGCTCACTGAAGAGAATAATCCCTTCAGAATTAGAGTGGACCAATTGGAAGCAAATGACTTTATGAGAAATCAAGATACTGTTAAACAGATCAAAACAAATGAAAAAAATAGAAGGCAATGTGAAATATCTCATTGAAAAAAAACACTTACTGGAAAACAGATCCAGGACAGACAATTTAAAAATTATTGGACGACCTGAAAGCCATGAGCAAAGAAAGAACCTAGAAATCATCCTTCAAGAAATTCTCAAGGAAAACTGCCCAGATATTTTAGAACCAGAGGGCAAAATAGAACTTGAAAGAATTCACTGGTCATCTCTTGAAAAAGATCTCAAAAGAGAATGTCTTCAGTCCTCACTATATTCATTGAAGTGCCAGGTTATACTCTTGGCAAAGAAGATGAGGGAAGAATTATGGGGATTGAGGAAGAACCAGAAAATTTATAAGTGTTACTGTGGGAAGTAATATATCACATATATATATGTGATATATATCAATATATATATATATATATATATATATATATATCAATATCTATATCTATATCTATATCTATATCTATCTATCTATCTATCTATATATATATATATATATATATATACATATCAAAATGAATAGATTAAAGAGGAATGGAATGCTTCATTTGACCCTGGGAGGGCCCAGTTGAAATTAGGTTGCATAGAATTTTAGTGGAACCATTCAACACAGTTTTGTGATTACCTGTAGATCCATTTAATAGTACTTGAATGAATGATATAAAAGTGTAGTTGGATCAAACCATTGTTTTCTTAAAAATGATTATTCTAAAATTACAGTCTCCCAAAGACTCTTATGCCTAAAATAATTGGACCAAGGCTTTAGATAAGTTGTTGTTATAACGTATACACTCCCACCAATCATTTATATTCAATAAAATGACCATCATTCAAATAACATTTTATATACTTACCATGACATAGTATATAATAACAATTTTGAGCTACCTCTCACATAAGAGAATGATAACACTTTTTTTTTTTTTACCACAAATGACTGAATTCAGTTATACCGAAACATTTTTATTTTTCCTCATCTTTCCATTTGGAAAGAAAAACTGAAAACCTGAAGTTTTGTTTGTTTGTTTTGTGTTTGTTTGTTTAAATTCATCTTTGATACACTTGACATCAACATAAATATATTCATCTGACTTGAACAAGATTAGTTTTCTAACACTACAGTTCATTAGTAATTACTTTCCATATATTATAACACAAATATATAGTGCTGTCCCTATGGAAAATCCTGGAAAATATTTATATAATACTGAAATTCCTTAAAAACATCATTGAGCTCATTATAAAAAGAAATAAAAAAAATATGTCCATTAAACAGTATGTGGCTTTTCTAAAAATAGGTACTATAAACCAAAGAGTTAGTTGAATAAACTTCAATTCATGGGTTTGATTAGTTGTCTTTCAATTTTATTTTACAATGGATTAGATTCTCCTGATTCTTAATTAAGATAATTTGGCCTATAGCCTGGAGGGTGTTGATTAGAGACTTAGTGTTTTCACAATTTGAAATTTTCTTCCTCAAATACTATAGTTTCTAACATACCAATTAAATCTTTTAATAGACTCAGTCCCCACTGAATGATGGGTGTGAATGGAGAACACAAAGGGGGATGGGGAATCAAAGAACAATTATCTTTCTTCCTTATAAGAATAAAATAACACAGTTTGATAAAATTTATTACTTTGTTATAGCCTTTGCTTTATTTTTCATTTCTAGATTATTTTTTAATAAAGGAAGATTATTTCTTCACTTCCAGACACCAATATTTTTTCTTTTTCATTATTATGACCTTTCCTTTCACCTTGGCCAAAACAAACATGTCACATTCAGAAATCTGATTTGTTTGGTTAATATTATGACCAAAGTGTTTTGTAAACTTTAAAATGCTTTATAAAAGAAAAGAACAGTGGGGAGAAGACTAGCTGGAGTTAGAGGATTTGAATTCAATCCTGTCTCCCTGAATCATTCAGTCCATAAGCATTATTAAGTGTCAAGCACTGTTCTAGGCCCTAGAGATAAAACAACAAAAGTGAAAGTCCATGCCCTAAAGGACCTTACATTCTACAGAATGAGACATTGAACTCATGAATGTATAAATAAAAGACAGAAAAAAAATACACACATAGAATAATGTAGGTTGGGAAGAAGGCTGACAAATGGAGGACACAAGAAAAACCTCTTGAAGAAGGTTGCACTTAAAGGGAGTTAGCAATTCTCAGATGTGGAAATGTGAAGGGAGAGAATTCCAATAATAAGAGGCAACTTATACAAAACCCAGAGTTGGAAAATGGAATTCTGTGCACAGGAAAAGCAAGCAAGCAATGCTAGTTTGCAGAGTGCATAAGGAAAAATAAGGTGTAAACAGATTTGAGAGATTATTTTGGATTTTGAATGAAAAATAATTGACTTTGTTAACTAATAAGGAATAGAGAGATGCTGAAGATTCTTGAGCAGAAAATTGAAATACTCAGACCCAGGTTTTAAGAAAATCAATTTGGAGGAGGGAGGAGACAAGGTGGTAAAAGGAAGCCAAGATGTTGCCTGAGCTCTCCCCAATTTCACCTGGAAACAACATTAAGGCAAGAGTATAAAAGAATTATGGAATGATAGAATACACAAAAAGATGAGTGAAATAATTTTCTAGCCCAAGATAACTTACAAGGATTTCATGAAAGGTCTATCTCACTTAGGCAAAAAGGGAGCAGAATCCAGCACAGCTGATATCCAGGTAAGCCAGCAGGAGGATCTTAGCCACAGCACAGATCAGCCACTGAGGTATTTGGTCCTGGCTTATTATACCAGCGACAAAGCAGGACAGTTGTGAAACCTCAGAGTTGAAGGAAAATTGTCAGCCCCAGAACCCAAGGCATAACAGATACAACTAGACTGGATCACCCTAGTACTATTGGTAAACTGCAAGTCCCATAGGCCATGATGTGGAAAGCCAGTGACAAAGACCTGGCCTCCAGCACAAGAAGTTTAGAATAGTTCCCCCTGTACACTAGGAGCAGAGGTCAACTTTTTTAAAATGGGCAAAGGCCAAAAAAAAGCCCTCATCACAGAAAGCTACTATGGCAATGGGGAAGATTAAAAAAAAAAAAAACAACTCAGAAGAGGACAATAATGTCAAAATGCCTATATACAAAAACTTGATGGGGAAGAATAATTTATTTCAAGTTCAAAAAGTCCTCTTGGAAGAGCTCAAAAAGGATTTTAAAAATCAAGTAAGAGAGTCAAAAGAAAAATTGGGAAAACAAAAGAGATATATGCAAGAAAATTATGAAAAAAAAGCAGTCAACAGCTAGAAAAAGGAAACACAAAAAAGTTACTAAAGAAAACAATTCCCTGATTATTGAAACAATGGAATTCATCAAGTGATCACCACATGAAATTGTAATAGTGGGAGAAGAGAAGAAGGTCCAGTATACAGCCGTGTGTCAAAGCCAATGTTATTGAACATAAACTGATAAGGATGCAGTGAAAATTAGCTAGGGATGGTCAGATAGCTAAGAAAAGATCCAGGAGAGAGTAATGTCACAAAAACCTAGAAAGAAGAAAGCATCAAGGAAGAGAGGATCAAAGGCTGTAGAGAGGCCAACAATGATAAAGACTGAGAAAAGACTATTAGATTCAGGAATTATGAAATATTAATTAACTTTGAAGAGAACAGCTTTGGTTGAATGCTGAGGTCAGAAGTCAGATTGTGGAAAATTAAGAAGAGAGTGAGAATAAAGGAAGTAGGGGCACCTACTTCTCAATTAATTTAGGCACAAAAAGTTGGAGAGATAAAGATCAATATTTAATGTGGTGGATTGTTTAAATGAGGGGGTGTGGGGGGCACATTTATGGGAAATAGAGATATATCAGGCATATTTTGTCTGTACTTATTTTTGGAAGAGTAGAAATACCGTTCAATTAAGAAGCAGTCTACTACCCCTTTCCATGGAAGAGAAATAAAGCCACTTAATCAGGTTTCCAAGTTGGTCTCCTGCTTTGGGAGAAGGAGACTAACATCATTTTTTTTTTAGCTCCCAGCACTTGTTTCCTGGCCTTAACTATCTAGGCCTAGAGAAAACTTCATCCTGAGGCAAAGTTCCTATTGAAACCTTTCTAAATTTATTCTTCAATGAACAATAAACTAGTCCCTGGTTATAGTCTTCCCATTCAAGTGATTCTGAACCTCCTTTCTGTTTTCATTCAAACCCTGTCCTACATCTACCACTGCTCAATCTGCTATTCTTATTCTTTTCAACCCATTCTCACTAACAGTCCACTCTAAAATTACCCACCCTTTGCGCTCTATTCTCTGGAACCAACTCCATAGACGACAAGCATGCTCTCATCTTAAATCTTTTCCTTTCAAATTTCTTCAATTTTTTTTGCTCTCACTGAGACCTTGCTTCTTCCTGATAATAAAGTCTCCCTACCCTCCTTTTCTAGCACTGGCTATATTTTCACTCATTCCCTCCAACTCATTGGCCAAGGGGGAGAGTTGAAATACTCCTTGCTCCTCTTCCACTTGTGGGTTCTCCCTCTACCACCATATCTCACTAACCTTTCCTTCCTTGAGTTTCACTCAATCTATATTTATCATCAAATCAAAATTTTGATCATTGTTTTCTTTTTTTAAATTAAATTATTTATTTTTAGTTTTCAGCAATCACTTCCATAAGTTTTAAATTTTCTCACCTCCCTCTGCAAGATGGCTTGCAATCTAATATGGGTGCTACACCCACATTCCTAATAAACACATTTTCACATTAGTCATATTGCATAGAAGAATTATAATAAATGAGAAAAACCATGACAAATAAAAACAAACAAATAAAACAAAACACAAAAGAAAATAGTCTACTTCATTCTACATTCTGATTCCATAGTTCTTTCTTTGGATGTGACTGGAATTTTCCATCATGTGTTCTTTGGAATTGTTTTAGGTACTTGCATTGCTAAGAAGGGGTAACTCTATCAAAATTAGTCCTCACACATTGTTGTTGGTACTGCATACAATGTTTTCCTGGTTTGTTCCCTTCCATCATCATTTGTTCATCTAAGTCTTTCTAGGTTTCTCAGAAGTCCATCTGTTCATCATTTCTTATAGCACAATACCTTTCTATTACAGTCATATACCGCAATGTCTTTAGCTGTTCCCAAATTGATGAGCATCTCCTTGTTTTCCAGTTCTTGGCCACCACAAAAAGAGGTGCTATAAATATTTTTGTGCATGTGGTTCCTTTTTCCATTTTTATGACCTCTTTGGGATATGGTCCTAGAAGTAATATTGCTGGGGTCAAAGGGTATGCACATTTTTATAGCCCTTTGGACATAGTTCCAAATTGCTCTCCAGAATAGTCATATCAGCTCATAGCTCCACCAACAATGAATGTTTTCCAACATTTCCAAATCCTCTCCAACATTAATCCTTTTTCTGTTTTGCCATATTAGTCAATCTGATAGGTGTGATGTGGTACCTCAGAGTTGTTTTGATTTGCATTTCTCTAAACAATAATGATTTAAAGTATTTTTATATGATTATAGATAGCTTTAATTTCTTCTTTTCAAAACTACCTGTTCAACTCCTTTGATCATTTATCTATTGGGGAATGACTTGTATTCTTGTAAATTTTACTCAGTTATCTATATATTTTAGAAATGCGGCCTTTATCAGCGACATTGGTTATAAAACTTTGTTACCAGTTTTTGGCTTCCCTCGTAATATTGGTTGCATTGACTTTGTTTGTCCAAAAACTTTTCAATTTAATGTAATCAAAACTATCTATTTTCCATTTCTCAAGGTTCTCTATCTCTTGCTTGGTCAGAAATTCCTCCATTCTCCACAAATGACATTTTCTTTTCTTAAGGAGATCACAGTCTCATAGGGGAGACAATATGGAAGCAAATAAATACAAAAAAAAAATAAAAAAGATATATCAAAGATATATTGAAAATAACAAACAGAAGAAAAGAATAAAGGCAGATCAGGAAAGGCTTCCTATAGAAGATGAGATTTTAGCTGGCACTTGAAAAAAAAAAAAAAAGATAAACCAGGAGATAGAGATGAAGAGGGAGAATATTCAAGGCAAGGGGGACAGCAAGTGAAAATACCAGCAGTCAGGGGTTGGAACATGTGCTGGAGGAAGAACAAGGAGACAAAAGTCACTGGCTTACAGAATATCTGTTGGGAAGTGAGTAGGGAGTGTTAGGCTATTAGGCATTAGAAGACTGGCAAATGGGAAGTGTTTGTGTCTTGGGGTGGGGGGCAAGTTATAAAGGGCTTTGATCATCAGTTGGAGGTTTGTTATTTGACCCTGTAAATGTTAAGAGTCACAAGAGTTTACTGAAGTGGGGAGTGACATGGTGAGACTTGTACTTTAGGAAAATTGCTTTGAGAGATAAGCAGAGAGGAAAGACTTCTATCAGGCAGACTAACCAGCAGGCTATTATAGTAGTCCAAGACTGAGGTACTAAGCCCTGCACCAGGGCAGTAGTATTATCAGAGGAAAGGAAATAAATGTGAGAGATGCTGCAAAGGTAAAATCAACAGGTCTTGGCAAAAAGATTGGATGAGAGTGATGAGAGTGAGATATCAAGGACAATGCTTAATTTTTGAGCCTGGGTGACTGGGAAGATGGTAGTACCCTTAACAATAATAGCTAGCATTAAGCACTTTAAAGTTTCTAAAGCACTTTTCCTGCTACCTCCTGTTATCTATCCTTAAAACAAATCTGAAAGGTAGGTGTTATTATCCCATTTAACAGATGAGGAAACAAAGGCTAACAGTGGAAAAGTGACTTGCCCTGGTTCACACATCTAAGTAAATTTCTGAGGAAGGATTAGAATTCAAGTCTTCCACACTCTACATCCAGAGATGGAGATAAAAAAAAAAAAAGAGAGAGTATTACCCAGAAGTTTTTTGGGGAAAGTTTATAAATTTTTTTTTTTTTTATCCTCAAGGGAAATAACTGTGTAAAGGCTGATTAATGTTAATGTTAAGCATAGGCTCCTAATGACAGTAGGTGATGACAGTAGTGAAAGTAGTGAAAAAAGAATTAACCTCTATTTCTCTGGGATATTCTGGAACCCTGAAGGACAAATGTAGGAAGCCTGACTCTGGGAGAGGGGCAGAGCTTATATGATACATGTATATATTATATAATTATGTGTGGGGTGAAAAACCCCATTCAAACTTTAATCAAGAACAAGGAAGTTTCTCAGGATTAAAACAGGAAATTTTTATTCTATTCCCTTGTGGGAAGAGGGTGGTCCTTTCCATGGCAGATCAGGGAGAGGAGGCATGTTACAGAAGATAGAACAAGAATTTATACCCTAATACAGTCAAGCCCCATCCCACCTCTGCCCCTCCTCCAATTGGCTGGGAGGTGGGCTTACAATCTGAGCACAGAATGTCTTCCAATGTTAAGGAACAAAGAAACTTGCCACTATCCCCTATTGGCTGGGAGACAGGCAGGAAACCAGGGTATTGTTCATGTCCTTATTTGGCAAACACCAGCAAGGGTGGAGGTTAAAAACCCCCAAAAGGCCTAATGCTAATAAGGGTGTAGCAATCAAAGGTGGGGGCCAAAAGAGCCCTGAAGAGGCCTAATGCTGATGTGGCAGCAGTAAAGAAGGGGGAAAGAAGAGAGAAGGGGGAAGCGAAAACTCTGGCTTGTTCCCACAAGAAAATTTATGTGCTGAGAAGTTTTAACCTTTCTCATTCACTTATATGCTTTATGTGTTTATGTACTTTAAAGTTAACTTGATTCTTCCTGCAGCATATATATTCTATATACTATATATATATATATATATATGCATGTATGTATGCATATATATATATACACACCCACATACATGATATATATGCGTACATGCATACATAGTGAAATATACATACACACATATATGCATACAAGTATAAATATATATATATATCCATATATATATAGAGAGAGAAACACAAAGAGAGAGAGAGAGAGATGTCACCAATGGTGCTTCCTACTTCTTCCAACTAGAAAACTAGAACATGGCTGAGGAAAGTTTTTTGTTTCTTTTGTTTTTCCCTAAGATAAACCTGAATTTGAAATCTTTAGCCTCATTTTATACCATTAGGGAATTATTTTTAACATAATTGTGAACTTGACTTACTAATCTCTACACTACATAAAAAAATAAAATACTTTAAGATAATTCAATATGAAGATTCCTAAAAGGATCTTTGTAGGGCACAGTATATTTGTAATGGATTACTCCTTTTAGAGCCTGTGGCTGGGTCTAGGTTGAGGACATTACAAATTTAGAATTTTTTAGAATTTAGAATCAGCAGACTGCTGGTCAGTCTGATTTACTTATCTTCTAAGCTTGGTCTTCCCTGGGCAGACCTCAGGGATCTTTTTTCCACCTTCAGTCCCTGGCTAGGCTGAGATGAAGGTGTAGTAGAGGGTACAGAGCTCTCCCCAGCTAGGTCAGTCTAAACATCACTTTTAACTTTTCAAGAAGTTCTTTCACATTCAAAAGTCTCTTCACTTTTAAATCTAGTACTTTTAAACTGAGTCCTTTTTAACCACTTTCATTTCTGTCTTTTTCTACCTTCTTTATTCCATTAGGAATCTAATATAAATAAGTAGCTAGGGACAAAAATGTAAATGCAGTCTAAGCCCTGGAGGCACATTCATTTTCTAGGTGACTTTTCAAAAGGCAATTAAAGTACTCAAGTCTCTCAGGTTTTTAGAGTCTGAACAATTGTTTTATATATAAGGGGTTTCCTAAAGATCATCAGCTTTTGCAGAAAGAAGTCTTTCTGAGTCACTTCCTTTACATTAACATTTACATTTATGCAAAAGTAGAATGCTACTACTTCTGAGAGCAATGGAAAGACCCTCTCATTGAACATCTTTAAGCAGTTTGAATAACCACTTGTTAAGTATATAACTGTAAAAAGAATGCTTTTCTGGCACCAATTGAATAAAAATGTTTAATAAGGGCCCCTCTAACTCTGAAATTGTGTGATTCCTTGAAATCTGATACCATGGCAGGGCATGATGGTACAAACCTGTAATCTCAGATAACTTAGAAGGCTAAGGCCAGTGAGTCTCTTGAGCCCTGTAGTTTCAAGCTATAGGAGGTTATGGATATAGGTTGTCCAGTAAGAGTGGGGGAAGACCAGGCTGCTAAAAGAGAACATAGGTCAAGGCAATGGAAGAGGTCAAAACTCTGATGGTCAGAAGTGGGATTACGTCATGAGTCACCTAGCTTATAAGGAAGGAAGAAAAGGAAGGAGTGAGGGAAAGAGGGATACAGGAAAAGAAGAAAAGAAAGGGAGAGAAGGAAAAGAGGGAGGGAGGCAATAAGAGAGGAAAGGAAGGGAGGAAGGAAGGGAAGGATAATATGAAACAATGACTAAGTTGTTATGTATGATCACCAAGATTAGTCCTCAGACAAGAGAGGCACAAGGTTTTGGTTTTTGTTTTCACTAAAGATAATGAAGCAGGAAGGGAGGGGAGAACATCTCCAAGAGAATGAAAAGACCCGGACAGCAGCTGGTTTAATTCCATTCAGTAAGAACATAGGAGAGAAGACTTTCATTTGAATTAGCAAGGTCTGAATTGCCTGTGATGATACTTCATCTCACCTGCCTTTTGGCTCCTGTTAAAGCAGAAGGGAGGAGAGAAATAAGCTGTCAACAGAACAAAGGCTAGGGCCCATGCAGCTATCACAACCTCTTTTGTGTTTTCTTAAATTTAGTTTGTTAAAGAATGCATTTGCTAGATTTTATGTTATTTCTCATCAACACATAATATTTTTGTTTGCTTGATATCCCTTTGTTTATGTCATAAAGGTTCAATTGGAACCACTTAGGAGAAAAGGATGTTTCCTAGTCCAGGGTTGGGAGTATCACTCACTGTCAGAGTTCTACTCTCCAGTTAAGTCCTTTTATACCTACCCTTTTAAGTTCAGAATCGCTATGAATTCAAGCCCTATGGCATAAATCTTCCTTATACAGAGAGCCAAGGTTGCATTTCAATTTCATCCTGGAATCATCACTACCCCCAAGAAAATATTACCTAAGAACTCATGATAGCAATATTATCAGGAACTATTATTCATCTTGATTTATCATATTTAGTTATACTTATATTTGCAAGCCCTTTACATATATTATCTCATTTGAACATCACAACAATCCTGTAAAGTAGGTTCTGCTTTTATAATCCCTATTTTCAAGAGGAGGAACAGACTGAAGGAAGGTAATCACATGATTCACAATCACAAGTTTGAGACAAGATTAGAATTCAGATCTGCCTGACTCAAATCCAGGACTACTTTTATTGAATTAATCAATGATAGAATAAAAAAGGGATCCTTCTAGTACGGGATTTTCTTTTTGCTTCACAAGTCTTTGCTTCAGGTAATATTATCAATGTCAATATTTTTAATTTGGTAGCAGATAGGTAAAAATTCTATATGATGACAGTTTTGAAAGACTTAACAAGGAATGCTATTCCAATATATAGTTTCTTGTTCACTCTGCTTTTGTGTGTACTTCTTATGTCTAGCAGAGAAAATGCTTACAGAAACTCTTCTGTCTGCCCAAGCTTAAGCAACAGAACTCAAATGAGCCTCAAATGTTTATAACAAAAACCCTGTGTAACATCACTTGAGATGTATGTTGCAATCTAAGACCTTCAAAGATCCTCAAGTTCACCAAGTCAATCTTTTCCTTTGTTGTGAATTTCAAGTGCAATAATTCCTGGAAAATGAATGTCAAAACTTTTACAATAAATGCCCCAAGGTAATCATAATGTTATGTGATAAGTCTGCAATTCTGGTACCAGGTCCACAGAATGAAAGAAAAAGAAATATTTTCAATAAATTTGTGTGTGGAGGAGGGGAAGGGCAAAACTATCAGCTAAAATTGTCCCCATCTGGTGTTCAGGCTTTCCTAGATAGAACAAATAATTGGATTGTAATCAACTAGGAACTCATGATAGAAATGATATTTAGAATGAAGTGTAGGAAAACAGCTGTTTCTGTAAGATGCAGTCATTTAAAGTCCACTTTTTCCCCCTCCTATTGTTTGGAGAAGATTAGAAAATGACAATAGTTGCTAAAGTGTAATAGAAATGTGTGCATGACTATGAGGCAAAAAC
Organism: Pseudochirops corinnae; assembly: GCA_028646515.1. Classification (NCBI taxonomy): domain Eukaryota; kingdom Metazoa; phylum Chordata; class Mammalia; order Diprotodontia; family Pseudocheiridae; genus Pseudochirops; species Pseudochirops corinnae. Next base: position 117,286,612 of record CM053587.1, read on the forward strand.
AACAACGATAATAATAATCATAATAGCTGATGTTTATACTGCACTTAGAGGTTTATAAAGCATCTTACAGCTGGCAGCTCAGTGAATAGAATGCTAGGTATGGAGTCAGGAAGACCTGAATTCAAAATAGGCCCTAGATAGTTACTGTGCGGGCAAGTCACTTAACCTCTGTTTGCCTGAATTCACTGAAGAAGGAAATGGCAAATCACTACAGTATTCTTGCCAGGAAAATCCCTTAGACCAGCGGTTCTCAACCTGTAGGTTGCAACCCCTTTGGGGGTCAAATGACCCCTTCACAGGGGTTGCCTAAGACCATCAGAAAATACATATTTCTGATGGTCTTAGGAACCGAGACACTTCTCCTCTATCGTCTCTGGGCGGGTCTGCCCACATGCAGATATGCCCACATATGAGTATTAAAGGGTAGTGGCATTAGGAAGGTTGAGCACCACTGCCCTAGACAGTACTGGCATGCTATGGTCCATAGGGTCACCAAGAGTTGTACACAACTGAACAAGTAACTAACCAAAAAATTACATACATCAGCTCAATTGATTATCACAATCACTCTGTGAGGAAGATACTATTATCTCCCTTTTATAGATGAGGAAACTAAGATTTCAGAAAGTTAACTGATGACTTGTGGTCACAGAGAGTATTAAAGTGGCATTCAAGGCCAAATTTTCCTGAGCCTAACTCCCATATTCTATCCACAATTATAGCATGCAGATTTTCTGAAGTCAGATCTATAACTTTATAATAACTCATTAATGATTTCAAATGATATGGTATTTTTTTGGTCCCTGGAGAAAAAAAAATGAAGTCATCTACTCCATTTTCAAATCCTTTGCTCAAATCCATATTAAAAATACTAGCTAGAATTTAGATGTCACTTTAAGGTTTGAAAAGTACTTGACTTAGATTATTTTGTTTTATCCTATCAACATTTGTAAGATATTAGTCCCTTTACAACTGAAGAAACTGAGACACAGAGAGGATAAGTGACTTCCCCAGAGTCACACAGATGACAAATATCTAAGGCTGGATTTGAACTCAGCTCTCCCTTACATCAGAACTACCTCTTTATCCATTGTACCACCTAAATACCTCCATTAAAAAAAAATCATTCCTTTATCTATTTAATAAGTGTTCATTGATTTGACCCTTTTTTAAATTCTAGGTCTGTGAAATGTGTTCCTCTAACTAGTTACAGAGCCTTGTGTTTTAAGAGCAGAAAACAATGGGTAATGAGGAGATGAGGCAAACAGACCTGAAATATTTAAGCAATTATAGAAGGTATTATTTGATCAAGTGCTAATATGAATGGCAGAGATAATAAGTCATATAGGAATTCAGAGAAGTGTTTTCTCTTAGAAAAAAGAAATTAATTCTGAAAAGCATCAGGGAGATAAAAAAGCTCAATCTGTTTATTTTCTGAAGACAAGAAAACTGAGGTCCAGACTAAAGTGAATGCATAATGACAATGAGACTTAACCTGGTTCCAAAATTTAAGTAAAATTTGGATCAGCCAGAAGAGAAGAGTATCAGTGGATCAATTCTACTAAATAGACATTTATTAAGTAACTTGCCTTTTGATGGGAATTCTGTAGTTGTTAATAGTTAATTAAATCATCTAATTCTAAACAGACAGCTCCAGATTTGTGGGCATGAAATTTGAAAAAGAATGTTATATGTCCCTTTATTTAAGTCGTTGATAAAAATGTTAAGCAGCTCTAGGTCAAACACAGAAATCAAACCATTGCCACTACTTGGACAACCATCTTTTTCAGAGTCTGTTGTAGACAGCCCTCCATCTTGTAACCAACAGCCATAGGAATAACAGTATCCCCAAAGGAATAGTTGAGTGTCCAGTCTGGGCTCTGATGCCATCATAGAAAGGAATAATCCTTATGGAAATGGCCTCTGACAGGGTTGCAGCCCCCACCTCTTAAGTAGCTACTGCTGGTGAAGACCAGGAAAAGAATATTCTCACCACCAAAGTCCTTGATATTGTTAAATGGTTCAATATTATATGTAGGTGTGGTTTGATCTATGGGAATAACATTAGAGATGCAAATATTATTTTCTTTGATGCTATGCTCTGAGGTTCAGTGGGTCTTTCTGACAGCTGAAACTCCATATATGTTTTATCACTTCCTTATTAGAACAGGAGGTCCTCAAAAATTGGAATCATCTTTATGTTCTACCTTCATCCTCATTGCTTAGCATGGTGTTTTGCATATGTTAAGTACTTACTGTGTTTTTTTTTTTTTCATTTGTAATGGAAATAGAGAAATTGAATTTGTTTGAGAAACTTGATGACAATTTATTTGTTACTAGATTTGTTTATTTTAAAAAAGCAGTGGGACAGTTAAATGAAAATGTCCTATAGGCAACTCCAAATGCAGTGTGGGAATGGGAATTGGAGGTAAGGAAAAGAGATTATAGATTTAGCAACATCCAGAGAATTGGTTCTTATCAACTAAAAGTTGGCTTGTCATTTTTTACTACAGAGTTTGCTGGAAAAAAAAATTTGGTAAGCCATCTATTTTATACTTCAGCCATGTGCGAAAGTGAATCAGTGCCACTTGGCTGTGTACCTTTTATCCTAAGGGGCACCAGGTGTTGTAGGAACATAGTTCTATACTGGAATGTAATGAAGGAACTTATTCTTCTGGCATAATTTAGGTATTTCACATGCTTCTAGATAAGAGTATCAGCTTGGGTTTGCTCCAGTTGATTTCATGTAAATTTATTCTATATTGTTAAAATAAGACCTTTAGTCTTTAGTGCTGGTGAGTAGATGGAAGATAAGTCATATTCTTTTCTATTTTGATATACACACATTTTGTTTCAGAGTGTGAATCTATGCTATGTGTGTTTGAGAAATACAAGACAATGAAAGAAAGATTGAGAAAAGAGGCAGAAGGGCAATGGTGAGGAGAAAATATGTGAAATATACCCTTCTATTAATAAATTTGTATGCATTTTTTCCTTTCTCCTACCTGACTAGCTCCACTGACATTTCCCATGTCTTTCCTGTAAGTATTTCATGGTGCTCTTTGAAGAATTAAATGCATTTATGCAGATTTCAAACTATTTAGGATTTTCAGGCACTTAAAACATATTTCTAAGTTACAGAAAAATTATTTTTGCAATAATAGTGTGGCTACTTCATCATTAAACAGCACAACTTCTGAATCATCCTTATTTCATGAGAAAAACTAGTGAAGTAATACACAACATTCAATAGGCACTATTTTATCATCAGGGCAAATAATTGCTGCAATTTTATCATATTATATTTGGGGGGGTTGTGACTTCATAAATCTCAGAATTACTGAAGGATCATGAACCCAAATCAACAAGTATTTTATTAAGTAAGTATTATGCATTTGACATTGGAGATAATAGATTAAGATGCAGAGAAATATATGGCCTACAAAGTTTTAACACCATTGATGAAACACAACATCAATATTTATTATAAAATGAGTCACAATTTGACAGAGTGTACATTCTATAAATGCTATCTCAATGAATTTTATAGCATAGTAACATTTTAAAAAATCAAATTGACATTGTGAAACTTCCAAAGATCTACGATTTCATCAATATATTGCTAGCTGGAGCAGTGGACAAAATGCTGAAGCAAGATATAGAAAGAACTGAGTTCAAATATAATCTCAAATGCTTATTAGCTGTGTAACTTTGGGAAAATCATTTAATGTCTCTGTATTTCAGTTTTCACATCTCTAAAATGGAGATAGTAGTCTCATCCACCTCACAGGATAGTTAGAGTTATAAAATGAGTTAATATATTTTAAATGCTTCACAAATCTGAAAGAATTATATAAATGCTGGAGAGGATGATGATGATGATGAAAATGCTTTATTATAGTGTTTGGAAAAGGCATTGGTTAAAATTAGTTAATTATATATTGTTTTCAATCTAACTAGAGGTTTTTGGAACCCAGATGTTGTTCTGACTCCAGTAACTTTACAGAAATGCTAGAGATAGCGACAAGGAATTTTGTGTTTCCCCAGGTCCTGGAACTACCCAAAACATTCTTATTTTGGGTCTCCACATTCTTTTTAGGGGAGATCCACCCACACTTGTGCTTTGTGTTCCCCTTATGTTTTGGCTTTGCCCAAATTTTGTTGAATGTTTATAGATCTATCTTAATCTACTTTGCTTTCAACTGCCCTGTCAGCAAAATTGCTTAACTGTGTACATGTGCCTCATGTAAAATACCCTTATATAAATCCTATATAATGTAAACATAACGTATAATGTAATCCCTGAAAGAGAGGGAGTTACACTCCTATTTTAGTTCATATTCCTCTACCAAAGAAATTAATTTCGTTTTAAAACTATTTCAGATTTGGGGGTTTGTTCTCTCAAACAACAGTAATGATGCTCCTGCTACTGCTCATGATGATGATGATGATGATGATGGTACTACTTCAGTGCAGATTTTAGAAGGTGTATACCTTAGGTGTTGGTTTTATGACTTATTGTGCCCAAGAAAATAATAAGCTGGTAGCCAATCTAGTTCTGAAAAGTCAGTCTCTCAGCAGTGTTCATTTAGTTTTGCCTTCAGGCAATAGTTGCTCATTTCCAGGGGCAAATTTGTAGTCTTCCCAGTTTAGCCATAATTGAGTGAGGCCATTCAGGATTAACTATCAAAACAGCTGTACAGAGAAACATGAAAACTCAAAAAAGTGGGGATTTCACTGAAAGCTAGAGTAATCAGACTTGGCTTTGAAGAAGGGTTTGTTAACCTGGAGTCCATGAACTTGGATGGGAAAAATAACATATCTTTATTTTTATAAAATAAACTTCAGAAAATTTCAGTTTCCTTTGAAATTGTTTTATGCCCTTAAAAACATTCTGAAGGCTTCATCATAACAAAAAGCCTTCCCTTTGTAATGAATCACACTTCAAATAGTAATTTATTTTGAACATATTCAATGCACTGACTATGCAAGATTATATCATTTCCCTAAACTTATTCCCTATTAGACTACATGAAGGCAAAAACTTATTTAAATGTTTTATCCTTCTACCCTTCTCAGGTTCTTAGAATACTCCAGGTATTTAATAAATTATTGCTGAAATGTGGTAGATAGAAGAGAGAAAAGGGTCAAGGACAAAACCTTGGGGAATATTGACTTGAGGAAGGATTGGGAAGAAGATGGGGGTTTAAGGAATTGGTATAAACAGGGGAAAAGATATAGAAGGAATGGTGGGGGGGAGCAGGAGAGAATTGCAAGAATGCAATACAATATTTTTGAAGGCTGAGGATACAAACAATGAATAGTAAAATACTCCACAGTGTTAGATTTTGTAAACTTCTCCAAAAAGGTGAGGACAGTCACTGGATTTGACAATTTTGATTTTGTTGATTTGCTTTAATAGGAAAGATTCATAGGATGGCAAGGGCAGGAGGCAGACTGCCAGAGACTAATGGTTAGGAAGCAGAGGCCAATAATCTATATCCATTTCACTAAGTTTATCAGTGGAAAAAGCTGTTCCTGATAGGGTTGAATGTTTAAGACAAACCTTTTTTTAGGTACAGTAAAATTAGGGAACTTTGAACATATTTGTTGCCAGAAACAAAGAAGACATTAGAAAATGGAAAACTGAAGACGCAAGAAAGAGATGATCATAAAATCACAGATGTGGAAATGTTTCAAAACATTAAGAGTAGAATATAAAGCATTATTATTATTTCTATTCTTATAAAGATAAAGCTACTATGAAGCAAATGTTGAGAAATATTTTTTTAGCTTCATGAATCATTCCTACTTCATGATTCATTCCATAATTCTACCAGCTGGGATACTGAGAGTGCTCTATCAGATAAGGCAAGCATAAGTTTATTCAAAGAAATAGTCAGATATAGTAAATACCATCATCTTCAGATACCAAGGGTAATGATACTTCCATAAAATCCTTCAACTATTAATAGTCTAAGTCTCTCTAATTGCTGAGGCTAGTGCTTGAATAATAGCTTATTATTAACAACTTTTTTTTTTGAGCAGTGATTGTTTGGAAAATTATATTTGATGCTTGAGAAACCACTGAGTCTTTTAACTCATTTTCCTTTGAAATGGGGAAATTTTCCCTAGAGAAAGTGAAAGATCAAAAGAATTCAGTTCAGCTGAACACTTGATTTGATTTATTAATTGGAAAATGTTGGTGTCCTAGCCATACTAATCACTTGACTGTTATTTATTATCTCATTTCTCAGAAAGTTCCCTCCACCCGGTGGTCCCATTAATATTGATGGAGTGGACATTATACATTATTTTACACACAAAAGCTTTCTCTGAAACTTAAATATCTTAAAATCCAATGTTTCTATTTGTAAAATTAGCTACAGACTCTGTCAGAAAGTCTAGTTATAAAATTCTTCATTATCAATGAAATGTGTAGAAAATTCAATGAATTACAACATTGTCAACTTTCAAAAATTAAAATAGTATTTTTTTTAAATAAAGCATTTATTAAGTTCTGTGGTAAGTGCATTATAAATATTATCTAATTTGAGCCTCACAACAGCCTTGGGAGTATAAGAACAAGAACCCTAGGATACCCAAGATGACTGCTAGGACAGGTTCTTAGATCTGCTTTTCTAAAGGAACGCAACTCAAAAGGGGTTAACAATCTTACTTTAATCAAACATATTTATATCTATTTATCTATCTATTTGTGTGTATGTGTGTACATGTATACACATACATATATACATATGTGTGCGTGGGGGGAAGGAGGAGAGAGCAAGAGAGAGAAAAAGAGAGAGAGAGAGAGAAAAAGAGAGAGAGAGAGCGAAAGAGAGAGAGCGAAAGAGAGAGAGAGAGAGTGAGAGACAGAGACAGAGACTAAGAGAGAGAGAAAGAGAGAGAGAGAGAGAGAGAGAGAGAGAGAGAGAGAGAGAGAGAGAGAGAGAGAGAGAGAGAGAGAGACATTATTCCCTTAGTTCAGGGAAAAAGTCAGCACCCTGAACTTCAGAAACTACAAACAGAAATTAAAAGCAGATCAAAAAAAAAAATAGAGAAAACACAATTCAACAGACCAACAGACAGGCCTTCTATTTGTCTGACCATTACATACATACAGTGTTAGTTACCAGAGAGAGAGAAGTAACAATATCTGGGTTTTCAAAGCCAGGAGATTCAATGGCTACCCAGAGTGTCATCTGGCCAAATCACCCAACTCTTCCCATCAGTGACTCCCAAAGCAAAACCTCAGCTTAGGGTATATATAGCCTTCTCCAGGGTCAGAGGACATCACAACCTCTGTGACCCACTGTCTAATAACAAGGTAACAAAGCACTTTCCTGAAAAATGAACCTCCCCTAAGCAAGCTTCTCCTGTTGTGCTCCAAGTGAGGCCCATTGAGGGGCAGGGAAGATCTTCTATTTTCCTTACCATTACAGGGAGTTAGATATTTTTATCCACATTTTAAAGTTAAGGAAACTAAGGCAGAGAGAGGTTAAGTGGTTTGTCCAGGGTCAAATATCTAATAAGTATCTGATGCAGAATTTGAACTCTGGTATTTCTGACTCCAGGCTTATTGCTCTATCCACACAATCATCTAGCTTTTTCTGTGTCTAAATGTAAAGTCAGTTATAACAAGAAATATGTGCTATTTAGTTAGACGTATGCTAAATTTTAATTGTCTACATACACATTTTATTAATTTTTAGAAATGCTAGCTATAACAATAAGATCAGAAGAAAATAACTTGGAGGAAGGAGCAGAGGCAAGGGGGAAACAGAATTTTCTCTTTTTGCACTTGAGAGGACAGTTTATTTTTCGGAACCTAGGGAGTCAACAATAGTAGCAACAATTGAAATAATTAACAACTCCAGCAAAGTTCCAAGATATAAATAAATTCATCTGAATTATCATCATTTCAATGAAAAATATATACAGAACATATAATACATTTGAGAATGGACCTAACGAAACACAAATAGAAGCTATACACCTATATTTATAAAACACTTTATGGAAACAAAGATGTAAATAATTGGAGAAATATTAATTGTTCACAAACCACTGTAATGTTAATGGAATAAGAAGATCTTCCCTGTTCATTAATTGGTCTGTATTACCACATGTCCCCTTTTACCTTGAAACAAGAGCCATGTTCCCAGGTCTAAAGGTATTTCAATCATAGCTGTGATACATCCTGAGTCACACAGTGCCCACTGTGGGAGGAACTTGCCTAAGGAAGGCCTTGCTTACAGGCAAATTTGCTTGCAGGAAGGCGTTCACACCTTTTGGTACTGAGCCAATTAGGCATTGAATCAAGTGTGTGGTGATGCCTTCTGGTTGAAAAGTATATATACTGGGGAGATTGGTATTTTACTCTGGTGATTAGCTTATAAGAAAGACCTTTTGATTCCCTGAATGGGTGTAAAGCCAAGCACTAGCAGCTTTTCAGAAGAATGCTACTGTGAACAGCATTTAAGATTCTGATTACACAGTATAGTGAATACTCTATTTATTCCATAACAAATCAAAGCAAAACATTCACAGAAATCAAAGTACAGCATTCACAATATTACAACTTACCACAGATAATCAAAATATAGTATTCACAACAACTTTTACATAAGATGGCCACATAGTTTCCACTAAAGTGGTCACAGAGTTTTGAACAAAGAGCAAACATTTAGTAACTCAAGCATACACAAAATCATTAATTCAATCATAAAGTACAATAGTCAAAGTTTTCCACTCATGGGGCATACTAGGTTACAAATCAATTACTTATTCAGTCATCAGTCACTAAGTACAACCATTTAGTCAATCAATTATCCTTAATTATTCACTGTTCAATAATCAGAAAATACACAGACCCTCTACCCCTAGGTCACTAGTAAATTATAATCTTCTTAGTAAGCACACAGTATCTAAGTAAAGTCTTCTTTCAGCTTAACTCAGGTGATTTCTTGGATTCCCTGAATCCCCTTCCATGGTTCCAGATCCTATCTAGATTCACCAAACTGTCACCTAGCTTCAAAGGCAGACAGCTGCCAGGTCCTTGTCCTGTTCTCTGGGCAGTTCCAATTCCATATTGAAGTTTACAGTGTCCAGTCCATCTCAAATCCTTCACAGTCTCTGCTCCTGGGAAGTAAGTCAAGGCCTAACAAAGCCACAAACAAAGTCTCAGCATCACAGTCATGCTTCCTCAGTCTCTTGGAAGCTCCAGCTGGACCTCAGACCCAGAAGAAGTCTCAGCTGGTTCGAAGAATCAAAATCACTCCATCCAGGTTTTCAAAATAAAAACCGTTCTCTTCAGCCTCCTCATCTCCTCTTCAGCCTCCATAGAGCCCACTCCAAGAAGATTTCCCTCAGTTCTCAATTCTCTCCAGCAGCTGCTCTGCCTCCAGATGCTGGCCCCATGAAATTCTGACTGTCCTTCTCTGAGGCTTTTCCTTATATACACACAGTATCACCTGCTTCCTGTTTCAGCCACCCTTTTCCTGTTATGTCAGCAACATAGATAGGAGTTCACACATTCATTTTCCTAACAGAGGCTTGATCAATTACTAAGTGCTAAGTATCTGCTACCTTTGCCAACACAAAGGGATCTTCAAATTCAAATTACTTTACCATTACAATGGGTTTGTTTGTTAAGAGCCCCTCAACTATGCAGAGGTTTGTGCTTTCCCTATTCTGTGGTGTATGTAGGTGGTTGCATTGCTTTGTCAGACAGCAGGAGCCCCGTCTGTTGAATCTCTATGCTAATTTTGCTCCTTGAATTTTCTTATCTCTAAGTAAAGTAAGATTGTTGACCCCTTTAAAAGTTGTTTTTCCTTTAGCAAAGTAGATCAAAGAACCTGTGCAAGCAGGCCACCCTAGGTATGTTAGGGTGCTTATTATTATAACCACCTGAACCAATATAATCAAAATGAAAATTGCCTATATTAATTTACTTATTTAGCACCATACCAATCAAGCCAACAAAAGATCATTTTATAGAACTAATATATATATCTATATCTATATCTATATATATCTATATCTATATCTATCTATATCTATATCTATATATATCTATATATCTATATATCTATATCTATAATCTATCTATCTATCTATATATATATAAAATTTACCCAGAGGATCAAAAGGTCAAGAATCTAAAGGGAAATGATTTTTTTTTTTAAAGTAGGAAAGAAAGGGACCCAGGAGTACCATATCTCAAATGATGCTACAATGCAGTATTAATACCAAAATGAATTGCTATGAATTTTAAAAGCACTGCTGAACACTGTTGACTCTGACTAACTCTGCCCTCACTTTGATGCTAGGAACTGCTTAAAGAATTAGTTCTATTGTTTCTTTCACTTTTTAATACTTCCTGTTGCTACACCTGAGGTCCTCTATTCCCTAGAATATTCCAAACCCCTTGTGCTTGCAGTTGTGCCAGTCCAAGAACTGTACTCCATTCCCTCTGCCCTCATATTCTATAAGAACCCCAGGCTCAACACCCTCTTTGGGCACATCTGTTCTTAGCAGCTGCATAGAGGCCCCAGACTGCAATTCCCTTGCCTTCCTCAAAGATCCCAGTTTTTGCTACTTTGGGAGTATTCTTTATTTTAGGTTGACAAAACAGAGAGGTCAAACAGTGGAATAGATTATGCACACAACATAAAAGGAAAGCAATGTAGTAGCCTAATATTTGATAAACTCAAAGTCTCAAGTTATTGTACTAAAGAACTTATTGTTTAATAAATATTGCTGAGAAAATTTAAAGGTAATCTAGTAGAAAGTATGTATAGAGCAACATCTCACACCAATTACTCAGAAAAGCTCTATGTAGATGTACAACTTTGATATAAAAGATGATATCATGAATAAACAAAAAAGAGCATGAAAAAATTAACTTTAATTTATGGACAGGGGAAAAATTTATGACCATATAAGGAATGGAGATTTTCAGAAGATAACATGAATACATTTGATCATGTCAAATTTTGAAAAAAATAAACAAATGAAAATAATTCAGCTAAAATTATAAAAGAAACAGGCCATTGGGGAAAATCTTTCTAGCATTTTTTCTAATAAAGGTCTTATATAAAGAAATCAATAAAAAAATTATTATTCTCCAATTGATAATTGATTGAATGATATAAACAGCCAGTTTTCTAAAGAAAAAAATCCAAATCACCAACAGCTATATAAAAAAGTAACGCTCCAAAATCATGAAAAATTAAAGAAATATAAATTAAAATAACTCTAAGGTTCCATCAGACACCCATCAGATTAGTAAAGTTGAATAAAAAGAAAAGTGACAATGTTAGATATAGGCTATAGAAAAACAGACATATTGATGCTATGTTGGTAAAACTATAACTTCATCTGCCATGTAGAAAGCAATTTGGAAATATGCCCTCAAATTTATGAAACAATGCATAATCTTTATACCAGCATCATTACTATTAGATTTGTACCCTTAAAGACATCAAAGAAAGAGAAAAAATGTATTTTGAACATATTTTAGTAACTCTTTTTATATCAAAAAACTGGAAATTGAGGAGAGAGCTTCATCAACTTGGAAATGCCTGAGCAAATTATGGTACATCAATTAAATAAGATACTATATAATGCCACATGAAATGATAAAAGCAACAATTTCACAGAAACCTAGGAAAACATTCTACAAACTGATGCTGAGTAAAGTGAGAACCAAGTGAAAAATATACATTAAAAATCACATTGTAAAAACAAATAATTTTGAAAGCTGTGAGAATTTTGATGAAAACCATGACCACTCATAATTCCAAAGTTCCAATGATAATGCATGATACATCCCACAAAGAAGTGACACAATCAGGGAGTAGAATGAGACATTTATTTTAAATATTCTTTGGCTAGACTGTTATACTAGCAAGCACCCTAGCACACCCTGCACGGTCTGCTAGCACAGGTTCTCAGACCTGCTTTTCTTAAAGGAAAGCAACTTTCAAGGGGTCAATAATCTTACTTTTAATTACTTTCACTAATTCAGGGGAAATGTCAGTACCCTGAATATGGAGAAAATATAAACAGGGAAAATGCAAGCAGAGAAATTAGCACGAAGACCAACAGTCAGGGCTTCAACTGCCTAAATATAGCAATATTTCTATATACATACATCACCGGATCAAGGAAGTATAGGCATCTAAGCAGTCAGGGGGCTCTGAACATACAGCTATTCAGTCTAGTCCAGGAAATCAAAAGATCCTTCTGGAGGGGGTGGGGGGAAACAAAAAAACAAACCAAAGAAAAATGCCAACCTCCCAGAATACCCAACAAAAACATGGCCACTGATTGGCTCAGAGGCAGAAGGCATGAAACCTACTTCACTCAAAACAGCTGTGAATTATCAGGGTTCAAAGGCAATAAATCCTTCAGATGTTTACAATTTAGCCCGAGCCTGGGAATCTAAACTCCAAAAAAGAAAACAACAAAAATCCCACCTCACTTGTGCTTACAAGAGTACAGATGAAAATTGTTTCACAATGCTGCCAAGCATCTTCACCTCCTCCTTTTTTTTTTCTAACAAATGACAATGTGCTGCTTAAATCAAGTCCCAGTATATAGCAAAGTCTCCTAAGTGAAGTACATAATCACTTTTAAAAAAGTGTGTGTGGGGAGTAGACGAACAGCTATTGTCAGACTATAATATGCAATTGAATGGACAACCAAAGAAATGGTTTGTTAATACATACACACTGGACAGACATTCCACACAGATAATGAACTAAGCTAAGTCTAGAATTTAATGAGAGGAAGAAAGCAAATTGGGATTTTGTAAATAACATGATGATTTTAATCAATTGTCAAACATTCATGTGGCCCATAACATTCCTGAGTATACCCAAACAAGACTAAAAATGTAATTGGAAAAAAATATTTTAAAAATAAACCAAACAAATAATATTAACATGTGATTTTCTAAGTCTATATGCAGCCCACAGGAATCCTTATTTATGGTTGAGTGGCCCCTATTTTTATTTTAGTTGGTATTCAGATTGGAAATTGGTGGGACTAATGCTTCCCAGGAAATGGGTTAAACTCATGAGCATAATCCCTCATCCATCCTCAGAGGCTAAGGTGGTCTATGGAGGATTATGCTCTTACCAATATCTTGCAGGAAATTTTCATAGGTTTGCTCTTCCTATACTTCTGAAGTAACTATTCCTTTCTAAAGTGAATATGATGTTAAGTGGTTAAATACCAGTGGGGTAAATAGTCACTATGTCTCTAAAAGTGAGAAAACATAACTTATAAGTATTCTAGTCAATGAAAGAGATCAGAGACTCTCAGACCCTAGGGTTCCTGGAGAAACTTTTGGGGAAGAGTGAACTAGAAAATTCATGTTAGAAATGTTTATCATTGACTAACATTTAGATAGCTAGATGGATGGATGGATGGATGGATAGATAGATAGATAGATAGAGAGAGAGAGAGAGAGAGAGAGAGAGAGAGAGAGAGATAGAATAATATAACATACATATAGTTAGTATAGTGGGCATGATAAAGCTGATTCTACCTTAGACCAATGTTAGTATCCACAATAGGAAAGAAATGTAGAGTGTATCCAGGTTGGGACATTAGCATTTACTCTATTATTTCTTAATACTACAATGCTGTGAATGATGTACCAGATACTAGCTGAGAAGATAGAACAGTACATTCACCTTTTCAATCACCCTACCTACATTTATTGCAGTGTCTTGGGCAGTAAGATTTAATGGGCACTTGGGAAAACAGAGTCCATCCTCTAAAATATATAAATCTTCAAATCCCATCCTATGTCCTCTGATTTCTAATAATTCACTAAAGTCAATAATTTAAAGAAAAAATAATTGTTGATGACTAGTTAGCAACTTCATTTGGGGTGGTGCACTCTTTGTGTCAGTGAACATATGACGAAACACATTTTACTCTCCTTGGTAGAAATGGGGGTAGCCTTGGTATGAACATTGCATATGATGTCAGATACTACCATTCTGTCCATGTTCTGAGTGTTTTACTTTGTCACAGAGGAGGGTTCAATCTATGCACTTATTATAGGGAGTGGGAGTACTCTAGGAAACACCTGTTGTGTATAGAAACAAAAAGCATCTATGCTATTTTTAAGAGGGACTGCATTATTGGACACATGTATTAAAAATGTGCACTAATACGTTCTCACATAAATATTAGCAAGTAGAGTAAATTTAGGGGAAGAATGTACAACATCCTAAAAAAAAGATAAAGTAGTCTTCAAAACACAAAAAACCCTCAACTTTTCTCTACAGTGCTCCTCCTTTCCTTCAGCCCAACTGCCAAAAACAAAACATGCTATCTATCTGTAGAACAGGAGACCTAGACAAAAGCACTGGAAAGAAGGATGAACCATAACTGTATAAGACAAATCAAAGAACAAACAAGCATCGGCCTGGCATGCATTTAGTTCTGTCCTTAAATCCACAGTAGCCATTTGCCTCCAGGGCAGCTGGCTGGGAAATAAAGATCAGTATGCAAGGGTACAGTGAGCATTTTATTTCACAAAGAAAATACATGATTTAATATATTTCTTTTCCATTTCATTTAGATTTATGGGACGATGACCAGAGCTACTTCTACAATTTTTATAGCAAGTCGGTTGATGCACAATTATAAATTTTTTGTTAGCTCAATTGAGTTAGAACAAGTGCTAATGGGTTTATGACTGTAGGATCAGTCCCCATGTGGGCCACTTAGCTTTGCTCTGTTTGCTGACCATATACCACACCTGTAATTCCAGCCAACCCTCTCGCAAATGCATTCCACTTCTCACAAAGCTCCTCTCCCCAGGGAAGAGAGGAGATCAACCAAGGCAAAACTGGAACAATGAGAAAAGACAACACCATACACTGACCCTCCTGATAGTGGATCAGTAACAGTATCTTTGAAAAGAAACTTAAAGTATCAATGAGTTGGAAATTTTTTAAATAATTAAATTTTTTATTCCCTTTGAACAATATAGATATCAGAGAAAAGAAAATATCCCCAAAATTCTGTATAATACTCTACACTGGGAAATGGAAATGTATCAGCTGAGGCAAATGGACAGTTATAACTGAACATTCCTTAGGGCAAACTTAAGCTCTGTGGTCACAGTGTCTTAAGATCGACTCTAATATACTTAAAAAAAAATTATTGTTACTCTTATCATCATTACTATTGCTATTATCATTACTTGCAAGACATTACAGTCTTTGGGGCTTATGATATCATAGTGTTTAACCCCAGGATGGTTTTTATTATGAAAGAATGCACATTCTGACAAATATTAGTGTCAGAATAGCTTGAAACAATTTTTATCAAAAATTCAAAAAGCTTATATTAAAGCAAAATGTTGTTTTAAGCTTGGTATTAGATATGCAAGATTTTGTTTCTTGGAGGATTAGTGTGGACAGAAGGCAAGTGTCTACCTTTCCCTTTAATTTTTGTGGAAGGAAAAAGAAAAGGGGAAGATGATATACACTTACCAAAAGAAAATACTAATACATTAAGTATCTCTGGTTTTATCAGCAAACACAATTTAGAACCCCTCTTTGATTTATTAGTTAAGTCTTAGGATGTTTCCAGAAGCACATAGAAGCTGAGCAACTTGCCCAGAGTCATATAGCTAATAAATGCAGGAGTAGAATTTGAACCTTGGTCTTCCTGACTTCCAGGTCAATACTCTAGCTACCAGAAGGAAAAAAAAAAGTAGTAATGCTATTAAAAATCTGAGATACAGTTGCAGTAAGATTTCAAAGAATTAGAGTTGGAAGGGCAATTTAGAGATAATTTTACAGAAACTGAAAATAAACAGTTTAAGAGACATATATACATATACCCACATATATATATATGTGCATATATGTATAAGCATATGTATATGTACAAGTATATGTATACATATCTGTATCTATCTATCTATCTCTATGAATAGATAGATAGATAAATAGATAGATAGATAGATAGATAGATAGATAGATAGATAGATAGATAGACAGATATAGATATAAAACTAAATATTGGAACTCAGATCTTTTAGCTTTATATCCTGATTTCTATCCAGGCTCTAAACCCCTCACTGTAAAAAGAAAACAGACAAACTCATCAAAAAAAAATACTGAGGTCTCACCAGGAGATGTAATTTTCCCCCTGGAACACATAATTTTTTTTTCCGTTTTTCCAAAAGCACACACACACAAAAAGACACACACACACACACACACACGCATGTGTGAACATTTATATTTCAAAGGGATATATGCTAGAGCATACTACATACAGGATTTTAGAGATCTTAATATTCCTTGAACCACTATGAAAATGGCAAAAGGAGTGTTACAAACTAACTTAATTATTATGAAACTAAAAGGAATCCATCAGACCTCCTGAAAGGAGGTTAGTGTGAGAAAGGGTGTACTTATAAGCATATTGTATTATGCAAATAATTGTAATATCACTTTAGATGCACACAAATAATCCAAATTTCACGAACACACACACACACATATATAATTTATAAAAACAACACTTTCAAATACTAATAGCCTAAACAGTGCTCTTAAATAATCAAGTTATTTAAGAAATAAGGAAAACAATTTGGAAATAACAAAAAAACCCAAAAATTTTAGAGGAGTTATTCAATCTTGGATAGAGATAGAGTCACAGAATATTTAAAGAAGTAAGTAGGTAATACACTGTGAACATTCCATTGTCATATATCTAGTACTTGGTTAATGCTGTTTTGAGGTCACAGTTTTAAGTTTTAAAACATTATTCATTCTATCTAAACAGTAGAATGGATACATAATTATATTACATTGTTCTCTGCTTATCTGACAAAGTAGAAAGATAACAATTTTTCCTTCCACATGTATATTATTTATTAAAGTATGAAAGGGATTTTCTTAGTGATATCAGAAGGCCAAAAAAAAGTCTGTTCATTTTAGGACATACTGCTAAAGTCTTTTTTTTTTTTTTATAGTAAAGTGAATCATATTGTTTGAAATATTGAAGTTTTACCATGAAATGTTATACACTTAGCTTTAGCAACTAAAAAGAATGTCCATGCATATTTAAGGGGAATAAATTGTCATTCAGGTGGAGAAACTGAAAAGTAAAGGAGATAAACACTGCTCAAACCCTAATCCACAAAGTAGTGTCAGTTTATTTATTTTTTAATCACATTCACCCTACTGAGACTTTTAACTCCACCATATAACTTACATATGTCCCATTCTTCAAGTTCCCACTTGCCTAAGTCATTGGGATAATCTACCAACAGGTCCTACAGCTTCTACTCTCACCTTTTCTAAGCCAATTAATTGGAAAGGAAATACACACACATAATGTCCAATTATTATATATGTATATATATATATATATATTTATATATATTTGTTATACATAACAACATATATTTGTCACATATCACAACTATGTCTATACATATATACACACATATATGTATACAAACACACACACACATATGCATACAGGCAGTATGTATATATCACCAAAAAAAGGCACCCTTCATTTGGTAGTGTTTTTAATTTCATTCATTTTGTCTTTAAGGGTACAAGATTTCTTTATCTCCTCCACCTCGAAAAAATTTTTTTCAGTTTGATATATTACCTAAAATAGTTTTGAGCTCCATACTAATTACTAGTAAAAATGGGTTTCCAAAGTGAGAGAATGTGGTAGATAAAGCAGTTACTTAAGAGTGACAGTTTCTTTAAGACTGTACTGAATCTGAGAGAAGTGGAAACAGATAAAAGAAAACCAAACCCCAATTAATGCCAGGAAGGTATGGATCAAAGACCAAGTAAGAGAACAGAACAGATAAAAGTCTGTCAGGAGTAGACAAAAGTCCCAATGTAAAAAGAGATAAAATAA
>CM053587.1:117305045-117338208 GCA_028646515.1 Pseudochirops corinnae
TTTTCTACAACTTTTATTGCTGATATGATCAATTATACTAATAGTTTTCCTAATATTGAACCATCTTTGCATTCCTGGAATAAATTCGATTTGATCAAAATATATTATTCTCATGATAATTTGCTGTAGTCTTTTTGCTAATATTTTATTTAAATTTTTGCATCTATATTTATGAGGAAAATTGGTCTATAATTTTCTTTCTCTATTTTGGCTCTTCCCAATTTAGGCATCAGTACCACATTTGTGTCATAAAAAGAATCTTATAAGACTCCTCTAATTTTCCCAAATAGTTAATAAAGTATTGGAATCAATTTTTCTTTATGTTTGATAGAACTCACTTGTAAATCCATCTGTCCCTGGAGATTTTTTCTTAGGGAGTTCATTGATTCCTTCTTCAATTTATTTTTCTGAGATGAGGTTATTCAAAAATTTTGCTTCCTCCTCAGTTTATCCGGGCAACTTATATTTTTGTAAATATTCATCAATTTCACTAAGATTGTCAAATTTATGGACATATAATTGGGCAAAATGATTCCTAAATATTATTTTAAGTTCTATTCATTAGAGGTAAATTCCTCCTCATTTTTGATGCTGGTAATTTGATTTTCTTCTTTTTCTATCAAATTGATCAAAGATCTATCAATTTTATTGTTTTTTTTCATAAAATAGCTCTTAGTTTTACTTATTAGTTCAATAGTTTTCTTAATTTCAATTTTATTAATCTCTTTTTGGTTTTTCAGTATTTCTAATTTAGTATTTAATTGGGGATTTAGAGTTTGTTCTTTTTCTACCTTTTGTAGCCATATACTCAATTTGTTGATCTCCATTTTCTCTATTTTATTCATGTATGCGTTCAGAGATATAAAACTTCTCCTAACAACTTCTTTCACTGAATCCCACAAGTTTGGTATGTTGTCTCATTATTGTCATTCTCTTGAATGAAATTACTGGTTGTTTCTATGATATTCTTGTTTGACCCACTCATTCTTTAGGATTAAATTATTAAGTTTCCAATTAGTTTTTAGTCTATCTTTCCATGGCCCTTTATTACATATAATTTTTATTGCATCATGGTATGAAAAGAATTAATTTAATATGTCTGCCTTTCTGCACTGGATTGTGAGGTTTTTATGCCTTAGTACATGGTCCATTTTTGTGTATGTGCCATATACCACTGCAAAGAAAATATATTCCTTTTTATCCCCATTCAATTTTCTCCAGAGCTCTATCATATCTACCTTCCCTAAAACTTTATTCTCCTTAAATTCCTTCTTGTTTATTTTGATGTTAGATTTAATTCAGAAAGGGGGAGATTGAGGTCCCCCTCTAGTATAGTTTTACTATCTATTTCTTCCTCTATCTCCCTTAACTTGTCCTCTAGAAATCTGGATGCTATGCTTGGTACATATATGTTTAGTAATGATACTTCTTCATTTTCAATGATGCCTTTTAGCAGGACATACTTTCCCTTCTTACATCTTTTAATTAGATCTATTTTTGCTTTTGTTTCATCTGAGATAAGAATTGCTACCCCTGCTTTTTTTCCTCTTTAGCTAAAGTATTATATGTTTTACTCTAGCCTTTTACCTTTATCCTGTGTGTATCTCCCTGTTTCAAATGCATTTCTTATAGACAGCGTATTATAGGATTATGGTTTTTAATCTATTCTGCTATCTGCCTCCATTTTATGGGAGAGTTCATTGCATTTCCATTCATAGTTATGATTGCTATCTGTGTCTTTCCCTCCATACCATTCCCACCCCTGTTTATGCTTTTATTTCTCCCTTCTCCCTTCCCTTCCTTAAGAGTTTTCCTTTTGAACACTGCCTCCCTCAGTATTCTCTCACTGTCAACCCCCCTCCCTTTTCCTACCCTTCTCTATTACTACTTCTTCCCTCCCTTCTAACCACCCTCTCTTTTCTTCCCCCACCCCCTCCTACTGCCTGTAGGGCACAATAGATTTTTATTCTTAATGAAGTATGTTATTTTCTACTTAAACTAAAACTGATGAGAATAAATCTCATACAATGCTCCTCTCCCTCCCTTCTGTCCCACTATTTTGATAAGTTTTATGTCTCTTCACAACAGAAACCTATACTTAACTGATTATGTTATTCCCTCCTTGAACAAAAACCAGTGAGAATGAAGCTCATATAATGTTAATTCCCATCCCTTCTTTCCTTCTATGATAATATGTTTTAATGCCTTTTCATGACTGGTGTAATTTATCCTTTTCTGCCTCATCCTTTCTTCTTCCATTACAGTCCCTTTGCACCCCTTAATAAGTTTTTTCTTTTATTATCACTTTTGTTAATTTATACCCACACCCTCTATCTATGTATAAAGCTTTTGGATATCTCAATAAATATATAATTCTCAATATTGACAGGTATCAGCTTCCCAGACAGGGATCTAAACAATTTGCTCTTATTAAATAACATGTTATCTCTGTGTGTGTGTGTGTGTGTGTGTGTGTTCCCTGTTTTCCTTTCTGTGTCTCTCTTGAGTCTTGTATTTGGTGATCAAATTTTCCATTGAGCTCTGGCTTTTTCATTAAGAAGGTCAAGAAGTCTCTTATTTCATTGAGTGACCACCTCCTTGCCTGAAAGATTATGCTCAGTTTTGCTAGATAACTGATCCTTGGTTGTTGTCCAAGCTCTTTTGTCTCATGGAATATCATATTAGAATTCCCTCCCCCTCCCCCCATCCTTTAATGTAGAAGCTACAAGGTCCTGTGTGATCCTCACTGTAGTTCCATGATATTTTATTTGTTTCTTTCTGGATGCTTGGTGTATTTTCTTCTTGACCTGATAATTCTGAAATTTGGCTACAATATTTCTTGGAGTTTTCAGTTTGGGATTTCTTTCAGTAGATATCCAGTGGACTCTTTCGATAACTATTTTATCCTCTGCTTCTAGTACTTCAGGGCAGTTTTCCATGATGATTTCTTAGAAGATGTTGTCCAATCTCTTTTCTTCATCATGGCTTTCTTTTAAACCAATAATTCTTAGATTATCTCTCCTGGATCTGTTCTCCAGGTCAGTTATTTTCCAATGAGATATTTATTTTATATTTTCTTCAAATTTTTCATTCTTTAGGTTTTGTTTGACTGATTCTTGATGTGTCATAGAGTCATTAGTTTCAATTTGACTGATTCTAATTTTGAGCAAATTATTTTCCTCAGTTAATTTTTGAAGTTCTTTTTCCATATCTTCAGATTTAATTTTTAGGGAGTTATTTTCTCCATTTGGATTTTGAACCTCTTTTCCCATTTCACAAATTTTAGTTTTCTTTAAAAAAAAAATAGGATGAATAATACTGATGATTTTAAATGATCCTGAGTGGTTCCCTGAATTTCCTTTCTTCTTTGCCAATTGGCATGTTTTGCAAATATGATCCTTTAAACTTATAATACTATCCTTGTTTTGTTCTCTACAAATAAAGGAAATTAAAAGAATAACTCTCTTTCCAAGAAGCTTTAAAAACTTAAACTGGAAAGATCTAGTGGATAGTGTTAACACAGAACCCATGATTCTGACAGAATTTATTTAAATGTTTTCTTTTATTTTAAAATTTAAGATAAAAATGTTGGCATACAAATGTATTTTGGAGGTTATTTTAATTGAATTCCTGAGTTCTAGTCAACTTGATCTGCACAAGCAACTGTGAGACTATGAATTTGTAACTACAGTAATGAATTCTGATAACTTTAGAGCTTCATTAAGAGATTTGCTAAACACTTTAAATCCATTATCACATTTGACCTTCATAACAACCACATGGGGGAAGATATTATGAGTGTTATTACCTCCATGTTACAGAAGAAGAAACTAAATCTCAGAGGCATCAAGTGACCTCCTCTTCCCCTCTCAAAGCATTCTCACACAATTAGCTTTTACCAGATGCAAAATGAGAACCAAATATCTCTCCTGACTACAAGGGAAATGTTTTGTTTTTTTTCTCCTGAGCATCATTGCCTCCTTTCTCCCCTTTCTTTCTCTCTAATATATCATTTTACTTATGGAACACTACAAATTGATCAATTTAACTTATAAAATTTATTGTACTCACTTAGAAAAATAAATTACTATAACCAGTTGAATTTGGATTTCGTATTATATATTTTGGACCTCTCAGTATAGAATCCATTTAAATTTACTGACAAAATATGTGTTTGATGCTTAGTCTATGCTTTAAAAGTGTTTTTATGTTAAGCGATTTTATGTTGAGAATATTTAAATATATATAATTGGATACAATTAAAATAAAGTGATACATTTAAAATAATGAGCTATTAAAAGCAAAGCATCTGGAAATATGTTTTTCATGCATTTTGTGTGATAATTACTTGTGATTACATAGATGTTGCTTTCTATAAAAAACAAATATGTGTAATAGAACCACATCTTTTATCCTCTCTTATTTGACTATCCTCTCCTATATTTTATTTAGGAGGTGAGAATGAATCGATGTGTTGGATAAGTTCAAGGTGAGGTTCAGATGATCATTTATATTTTAATCTCACTAGAAAATAGATTGAGTAGTAGTTTTATAGATCAGAGTTTTGTCAATTTGGTTTTATTTTACTTTTTGGTTTTAATTTCTAATAGTAGGTATGATCTATGAAGGTCCTTTTCATTGAATTCCATTCTATTTCTCATGGTTCTCAGTGTAGTGGTCCCTGTTTTTGGGTTCTCTGACCCAGTGACTGTCTACCAGGAATGATTTGAGAATCATTGAAAGCTTAATCACAAGTTTGGAAAATTTGATATAACATACATCCATACCATTTTATTTCCTTCTTTCACAGCAAGATAAGCTTTGATTTTAAGTTTTAGACTATCTAGTTACAGGAATGTGTTAAAGGGAGTGGGGATAGTGATTCATTATAATAGAATTGTTAATTTAAAAGAAAAATATGTCATTTGATCAATTCTTTGAATTCATTGTTTGTTTTTTTTTTTCCCCATAATGACTAGATTATTTTAGGCAGTTTATTTTAACTTGTTTATACTGTTACTTTTCTTTGGAGGGGGTGAGTGTGTCGGCAAATTTGATTTTAACCTAAAATCCTAGTGTCAGAGGTGGAAGGGAACTTGAACATTTTCTGCTCCAATTTTATAGATGAGGAAATTGAGGTTCAGGGAAGGGAAATAACATATCTAAGATCAGAAACCTAGTTTATTACAGAACTGGGTCCAAATCTCAGGTGTTCTAATTCCCAGTTTAGTGAACTTTTCATAATTGCCTGTAAAATTTTATTTTCAGCATCTGTGTTACTTCCATTTTTCTGTGTTTCCTCATTATTTTAGATTCATATCAGCACAGAATACTTTGAGACCTATTTTCATATGAAGGATGATATTTTCAAATCAAATGAATGTGATCTACAATTTAAACAGGATATTGAGTCATGGAAAAAGAAGGGAAAGGGTCATGCTTTGCAGAAAAAATATGACACTTCTGGTAGAATCATAAAATGCTGAACCGAAAATTAGATGCACAGCTGAAAAAGGTCCTGGCTGTCATCTTACATTTTTGAGATGAAACTTCTTTGAACTTTCTATCTTAGTCTCTTGGAGAAATGAAGACTGTGTATATCACACTTGACATCTGAGTTTGCGAAAGTAAGAATGTGATGACAGGATGCCATGTATCCTTAAAACTGACATGCAGCCATGTTGATTTAACAATCTCTAAATAATCATCAAGGAACTTAAAATTTCCTAGGAAATACCTTAAACTCTTAACTTCCCTTTAAATTCAAACAATGAATGCTCCTGTTCATAGAATAATGGAAAAACCTCTTTTCCATTATCCTACACTATAAATCAGTTCTTTGTGTATTTAAAATACATTAAATAGAATTTTTTTTTTAGCCATCCTTTCTGATTACTTACTGGTGAGGATCAGGTGGACCTATGAATATCTCTACTGGCCTTAATAGAAACTAGTAAGTTTACCAAGAGTTGATATGAGATGATATTGACTGACCATTCCCCACTACTCTATTCTTCACAGTTCAGCTATATCTGTGCATCTTAAGAACCCTTGCAGCTTTGCTCATTTATATAATTTTCTCACAGCTGTACATTTGTACAGTTCTTAGCACTACAATGTACTTTTCTGTTCTGTCTTATGTTTTCAAAAGTTCATTGCATTTTCATTAGGAAATAAAATTCCTCACATGACATATTAAACAATGGCAGTCTAACTCATGCAATTATCTGAAACAAAATTGCCCCTATTTAGCTTAGAGGTGGATATTGTTTAATTCAAAGGAAGCTTCTCAACATAACAGAACATTTTATAAAATATGTAATTTTGAAAAAAGTTCAAAAGGGTATAATGAAATAGAAATAGAGTTTCTTTTTGTTTTGTTAAACCATTAATTTAAAAATCTATTCATAAATATTTCTTTTCTCACATTGGTATTCTTAAGAATCATCATAATTGTTGTCTTCCTCAATTTATATTTCTTGGTCACCCAGAGTAAATAAAATACATCTATGTAGAGCTTTGGATATGATGCTTGAACACGAAGAATGATACAGAAAGGAGACATATGTTGTTTACACTCATTTTTTAAAGAAAGTTTCCAGACACAGGGGAACCAGGCATTGGTCTAAATCACCTAAACCATTACTTTTGTTGGTATTATCTGGTGCGATGCATATAGCAACAACTACAAAAATGCAAAAAAAAAAAAAATCCCCTGTATTTTCTAAATTATATGAGACTAATACGTGGCAGTATTCCCAGAGGAACTATATCTTATATTGTATTTTGTATGACTTTGAAGCTTCCCTCCATCTGACATTCCAAAAGCTGCTCTTAGCTGTAAGATGGTGAGCTTGTGACTTCTTGTGTCCTAAGACATGTAAAAATTTGCCTAACTCATATCTATCTGGTGACCCTTCATAACCTATACTCCTTACACACTCTGTCCCAGTCTTCTTACAATTTATTGTTCCCCCTCCTGCCCTATATACTCCACAATCCAATGGCACTTGCCTCCTAGTTATTTCTCAAATAATTTACTCCATCTTTCAACTCCAGACATTTTCACTGGCTTTCTCTCATGTTTTCTCTCCTCTCCATTTCCTTGTTTCCCCGTGTGTGCGACAAAAATATCCTTTTGCCCAAATGAAATTAGCAGAGACTTGTCTAAGTAAAGACAGGAAGGTGTTATTATACAATCTCATAAGAAGGGGACATCATCACAACCAGAAGCAATCTGGCAGGAGAGGTCAAGGTACAGAAGGCAAAAGCTAGTTCACATACCCTAAATTCCCCCTCAGTCCTCCCCATTTTGTCCTATCCCATTCCCATTAATTTGGAACTAAAGCTCACAATCTTAAAACCACAAAAATCTGCTGGCATTGCTCATAAAATGTCAGTAATATTGAAAAGCAGAAGTGCATGTCTAGTGGATATGAAAGCAGAGAAAATATGTCATTAGTATCATAACAGATAAATGTCAACTACATTAATATAATCAAAATATAGATATGAAAGCAAATGAAGAATATCAATTTTGTCAATGCAGATGTGAAAGCAGACATTATCTCATGAATAATGGGGATGTTGGGGACTTTGGGTCATGGTGACCCTCCTACTTGCAACAGGAAGTAGAACATATCTTTAGTCATGGGGATTTTGGAACATGATGACCAGTCTGTAGGTCTTACTGCAATCTTTCTAAATTTGTATTTGTACAGGTCAAGGGGAAACTAAATCTGTAGCCAAGTTTGAGGACCATGTACTTTCCCCTACTACATGTTAGCTAAGCTCTGCAAAACCTTCAACTCATGACCAGGGAAGTAGGAAAATGGTCTTAGGCTGCTAGGCCTTTGGTACTTGACTACAATTCTATTCAGATTTCTGAGATGTTACCTGAGAAGTTTTCACTTTCCCACACACCTGGTTTTGGTCAAGTCCCAGCTAAGCTTCCACCTTTTATTAGGAGTCTTTCTCGATCTCTCTTAATTCTAGTTTCTTGCTTCTGTTAATTATTTTTTATTTATCCTGCATGGAAGTTCCTATGTAAAATTTATTCAATGAGTCAAACATTCTCTTGGCTAAAGGAAAAGAAAGGCTGATCCAAAATTTCAGCCAAAAACCAGATGTTTCAGATTCTTATAAATGTATTTCTAGCCACAGACTCCAAGGTTCCTTTTGAGTTGTTCATTCCATATAATAAATGGAGCAAAACAATCATACTCATTCTGATTTTGTTTTATCTTGGGCTCTCCAGTGCCTAGGCAAATGCCTGGCAAAAAGTAGATGCTTATCAAATCAAATTGAATTGAATGACTGTAATCTCTCCCAGGGGACACAACTCTTGCCCTGTATCAGGCCCTGAGGCAGGAAGCATCAGCATAATTATCCCCACTTAACAGAAGGGAAACAAAAAAACAACAAACAAAATGCCTGAGATTTGGAAAAGGGAAATCACTTGTCTAATGAGATGAAACATCTAACCAAACCAAAATCTTGAGTCCAGATTTTTATTTTGTTAAGGAAAAAAAAATATAAATAAATCTCTACTTTGTGTTTTAGGCACAAGTTTTTGTAATGGTAATGGGAATTTGAAGATCTTCCCTACACCTTGATAGGCTTAGGTGAATTTGATGATCTTTCCTTATTTGAAAATATACTCTACTGCCTAATAGACTGAATGTGGTCACATGGAACCTGTGATTCTGGAGGCTTATTTTTCAGGAAGGCACAACTTTTGTTACTTTGTAGTCAAGTGGGTCATGAGGGTTGTGGTGTTCTCTGACCCTGAAGAAGATTATATATACCTCTGAGATGAGGTGTTGCTTTGGGACTCACTTGGGGAAGAGCTGTGAGATTTGGCCAGATGAGACTCTGGGCAGCTGTTGAGCCCTCTGGCTTTGAAAACCCAGATGTTGGTGCTTCTCTCTCTGGTAACTAACTGTATATATGTGATGGTCAGATAGCTAGAATCCCTATCTTTTGGTCTGCTTAATTGTGTTATTTTCTCTGTGTATTTTTGTCTACTTGTAACTTCTGTTTGTATTCTCTGAAGCTGAGGGTGCTGACTTTTGCCCCTGAACTAGGTAAATGATATATGTTTGATTAAAGTAAGATTGTTGACCTCTTTTTGAGTTGCTTTCCTTTAGAAAAGCAGATCAAAGAACTTGTGCTGACAGCCATCCTGGGGATGCTAGGGTGTTATAGTTCTCTATAAATATTTTTGACTAATTTGCCATTATTCTAAAACTAAGCATTTCCAGTTTAGAGAGAGAAATGTCCAAAGTGATGATTTCCCCTCCCTTTTTATCAGAACTAGAAGAATCTCTCTCTACCTAAGAAAATTTGAGGTAATATTTATTGGAATCTCTAACAATTAAAATACAAATTAAAATCTAGGTTGGGGTTAACATTCTATTCCTTGTAAAAGAAAAAATAGTCACTAATGTCTTAAAACTACTTCCTTCCTCAACTACTCCCTACAAAGACTGAAAGGTTTTCCTTCTAGTGATCCATATCTTAATCCTTTCTGAATGAAAAAGAGGATGCTTTACTTAGGTGGTTCATAAGGTTCAATTGCCTCAGAGGATGGGGAAGGAAATGATCTTTCACAAGAAGTGCTTTTCTATTTTTTTTTTCAACTAGGAAGCATTTGTTTTATCCTCTTCCAATTTCCTCCCATCCTCAAAGCAAAAACAAAATTCTTATAACAAGCATCCATAGTCAAGCAAAATAAGTTCCCCCCATATTAGCTGTATATAAAAATATGTAGCTTTTTTAATGTTTAGGTGATCATTTCTCTGTCAGAACGGAGGTAACATTCTTCATTATTGGTTCTCTGGACTCTGGTTGTATTTCCTTCTTGTTCTAAATGTTGTTGCTATCCTAGAAAGTGGGGATCTTCAAATTTCATTACTATTACAAGTCTTTAAGACATTTGTTTAGGGCTTAGTTCGAACTACTACACAAATGCTCATTCTGTAAAATTTTTATTTAATATAATCTGATTTAAAAAGAAATTGAGAAAAGGAGATATTTTCCCTTAACATTTTGAAAGATTTCAGAATTCCTCATGTTAGTAACATCACTGGTCTAAAGATAATTATCCTATCCTTCAGGTTGCTTTTTCATATGATTTTGGAAATATAGTTAATATTCAGCAGATTATTTTTTTCAAAAATTAATTAAAATCTAATTTTCTGTCATATGGTGGCATGAATATAATCCTGATTTCTTTCATATTTATTTGTTCATTCATTCATTCAGTTAGTTAGTTAGATATTTGCCTGTTCATTCATACTTTCATTCATTTATTTGTAGTTTTCAACATTCACTTCTGCAATATTTTTGTTCCATATTTTCTTCCCATCTCTACCCTCTCCCTACTCCAAGACATTGTGCAATCTGATTACCCCTTTCCCCAATCTGTCCTCCTTTCTAATATGGCCACCCTTATCCCCTTTCCTTCTATTTTCCTATATTGCAAGATAGATTTCTATATGACATTACCTGTATATCTTATTTTCCAGTTACATGTAAAAACACCTTTTAACATTTGTTTTTAAAAATTTGAGTTTTACATTCTCCTGCTTCCTCTCTCCCCATCCACCCTCATTGAGAAGGCAAGTAATTCAATATATCCCATACATGTGCAATCATGCAAAACACCTCCATAATAGCCATGCTATGAAAGACTATATTTCCTTCCATCCTATCTAACCCCCCCATTTATTCTATTCTCTCCTTTAACCCTGTCCTTCCTCATAAGTGTGCTTCTGATTGTCTCCTGCTCCATTTGCCCTCCATTCCATCATTCCGTCCTCTTTTATACTCTTCATCCCAACTTTCCTGTAGGGTAAGATAGATTTCCATACCCAATTGAGTATGTATATTATATCCACCTCAAGCCAAATTCAGTGAGAGTAAGGTTCACTCATTATCCCTCATGTCCACTGTAAAGGCTTTTTTGGGGGGCCTTTTTTATGTGAGATAATTTGCCCACTCTACTCCTCCCTTTCTCCTTCTCCCAGTATGTTCCTCTCAAACCCCTTAATAATATATTTTAGATATAATTCAATCACATTCAACTCACTGAGAAAGGTCTCATGAGTTACAAATATCATCTTTCCATGAAGGAATGTAAACAGTTCAATTTTAATAAGTCCCTTATGATTGCTCTTTCCTGTTTACTTTTTGATTTTTCTCTTGAATCTGTATTTGAAAGTCAAATTTTCTATTCAATTCTGGTGTTTTCATCAAGAACATTTGAAAGTTCTTGATTTCATTGAATGTCTATTTTGTCCCCTGAAGGATTACACTAAGTTTTGCTGTGAAGGTGATTCTTGGTTTTAATCCTAGCTCCTTTGTCCTCTGGAATATTATATTCCAATTCCTCTGATCTCTTAATATAGAAATTGCTAGATCTTGTGCTATCCTTAATACTCAAACTGTTTCTTTCTGACTGCTTGCAATATTTTCTCCTTGACCTGATAACTCTGGATTTTAGCTACAATATTCCAAGGGGTTTTCTTTTAGGATCACTTTCTGAAAGGGATTGGTGAATTCTTTCAATGTCTATTTTACCCTCTGGTTCTAGAATAGCAGTGCAGCTTTCCTTGATAATTTCTTGAAAGATGATGTCTAGGATCTTTTTTTTTTTTTTATCATACTTTTCAGGTAGTCCAAAAATTTTTAAATTCTCTCTCCTGCTCAGTTGTTTTTCAAATGAGATATTTCACCTTGTCTTCTATTTGATTTTATTCCTTTGGTTTTATTTTATAATTTCTTGATTTGTTTTAGAGTCATTAGCTTCTGTTTGCTCCATTCTAATTTCTAAGAAATTATTTTCACCATTGAGCTTTTTGACCTCCTTTTCCATTTGACCAGTTCTGCATTTTAAGGCATTCTTCTCCCCATTCGTGTTTTGGACTTCTTTTACCATTTAGTTAGTCTCTTCTTTAAGGTGTTATTTACTTCAGTATATTTTGGAGACTCTCCTTTAGGAAGCTGTTCATTTGTTTTTCACAATTTACTCAAATCATTCTCATTTCCTTCCCAATTTTTCCTCTACTTCTCTTACTTGATTGTTAAAATCCTTTTTCAGCTTTTCCAAGGCCTGTGACTAATTCGTATTTTTCTTAGAGGCTTTGGATATAGGGGCTTTGACTTTGTCATCTTCTTCTGGTTGTGCATTTTGATCTTCTTTGTCACCAAAGTAAGATTCTATAATCTGAGGGTTTTTATTTACACTGTTTGCTTATTTTCCCATCTAATTACTTAACTTTTAAACTCTTTGTTAAGGCAGGATTCTGCTTTCAGTGTGTGTGTGTGGGGGGGGGGGAATTATGGGTGGTGGGTGTGGGAGGGCTGTACTGTCCCAAACTTCAGGGGTTTTGTGCCACTGTTTTCAAAGATATTTCTAGGGACTAGTAAAATTTCAGTTCTTCTAAGATGTTATGATCAATGGAGAGGTGTTTACTTCTCTCCTGGTCTGTGTTCTGATCTGCGAGTAACCACAAGCTCTCTTTTCTGCCTTGGAACTATGAGGAAAATGCCCTCTCCATTGCCACCACAATCCCCACCACATCAGTGCTCCTCCTCACCCCAAGACCACCATCCAGGACTGCACCCAAACTGAAGCATGGGCAAAGCAAGAGAATCATACCTAAGCACCAGCAAAGAGATCCCTGCATTCCGCCTCTGATCAGTCACTTGATCCCCCCACCATTGGTGGTCTGAGAGCTCTGAAAGCAGTTGCTGCTGTTGCTGTTATTGTTGCCACCTCCACTGCCCTGGGGCTGGGGCCTTACAAAGCTCCTCTGTCTACCCAGGGGCTGAGGCTAGACAGTGCCCTTCTCTTTCCCAGGTCCCATAGACCATTCCTACAGATCTTCCAAGTTGTCTTTGGCATTTGTGGGTTAAGAAGTCTGGAAACTACCCCAGCTACCAGTGAGTCAGTCCCCTGAGGCCTGCTCTGGCCCTGTCTATGCCTAGTACAGCCCACATTGGACTGTGCTCTTCTCTCAGATTGGTGCAGCCGACATTTCCAGTCATCCTTCCAGGTTGTCTTGGGCTTGAAATCTCTTTTACTTTGTCATTTTGTTAGTTCTGCTGCTCTAGAATTTGTTTTTAAGTTTTCACAGGTATATAGAGGGGCTTGGGGGAAAGTTCAAACAAGTCCCTGATTTTACTCGTGCATCTTGGTTTTGCCCCCTAATTCTGATTTGTTAAAGGCTATCTCAGCAAATACTCTCTTCTACTTCCTACCAAGCTGGAAAATTTTTAATATATCCCTGACAACAAACTATGGATCCATTCTTATATAACCAGCATTAACCAGTGTGGAGAGATTTGTTAGCAGAAGGTTGGCCGTCACATGATAAATACTTTTGGCTGAGACAGTCCATGAAAAACACACATATATGATAATTACCTTTGAGTGACCATCTTCCATATACACAATTACAGGTGTGAAATAACAGAAAAGGCAATAGAGAGTGCTAAAAGTCATGTAGTTTGTAGATTGCCTCAAATGTTAATTTAATTGTTGTGCTTCATTACATAGTCTTTGTTTATTGAATGTGTGTGTGTATGTATGTGTGTGTATGAGAGAAAGGTGGGGATGAGAGAGAGACAGAGACAGAGACAGAGACAGACAGAGACAGACAGAGAGAGTCATACCTGCTCTTTAGGAAGATAGCTGAGTAGCTAATTATTTTGATAGCTGAGGGGGTAATGGACTAGAATGAGAAGGACATGACATATGGCAGGAAGATCAAGCAGCAAGCTATTTCAATAGCCCAGACTGGAAATGTCAAAGGACTGCTTTAGGGTGATACTGTTCTTTAAAAAAATATATATACTTCATCTGTGGGATCTGGCCATTTTCTCTTGTAGTCCTTCATGCATGGAATGCTCTGCTTCTGCATCTTCACTTCTTGCTCCCCTGACTTTCTTCAAAGCCCAACTAAGGTCCCATTTTCTACAGGAAGCCTCTTCTAACCCCCTCTTAATTCTCATGTCTTCCTTCTTTCAGTTATTTCCTGCTTATCCTGCACATAACTTGACTGAACATATTTATTTGCATATTTTCTATACCATAAGATTGTGGACTCCACAAGGGCAGGGACTGTCTTTTGCCAATATTTACTCCTTCACCCCTGGCTCACATAATGGCCTTTCTCCTGGCCAAGTGCATAAGTGATCCCATTCCTTCCAATCTTCTTTGGGAGTTTGGCTCTGTAATATAGAA
Source organism: Pseudochirops corinnae (assembly GCA_028646515.1). NCBI lineage: Eukaryota > Metazoa > Chordata > Mammalia > Diprotodontia > Pseudocheiridae > Pseudochirops > Pseudochirops corinnae. Next base: position 117,319,297 of record CM053587.1, read on the forward strand.
TGGTCACTGTGTTACTTGGCCTTATACTGTTAATTGTGCTCTCCTACTCACTTCAGTCTTCATCAGGTTTTAAAAGTCTTCGGATTTGTTCATTTTTATAATATTAATTTATAAATTGCTCTTTAGGTTTTGTTAGCCTCACTCTGAATCAATTCATAAAAGTCTTTTCATGTCTCTGAAATCATGGTACCTCCTTTCTAATAGTACAATAGTATTCCATAATATTCAGATACTTCAATTTATTCGACCATTCTTCAAACAAATGAGTATCCCTTTACTTTCTAGTATTTGCCCCTATCAAAAAGAGCTAGGACAAATATTTATGTACATTTTGTACATATTTGTACTTATAAGACCTTTTCTTATGTCTTTGATCTCTTTTTGGCATTTGTGTAGGGGTTAGTAAAACTTGGTCAACAGGCATTAACTGTTTATTAATTTTAGTAAAGATATAATTCACAGCAGTGAGAAATGTATATTCTTCCCTACTTCCATTCAATAACTGCCAGATGTTTATTACATCTACTTCTTCTAAAATTCTATTCAAGTCCTTAATTATTTCTTTTATTTTTGTTGTTGTTAGATTTATCTAGGATTAATAGGACTAGTAGTATCACAACAGTTGCTTACCTGCATAGGTAGAGGGAATTTTCTTACCTGAGCATCCAGACACAGAAAAAATCAGTTTGATCTCTTTCCACTTCATATCCTTCTCCCTTCTTCAGAAAGAAAGGAAGGGAAAGGAAGGAAAAAAGGAAGGAAGGAGGCCATTTTATTTTATTTTGGGGGGTTGTTTTGGATGCAGGCAGGCAGGGCAATTGGTGTTAAGTGACTTATCTAAGGTCACACAGCTAGTAAGTGTTAAGTGTCTGAGGTTGAATTTGAACTCAGGTCCTCCTGACTCCAGGTCTAGTGCTCTATTCACTGCGCCACCTAGCCACACCAGGAGACCATTTTAGAGAGACAATATGATACAGTGAACTGAAGTCTTACCTTGAAGTGTGACCATAGGCATGTCACTTACTCTCTTAGTGACCCAGGTAACTCTTAGATGGATTTAGGTTCTTTGCACTAGTGGAGGGAACATCTATGTTGGAAATTTCCCACACAGATATAATTATACTAAATCAAAGAAAAAAATAGGAAAAGGTATTTCAATTAATTTTTAGACAAACATTTTATCTGTCTTTGATGTTTACTATTCTATTATCTATTTATATCACCACTATTAATAGTTTTAAATTATCTGCCTGGATATTTTTTTTTCCCAGTGCTTCCTCTTTACTTGCTGGTGACCTAGATCCCGTGGTAGCAGATCCCAATAAACTGGAAATAATTCAAGTATGGCTCTAGAGACAAACCATACAAGAAAAACAACTCTGATAAATTTGTGCCCATTACTGGCTATCCACAGAGTGATGAGTGATTTACTAAGGAGTAAAGAAGGTACAATCTTCATTGGAGGAAGGAGTTTGCACAAAAGGAAATCATATATCTTAGAAGTATGCTTCTGAATATTCAGTGAGCTTCATTATCCTCCAAAATGATTTTGTTTAGCAATGACCAAATTGTCTTTATGGGTTGGGGTTGAGGATCACAAAGCTTGCATCTCTCTGTTCTTCATATCCTGTTTCATGAGGACTTTCCCTGCTGTGCACATGGAAATATATTCAGCTTTGACAAGGATTCTATAGTGTGGGTAACTAGCCACACTAACTCCTATCCAAACAAAAAAAAGCAACCGTAAGCACAAAATACAGAGAAGCAACATTATACAGCAATAACCCTTTAAAACAAATGAACAACAAAAACCAGCAAGCAACATTATTTTCTATTCTATACTGTGGGATGCTTATTGTCTCATCTAAGGGATACAGGAACCCTTTACTTTATTTTTCTTCTGTGTTCAGGAAACTTTATGGTTAGTAGTAGATTCTCCACATAGCATATGTTTAAGTGATTTTTTTTCCATGTGTATGTGTGACAGAATAACTCAGGCAAAAACTTTCTTATACATGTATATTTTACTTGTAGTTTCTCCTTTTTCTTTTCTCCTCTCTGAGACAGATTTGATTTTGTTCAACCAATCTGTTTTAAAGCTGAGATGATAGAGATTCAGAATGATGAGAACTAGAGTTATAATAAGGAAACCTCAAGTAACTGGGTCATTTTCTTTCATTTATGAATACACACGTAGCTCAGGAAAAGGAGAGCTCATTATTTATCATCTTTTAGAAAACAAAATGTAATGATTCATGAGCTTGTTCTGGAACATCTTGTCTTCTCTGTAATTGCTTGTTCAGTCCATTAGATACTTTGCATGCATGACTTCTTTCAATTGTTATATCAAAATGAAGTACTAAGAAGGATATCCATTGTATTCAAGACTATATAAACCATTTCTAATTGCAATAATAAACAGCTAAATGGTAAGAAAAGGTGTAAGTGTGGCAGAAAAGATTTACTTGGAATTGCATTTCCCCCTTACATGAGAGTAACTTGAAGGCTTTATGATAGAATTCTGGGGATTTGGTGATCATTGCCATCAATTAACATGGCCATGAGGAGTTTCCAGGTTTATCAGTGTCTTTCTAAATACTTAGTTATGGAAGAGTCATGTAATCTCTAATCACAACAGCAATTATCAGCCTTAAGCACATGAAGCAAATATTCATATTCTTTCAAAAGGGGATGGGGCATCAATATTTAATTGCAGCTATGGGAAATTGTGAAGGTTGCTGGTATGTAGTTAAATGTGCATAAATGATTTTTCCCTGTCATTTTGGCAACAGCAGTTTCTCAGTGTCAATCAGAAACATTGAAAATAATAGAGGGAAAATTATTTCCTTCATTTGTATAAATATCTAAAATGCTTAGGTACCTTAAGAAAACTAATATAAATCAATTCAATGAGCACTACATAGATTTTTCAGATTCAACTGAAATCATTGTACTCTAATAATAACAATAATGTAATGTTGAATATTCTTACAATTGATCTTTAATAAGTAATACCATCCACCTTCTAAAGTGTTCAGCATTTATCATGTAATAAGTCTCAGGCTTATCATTCAATAGATCCGTAACAGATGTGAGTGGCCTTGGAGAGAATACTCTTCCAGATTAGTGGAACTTAAAGGTTCCGAATGAAAGGAGTTTCAGTAATGGCTTATTTCATTCATTTGGACTGATTGCTTTTATTTTTGTTGTTGCACTTATTAAATCTTGATCCATCTCTCCAAAAGGGAATGAAATGCATTACTGGAGAATTAGAAGGTACTTGTAAAACAATGGTCCTTTCATCAAATAATCAATCAACAAGTATTTATTAAGCTTCTTCTGTGTTCCAGGTACTACACTGGGAATATAAGTTTAAAGAATGAAACAATCCCTACTTGTAAGAGGTTTACATGACAATCACATATTAAATATATATATATATATGTAGCATAAACATTAAATGAATCAATAGAACCATATGTAAAGTAGTTACATTCAAGCAATTCTGGGTGGAGAACCCTGGTAGTTGGAGGATCAGGAAAAATTTCATTAGTGTTTACGTAAAACCATACTTGAGTAGCACCTTAAAGGAAATGCGGCATGTGAGGCGATCAGTGCAAAGGCATATGGTGACATATATAAGGACATACCAATCTCTGCCATTGCACTGGTTTCCAGTACGCCTAGAGTGACCAAAGGGTAGGACTGGGATCAACATCTAGATAAGATAGAAAGATAGGTCAAGGACAGACTATATATAACTTTACAAGCTGAACAGAGTTTATATTTTATCTTGAAAGCAATGGGAAGCTCATGAAGTTGATTGAATAGGAAATTACATAGTCAGATTTTTGCTTTATGGAATTTGCTTTGATTTTGGAGTGGGGAGGTAAGAGAGGAGAACAGTTAGGTTGTTGTTGTTAAAGTCTTTTCAGTTGTGTCTGATTCTTTGTGATGCCATTTGATATTCTCTTGGCAGAGACACTGGAGTAGTTTTTTATTTCCTTCTCCAGTTCATTTTACAGATAAAGAAAATGAGGCAAAAAAAAGTTAAATGACTTGCCTATGGATGTATCTAAAAGCAAAATTGAATTCAGAAAGATACATCTTTCTGACTCCAGGCCCTGATCAGTTAGGAAGCTATTGTAATAATTTAAGCTAGATTGTGTTTGACTGATAATTTAAATGTAAAATTATAAGCACCTGAACTAAAGATGAGAATTGTTAGTGGAGAAAAGGGGGTATGTATAAGATGTAGAAGTATAAATAATAAAATTTGGCAACTAATGGGTTATATGGAGTGAGAAAGTAGAGTCCAGGAAATGCCAAGAATATAAACCTGGAAGGAAAGTGGCACCTAAAATAGGAAAGATGGAAAGAAAGGGAGGTTTTGGGGAAGGTGAGATATGAGTTCAGATCAGGACATGTTGGATGTGAGATGTCCCTGGGATATCCAGTTTAAAAGTCCAATAGAAAACTGGTAATGCAGGATCAAATTGAAAAGAATTGAAAGACTAGGGATGAATACATGTATCTGTAAATTATCATTATGGAGATGATCATTAAATTTATTTTAAGGTCACCAAGAAAGTGGCCGTAGAAGGAGAAGAGGGTCTAGGATGGAAACTTATGGAGTGCCCACAGTTGAAGATATGATATGGATGATAAGCTGACATATTAGATAGAGGAGTGGACTGATAGGTAGGAGGAGAAATAAGGGAGATTGTCATAAAAACACAGAAAAGAGAGATTATCTAGAAAGAGAGAGGTTGTAAACAATGTCAGATGAGACAAACAGGTTAGAGAGATGAGGACTGAGAAAAGATCATCAGATTTGGCAATTGAGAGATTAGTGGTAATTTTGAAGAGGACAGTTGAGTGATGAGGGAGGAAATAAGATTGTGATTGACTAAGCATTGCAGCTGAGAATGCAGAAAACCTTCGTACCTTATATCTTCATATCATCAAAGTCAACAAATAATTTAGTGATTTAAGAAAGTAATAAAGCACATTGTTTCCCCTTGCATTAAACATAACATGACATAAATGCTATTTGCTACTCCCTGTGGTGCATATACAGCAATGAAATTATTGTAAGATGTTTTGCCGTTTCAGTTGGTAAACAGAATTTGTGTGCTGCATATGTTCTAGAGAAACTCTCTATTCTAATTCCTGCTGTGTCTCACTCTCCATGGATATTTAGCACATACAGTTGTATATAGTAATACTTTTGTGTTGATTTACTTTAAAGAAATGTCATAAGAAAACAACAAGATTTTTATCCATTATTTTATAAGGAAGAAATAGATAATAAAAAAGTTCAGATTGAAAGGCAATCAGATTTTGATTCCAAGGTTTATTCTTAGGGGAAATTGCAGAGTCTCTAAAAAGAATCCATACAAATCGGATTGCCTGTCATCCATCTAGGATGACTTATCTATAATCCTATTAAAGGTATCAGAATGTACTGGATGACATTTTAAGATTTCTTCCAGGCCTATGAGCCTATGTTTCTATGATCCTCACCTCATGGTAAACACACAATGGAACATGATTTATCATGATTAAAATAAATTTTATCATATATGCTTAAATTTTAATTGCTTCTATCTGATTGGGGAGGGGAGGGGGGAAAATGCTTTAGGGTATCAGTGGTTGGTACTCCAAAAAGTTTTTAACAGAAAAAGAAAAAAAGTGGGGATTTTCAGTGTTGGAAATTAATTATAAGAAAGTTAATACCTTTCATACTTTGTGAGACATTAAATTATCCTATTTTCTGGTATAAATTCCTCATTGTTCAGTTTGTTATTCTTCTGGCTTGATTCCAGCTTAGTTCATATGCAGTCTTAAAAGAAACATCTCACTGAGCTGATTGCATGATTATCTTTATGTCCATTGACTGAGGCCATAATTGTATGGTATGTGCCCAATATGACATAGCAAAAGAATAAAATCATAGAAGTTTAGAGATATGAGGAGTCTTAGAAATAATTAACTTCAACTCTCTCATTTTACCCATTTTACCAATTTCCTAAATAAGAATCAATGAGGGTAAGTCCATTAAACTCAGGCTGCATACCCATTACTTGCTTGGGTTTCTTACAAAATGAAATTTTATCTCATTGTCTTTTCTCACCGGAATTTTTTTCAAGCAAATATCCATTATAAATACCACTGTGTAGGGGCTAAATGACTGGGAAGTCACAATGACAACCACCCCTGATGATGCCTCATCTTTTAGTTTTGCTCTGAAGCAACAAATGTTCAGTCCTCAGGCAGTCTCGAGGGCACCTGCAAGTAGCTGCAACAATCTCCTTACATGTTTCCTGCCTGCAGCAATAGATGTATTTATTATCTTCCTTAACTTTAGACTGACTTTGAAAGCAGATGGGACAGACTTAGGAGAGATCAGGGCTTTGATGAAAGTAAAAAGTTTAACATTGACTAGAACATACATATGAAAAAAAATACCCCAAACCAATACTTTACTACCACTAACAACTCCATTCCTTTTCTGCACTCTGTCTGTACCGTCTGAACTGCCACTTTGGTTTTGAGGAGAGTTGGTAAAAAGGAAGACAGAAAAATAATAAAATTGTAAAATATTAAATTAAATTTTAGATGTACCTCTAAAATAAAGACAAGAGAGTCTAAGTATGTAAAGCTAAGCACAAGCAGTTTTCCAGAGGACAGCTGATATGAGCAGCTTTTCAAGATTCTGATAACACAATATAGTGAATTCTCTATTCAGTAACAAACTAAGACAAAACATTCACAATAAACAAAGTACAGCATTCAGAATGTTATAACTTCACAACTTATCACTAAGATGGTCACATAGTTTTCACTAAAGTGGTCACATAGTTTTAAGCAAAAAGCAAAAGATAAAATTTAGTAAGTCCTTCATTTAATAAATCCTTAATTCAATCACAAAGTACAAAGGTTAAAGTTCTCTTTTAAACAAGCTGCATTCATTTGGTCAACCACAAAGTCCACACTAGGTCACACCATCTTAATCTCTTCAATCAGAAAGTCTTCCTTCTTAAATAAAGTACAGTCATTTAGTCAAACACAACATACAAAGGCCATCTTTGGTCACAGTTACAATATTTCAGTCACTACTAAGTACACTCTTAAGGGGTAATGGAAAGTACAAAGACCATCTACCCCTATATCACAAATAAGTTACAATCTCATCAATCAACATTAAATATCCAAGGAGGGTATCTTTTCATCTTGACTTGAAGCAGGGTCTCAGCTTCCATGGTTCCTCTTCCATGGTTCCAGCTCCTGCCCAATATCTAACCAACTTCCACCTGAGTTCAAAGGTGTATAGCTCCCAGTTCCTTGTCCAATTCTCCGTGTAGTTCCTATTCCATATTGAAGCTCACAGTGTCTAGTCCACCTCATGTCCATTTTCAAATACCAGGAAACCAAGTCCCAGAACCAGAAAGTCAAAGTCATTACAGTAACCACAAAGTTGGTATACATGGTTAATGCAGTGAACACACACATTCCCAAGCCTTCACAACAGAACAGGTTGCCTCAAGCAGGGATCCTCCTCTTTCATTCACAGTAGCTCCTCAGTCTGGTTCTTAGAAGCTCTCAGCAGAAGTTCCCAGAAGAAAGGCCTCAGCAGAAGGTCTAGCTGTCTCTCAGAAGAAACTCTACCACCATAAGCATCATTCTCAAAATCAAAATCACTTTCTCCAGCCTGGGCCTCTCCTCCTCAGCCTTCATGCTGTTTGCTCCAAGAAGTTCTGACTGTCCAGCTCGTGCTTTTCCTTATATAAGCTCCTCCCTGTTCCAGCCCCTTCCTGTTACTTCAGGAAGTCCATCCCACTGTGGGATTCATAAATTTTGTGTCTTAATACTTGACACAATCGTGAGCTTAGAACTAAATGCTAAGTACCTGTTAGCTTGCCAATACAAGGGGAAATTCAAATTCCATTACTATTACAAAGTAAAGGACGAAGAAAAAGAGTTAGAAGAAGAGGAAATGACTGCTTTGGAACTGTTTGCAGCTCATTTTCAGAATTTAGGTAATAAATTTGTAATTATCAAAGGGGAAAAAAAGGCTTTATAGATCAAGCATTTATTTAGACAAATGTAAAGTAATACTTAATGAATAATACAGTTAGAAATATCAAGGTTCAGTCTTTGGCAAAGGGGAGGGCAAATAGCATCTTTATTCATTTTTATTTCTGATAGCCCAGGCACATACCAGGAAATGCTAGGTGCTAAGGCCTACTTAGGACAAGCAGGAAATCTGGTTTTCGTGTCTGGCTACTCTGGATGTGAGAAGTCAAGAAAGTCTATTCTGTAGCTTTTGTACCTTGCCTTCTAAGTAAAAAATCAAGTTCTGGTGGTTTTATTACTTTCATTTAAGAAACGTCTCCTAAGAAGTCATTATCTCTCAATAAGTAACTGCAGTGCTTAGTTTCCTATTCCAGGTAAGTGTCAGCCATGCTTCATCTCATTTCCTAATGCCGGGTGGTCTTCTCCACAGCCTCCTCAAAAAGCAGCCATTCCACCTTGCAATTAATTGTAGAAACTCAATCAAGTGATTTCTGCTGTTTTTTTTTTTTTTCCCTGGGATATGTCAGTCTATTCCCCAGGGTCCTACTCACCATCACAGTAACATTTAGGACCAAAGTGCTCTACTCACCATTATGGATTATCTCTGTCTATTAGAAAATAAGCTATTTGAAGTCAAAGATGATTTTATTTTTCTTTTGTATCCTTGTATCGCTGGGTCATAGCACAAACCTTGACACATACTAAAAGCTTAATAAATGGCTTTCTTCAATAATTTAGAAACTCTATATTTTAAAATATATGTATGTTTTGATATCTGTGTGACTCAATGACAGACTCCAGTGTGCTCTGAAAATGAAATAAAAGAGCTATAGAGGGTTTCATACAATAACAGAATTTCGAAGTTAAATGAAATTTTAGAAATCATCATGATAAACAAGCACTTTCATTTTTTAAAGTTGTGCCAGGTCCCCTGATTGCCATTGATTTTTTTTTTCTCCCAGGTAGCAATATTTATTTATTTTCCTGAAATTCTCCACAAAATTGAAATTGTCTTCCATTCTATCTCCATCATTTCCTTCTTTCACCAGAAATCAAAGTGATCTCGCTGCTTTCATATTTCCTGGATCTTCCTTTTTCGCTTAGTACCCTTGTAGAATAATGATTTCTACTTAATTCCCTAGTTACCCTAAAATTTCTTGAGAGCAGGTCCTATGTTATACCTACCTTTGTATCAAAGCCTTACGTTATGTAACATTTTATCAAAATAAGATGTTGAGGGGTGGTGAGGTGGCACACTGAGTAGAGCACTGGCCCTGGAGTCAGGAGGACCTGAGTTCAAATCCAGCCACAAACACTTGACACACTTACTAGCCATGTGATTTTGGGCAAGTCACTTAACCCCAATTGCCCTCAAAAAAAAAAGCAAAAAAAAAAAATAAGATGTTGCATGTTAAGACAGGAAAGTCAGGTTTCCTTCCATACTCCCATAACCACCACCATCACCCCTCAGTATTCTAGATTTGTTATGTAATTGGCTAAAGTTAATGTGTAACAATGTAAATTCTATAGAAACCTATTTGTGCCTAAATTATAGAAAGAAAGATGAAGAAAGAAAGAAAGAAAGAAAGAAAGAAAGAAAGAAAGAAAGAAAGAAAGATGGAAGGAAGGAAGGAAGAAAGAGAAAGAAAAAGAGGAAGAAAGGGAGGGAGAGAACGAAGGAAGCACTATTTTAGTGCTGCAAAACAACAACAACAACAACAAAAAAAACCTAAAGAAGAATCAAATAAAAAAAATTAGATCTAAGGAGGAACTTCCAGAAGCTTCCATCTTTAGATTCAGGGAATCAGCCCCTTGGGCAAGTCAAATCATGTCATCCCTACTCAATAAACTCCAGTGGTTCTCTGTCAGCTCCAAAAAAATCAGATACAGAATCCTGTTTATCATTCAAAGCCCTTCATAACCTAGACCCCTCTACATTTCTAGTTTCTTAGATGTTACTCCCTGCCACATACTTTTTGGTCCAATGACAATGACTTCCTTGTTGTTCTAAGAACTACCATCTCTTTGACTCCAGGTATTTTATTTGACTGTCCCTTCAGTCCTGGAATACTCTCTCTTTACCTTCATCTATTGATTCCCCTAGCTTTTTTCAAATCCCAATTAATATTCTGTCTTCCACAGGAAGTCTTTCCCAAACCTTCTTGATTCTAGTGCCTTCTCTCTTAATCATTTCCTGTTTTGTCCTTGAATATAGATTGTAAGTATTTATTTGCTTTAGATTGTGAGCTCCTTGAGGGTGGAGACTATCTTTTTTCTGTTTTAGTATCTCAAGCACTTAGCTCATTCCTGGCACACAGTAGGCAAAAATAAATGTTTACTGACTGACTGGTGGACTGAAGGACAAGTCAGGAGCCCAGGGAAGCACAGCAGAGATTAAGGACCAACCAGCCTCATAGCTCAGCCCATTAAAACCCAGCCAAAGGAGTTCAGCAGCTGCAATTTGTAACTACTATGACCAATGCTATTTACTGATGCCTGCACCTTTCACAGCACCAACCAAAACAGGAGAGTGTGGAACGAATGAAGAATCAGGGGCCAGGCAGAGATTTAAGGCATACATATGTTTACTGCATGGATGCTAATCAAATCCCAAATAAGCATCTGAAGGTTAGGGTTTATATACTGTAGCTGATGCATTTACATTGTACTTTCTCATGGGAAACTTCACATAGTTTGGAACATAAGGTGCCTAACTTGCAACTTTGCAAAGAGGCTACCTACCCCTGTGGAAATCTTCCTGTTTTCTTATCTCATGGTTCACTACTTTATCTATATTACTCAAGTGGCCAGGGTTCCAGGAAGGGCCAGAATGTTCTGAGCCTCCCTTGCATGGAGGGAAAACTTTTGGGGAGTGGTGAGTCAAACTTCTGAGATATTTTGGCCCAGGTGGGTGGGAACAAGGCTCAAAGGGGATCTTGGCCTGGATTTCCACCCACAGCAGACTCCTCAGAGCTAACCCCAGATAGTGCCCCCTATAATTTACCTAGCCTTTTCCATATGCAAAAGAGGGCTCAGGGTCATATTCACTGCAAGAAGGAGGTTGTCATGTTTCTAATTCCTTTGGTGAAAGAAAAAAGAGAAAGGCTTCTTCCCAATGATGTAAGAATGATTGCTAGTGACTTCAGTTCAAGAAATCATAGCACACTACTGTGGATTCTTATGGAGACTTGAATGATTTCCAAGGAAAAACTTAGAGATATTATCCCAATCACTTCTCTGTACTTGGGCAGGGGGTGGAGGAGTAGCTTCTCTCAGTACCTCCTCTAAGCTTATAGAATTACCTATGTTAACAATGCTACTCTTGAGATACCCAATTTCAGATGGCCTAAGTTTGAATATATAAAGATACTTCTAACTAACATATCCCACTCTCTCACTGGGTTACACTTTGATACTACGGGTGACCAGATCCACCATGTGACTAATGCATTGTTGGTGGAGTTGTAAACTGATTCAATCATTCTGGAGAACAACTCTGTCCAATGGAATATAAATCTGTGCATACCCTTTGATCCAGCAATATCACTATCCTGTCTGTATCCCCAAGAGATCAACAAAAAAGGGGAAAGTATCCACATATACAAAAATATAGCATCTCTTTTTGTGGTAGTAAAGAACTGGAAATTGAGGGGATGCCTATCAATTGGAGAATGGCTAAGCAAGTTGTAATATATGAATATAATGGAATATTATTGTTCTATAAGAAACAGTCAGATTTCAGAAAAAAAACCTGGAAAGACTTACATAAACTGATACTTAGTGAAGTGAGCAGAATCAGAACATAATAAACAGTAACAGCAACATTGTGTGATGATCAAATATAATAGGCTTAGCTCAGAAAGACTCGTGATGGAAGATTCTGTCCACATCTAGAGAAAGAACTATGGAGTCAAAATGCAGATCAAAGCGTACTATTTTCACTTTTGCTTTTTTTTAACTTTTTTCTTTCTCGTGATTTTTCCCTTTTGTTCTGATTCTTCTTTCACAACATGACTCATGTGGAAATACATTTGCCATTATTGTGCATTTTTAGCCTATATCATATTGCTTGATGTCTTGGGGAGGTGGGAAGGAAGGGAGAAAAATTGGAACTCAAACTCTTATAAAAATGAATGTTAAAAAATATCTTTACATGTAATTGGGGGAAAATGCTATCAATTTAAAAAAAAAAGATCCATAGTGTGACCAAACAAAACCATTCCGTCCCTGGTAAACTGCTCTGGCCTTGCTTATCAGATGAAATTTCATATTATATGCTTTCTGGAGCTTACAGTTGAGTCAAAGCCCAGAGGCCTGATATTAGGTCCAACAAAAGCTTCTTGAGGCAGCTTATAGGCTATGAACCCTAACTTATTTTGGAAGTCAACAGTTAAAGTGGTACAGACAACTTAGGTTGTCTGTATTTATGTGAGCCTCAACACTTGATGTGTTACTGAAGGATTGAAGAACTATATTAACAGCTCATTCAAGCAGTACCAGCATTTACTCCACTCAGTCTATACCACAGTGGGGGAACCTGTGACCTTGAAGCCAGATATGTGTAAAGTTAATGGGATATAAGATCTTCCCCATCTATTAACAAGCCTATGTATCCAGCTGTGATACATCCTGAATCACACAGAGCCCTTTGGGGGAGGAACTTGCATAAAGAGAAGCTTGCTAAGAGGGAGGCTTGCTTGTAGGAAGGCTTCCATATATTTTGATAACTAAGTTGATTAGGCCTGAGTCATGAGGGTTGTGATGCCTTCTGGCTCTGAGAAGTGTATATATACTCTGAGTTGGTATTTTGTTTTGTAGGTTCCCTTATGAGAAGGATTGTATGATTGCCTGGTTGAGACTCTGAGTAGCCGTATGTACGCACTCCTGCTCCTCCTCCCCCCACTGTTCAGATGTAAAGGCTCTCTCGGTCCATTGGTATATGTAAAGTGGATAGCAATATTGCCTTGATTCAGGAAGTCAGAGCCCTGTCTGTTGATCTTTATGCTAATTTATCTGCTTGTATTTTCTCTCATGTTCAGGGTGCTAACCTTTCCCCTGAACTAGTTCATGTAATGAAAAGGATTATTAAGCCCTTTTTGAGTAATCTTGCCTAGAAAAGCAAATGGAAGAACCTGTGCTAGCAGGCCATCCTGGGTATGCTACAGTGCTTGCTTTTACAATGTCCTTGGGTATGTCCTTTTGACTGAGTCTAACTTTTACAGAACAAATCATTTTATTAACGGGATTTGTTCTGTGAAGTTTGAATATACTTTCTACCCTTCTTTCCAAGGGACTGACTTTAGGTTCTCTCTCTCTCAAATGTTTTTTAATAACTGTTCAAGGTGTTCAATTCTATTTTAAGAGAAGGGAGAGTGGGAGAAGGGACACATTGCATAGGTAACAACATTTTGAAAACTATCCTCTTAGAATAGCGTTTATAAATTTTTTTGTTGTTGTTGTTCAGTCTTTTTCAGTTGAGGCTGACTCTTCTTGACCCCTTTTGAGTTTGGAGTGGCTTGCCATTTCCTTCCTCAGATCATTTTACAGATTAGGAAATTTAGGCAAACAGTTTTAAATGACTTGCCCAGGGTCACACAGCTGCTAAGTGTTTGAGGTCAGATTTGAACTCAGGAAGAAGAATCTTTCTAACTCTAGGCCTGAAACTCTATCAACTGTCATAAAGTCTTTATTGAACTTTTAATAAGTTTTAAACAGTTTTCAGGCTCAATTTGAAAATTAAATAATGTAATTACTTTTTGCTCCTCCTCAAGACCATTGCAGGTATCAGTTAGAAGTGACAATCACTTGTGCTAGGATCAGTTCTTCAGAAAAGATTTTTACTCAAGGCTGACAACTAAAACAGGTGGGAAATTTTTTATGCTTGTTTTATCTTCAGAACTCTGTTCTTTTTTGTTCATTATTTAGTCTACCTGAAACTTTAAAACCTTGTTTTAACTTTAATGGTAATGAAATCAATTTTTTTAAAAAAATGCAATTTTTATTTTATTATAAACTTAAAGGGAAAATGAAAAAAGGAAAAATAAAAGCACACATTGCCATGTACATAGCGGACCATAGGAGAGGATTCATCTTACCCTCATTTCTTTTTGACTTTAGAAGACTTACATACATACATACATACATACATACATACATGTGTATGTACATTATATATTTCCCTCTTTAACCCATTTCTATGAGAGTAAGTTTCCAGCACTACTCTCCCTTCCCACTATCTGACTTCTTCTTCCTCTTATGCCTCATTTGTATAGGATAATTATTCCTTTTTTATTTCTCCCTACACAGTTTTGTTATCTTTTTAAAATCACCCTACCATACTCTGCTCAGCCACACCTTTTGTTCAAACTACCCAAATATAAACAATAGTCACAAAAGAACTGATAATATTTTTACATTCAAGAAGCAAACAATTTGACTTTATTGAGTCCCTTATATTTGGTCTTTAATGTTTACCTTATATTTTTCCTGGATGTTATATGTTGTTTCCCCTTAAATTCTGGATGTTTTTGTCACAAAAACATGAAAGTTTTTCAGTTCATTAAATACTTTTTTTTTTTCCCCAATCAGGATTGTGCTTAATTTTGCTGGGTAAATTACCCTTGTTCATAATCCCAGCTCTTTTGCTCTACAAAGTATAATATTCCAAGATGTAGAGTCCTCCAACATAATGTCTTCAAGGTCTTGTATTTTTTTTATTGTAGTTTCATGATACTTAAATTGTCATTTCTTCTTGTTGATCCCAATATTTTCTTTGAAACTTGGCTATAATATTCCCCTAAATTTTCCTCTTGGGATCTCTTTAAGGTGGTTATTGGTGGATTTTTCCCCATTTCTGCTTTTCCCTCTTGTTCTAGAAATTCAGGGCCATTTTCCCCAAAATTTGTTGTAATATTGTATAAAGATTCTTTTTTTTTTTTATTGTATATTGCAGGTAGTTCGATTATTCTTATATTATTTCTCCTCAATCATTCTCCAGATAAGTTGTTGTTCTGATGAGATGTTTCATGTTCTCTTCTATTTCTTTCATTCTTTTGATTTTGTTTTATGATTTCTTTGTATCATAGAGTATCATTAACTTTCCCTTCCCCAATCCTAATTATCAAGGAATTAATTTCTTCTTTAAGTCTTTGATTCTCTGTTTCAAGTTGATTGACTTTCTTTTCATAATTTTCTCAATTTTCTTGCATTACTTGTATTTTTTTTCCCTTTATCTCTGTTACTTGATTTTTAAAATCATTTTTGAGTTCTTCCAAGAACTCTTTTTTTGTGCTGGGGACCATTTGACGTTTCTCATTGAAAAGTGAGTGGCTGTTTTTTTTTTTTTTTTTTAGCTCCATGTTTATTTCTGATTCTGTGAAGTGATGTTCTGTCTTTTTTTGGGGAAGAAATTTAGAGAGCCAAAAGTTTTCTGATCTACTTTGCCATCATCCCAGAATCTTCTCCTGAAATCTCTTACAAATATCATCTTGGAATGACTAGTATGCTTCAGGATTATATTAGTATTTTTAGAAAAAAAATATAATCTTGTTTTAAATGTATCTGAGGGAACTTTTAAAGTCATTGTTTTAGCATATCCATTGGCTTGTCTATAGCTTAGCATAGGTGAAGGAGATTTGTGTGGGAGTATTTTGTTTCTTCTAAGGCTTATAATTTTTTTAATTAAAAAATAACCCCCAAAACATTGCTTTTTAAAATATTTCTATTGTCCAACTTGTCAGTAACTAACCAACTTGGAAGAAAATAGACTGTTATAAAAGACTATAAGGAGAGAGTGAAGTAATCAAAGTGCTTTTTAATATAGTGAAATCTTCTATTTAAAGAAAACCATTTGGGATACTTAAATAATCCCCCAAATCACCACTTCTATTGTTGTGATATTGTTTTCATTCTAAAAATGTTTTCATTTAGTCATAGGCTATATATATATATATATATATATATATACACACATTTGTTTCATTTTTTTCCTTTTGCTTATTTTGATATGGAAAAATAAATTTCATGCAGTGTCTGACTGTGAGATACAAAATTTGACAGAAACATAAATGAAATACATAACGTTAATGAGAAAAAACAAAATACCAAAGGCAATATGACTGTTGACACTTTTTTGTTGGTATTTAGAATGGAAGATACTGAGAGATGAATGGGAATAGAATTGAACTACATCAAATGAAGGTCCATTCAATTCTTAATCAAATGAAAATATGATGTGTGGGACCAGTATCAGAAAATATTCTTGGATTGAATGTTTTTTTTTTTCAAAATAAATACTTAACTGTGGAATTCTTATAAACAACCCCAAGTGTATTTAAACATTTGTGGTGAGAGATTTGTTTACTATGGAAAATGTGCATATTATGTAAAAGATGCATCCATAACATTATTAGTTTAGCTTTAGCTAGGGTTCCATAATGTGTACTGTAAGCCTCAGAGAGGTTCCCTGTCTCACCATGGCTTACTTAGGCTCAGTTTTCACTTCTAAGACATGTGCCCTTTCCCTTTGCAGTCTTTGTTCACTGTCAGTAGTAGGAAAGCAAAATCTTTTTTCCAACCAGGAAGAATTTTGAAAGAGACTGTTGTAGAAAGAGTATCAAATTGGGCATTTTCTACCCTCACCATTTCCTCTCTGATTTCCCATTTGGTTTGTTCCCTCTTGATAGCTTAGATTCTATTTTATATTACAATTGGTCATTCATTCACTGAATAAACACTAAAGCAAGAAGAGAGGGAAGACTGTGGGAAGGGGTAATGAGTATGCTCACTGTCTTGGGGTGTGGGGTAGGGGAGAAATGGGGAGAAAATTTGGAACTCAAAATCTTGTGGAAATGACTATTGAAAACTAAAATATGTAAAAAATTTAAAGAAAAAATAAACACTAAAGCGTAGTATAATAGAAAAGGTATTTTATGCCTTAAAGTTTACAAAATACTTAGTATTTTCCATTTTTAAAGTATTATAACATTACTCCCAAAAAAAGTTTATTATAAGACAATAGTTGCATTGCTGTTGTGGTCCCTAGAGTCATGATGCCTATTAGAACTCAAGGTTTTAATCTACAACTGCCTGGCTGTGTCACTAAATTGCTATGTGTTCTTGAGAAAAATCACTTCACCTTTTTGAGCAAATCTTTCTTTTTCTTTTCTAATTAAATGGTTCATTTTTTGGAAATTTAAATTTCCTGGGTATGCGATTCACTGTTTTAGTAATTGGCTTTGGCTTTTCTGTAGCACAGAACTCCCAAATACAAGCTATTGATCAAATTCAGCATTTTCCAGTACCAGGGTGGTAGATTTCTTGAATACGGAAGTTCTAAGCTACAGTAGAACTAAAGCCTAGCATTAATATGGCAAGCACCAGGAATGCAGGGCCAGCCTGAGGAGGGGCAAAATGTCCCAGGTTAAAAAAAACAGCTTGTTAAATATTTTGTATGAATCAGCATTGTGGTCAGGACTGTGAGCAACTACTGCATTTCTAGCCTCAAGGAGATAGGGAGACACAATATTAAACAAAACAAAACAAAACAGGAGTATTGAACATAAGTACAATTAATTAAGCTCACTCAATAACTATTGAGTAATGAAACTCAGTTGTTAGTATCTATTTAAATTAATCTAAAATTTTAACAAAAATTCTGTTTTTTAAATGTTTATTTATTCCAGTCTTGTTTTATTTTACATTATTTTATGAAGGTCTTTCCATATTCCTTTATATTTCTCTTATTTGTCAGTGTGAATTGTATCACCTTACTTCACTACATGAGATTGTAACTGAGATTTCATTGGTTTAGGGAACTCCCTCTGCCAATACAACTTGGTACCTGCTGTACAACACAAAATTTAAAGAGTTGCCTGTGGGCACTAAGAGGTTGAGTTATTTCCCCAGGATTTTTTAACCAGTATGTGTCAGATACAGAACTAAAATCCAGGTTTACCTGACTTTGGGACCAGCTTTCTGTCTACCATACCAAGCTATTTGAATACAATAAGACATAAAAATTAATTAACCATTTTCCTATTATTAGAAATTTAAGTTCCTTCAAATTTTTCACAATTACCAATGATGCTGCTATAAAAATCTTTGAACAGATAGATTGTGGTGTTGTTTTTATTATATTTCCATAGTTGTTTTTTTTTAACAATAAAATTATTAGATTAAAAGGGATATTTTTTTTCTAATGTTTCTAATTTTACTGCCAGATTGTTCTCTAGAATAATTCTATAGGTTTTCAATTCCACTGACAATGAACGAGTTTTATCTGGTCTTTTACCACCTTGCCAGCAATAAGTTTATAGATTTTCATTATTTTTGCCAGTTTGATGTTTGTGAGGTGAGAAATACAAATTATTTTAATTTATTCTCTTTGATTATTAATGAGATTAAACATTTTTTTCAATTGATTAAAAAAAACAAAAAGCATTGCATTTGGAGTAAGGAGACTTAATTAAAATTCTAGTTCTGTTACTACTATTTGTTTATCCTTGGGTAGAACACAATCTTTCTATAGCTCAGTTTTCCTAAATAATAAAATAATAAAAACACCTAGATTCTCTTTAAAATCCCTTAAAGTCAAGTCAAGAAACAAAGCCTCTGTTCTCATATGAGAGAGAGGGAGAGACAGAGACACAGAGACAGAGACACACACAGAGACAGAGACAGAGAGACAGAGTGTAACAGCAAGCACCCTAGCATACCTAGGGCGGCTACTAGTACAGGTTCTTAGATCTGCTTTTCTAAAGGAAAGCAGCTCAAAATGGGTTAACAATCTTACTTTAATCAAACATATCATTTACCTAGTTCAGGGGGGAAAGT
>CM053587.1:117338708-117355384 GCA_028646515.1 Pseudochirops corinnae
ACAATGTGAAAGTATTTGCATATCCTATACATGATTGCATGCCACCATGGGGGGGGGGGTTGAAGGGAGAGGAGAAAATCTGAAACTCAAGTGATTGTGGAACTGAATCTTGTAAATTAAAAGTAAATAAGTAAATAAAAAAAAGAAAGAAAAAAACTTTAATAAGTTCCTTATGATTTCTTTTTTCTGTTTACCTTCCCATGCTTCTTTTGCTTCTTGTATTTGACAGTCAAATTTTCTGTTCAGTTCTGGTTTTTTCATCAAGAATACTTGAAAATCCTCTATTTTATTGAATGTCCATATTTTCCCCTGAAGCTTTATGTTCAGTTTTGCTGTGTAGGTTGAATTTATTCTTGATTTTAATCCTAGCTCCTTTAACCTCCTGAATATCTTATTCTCAGTCCCTTGATCCCTTAATGTAGAAGCTACTAGATCTTATGTTATCCTGGTTCTGTTACCACAATACTCAAATTGTTTCTTGCTAACAGATTATAATATTTTCTCCTTGACCTGGGAGCTCTGGAATTTGTCTATGATATTCCTAGGAGTTTTCTTTTGGGCATCTTTTTCAAGAGGTGATCAGTGAATTCTTTCAGTCTCTATTTTGCCCTCTGGTTCTAAGATATCAGGGCAGCTTTCCTTGAGAATTTCTTGAAGGATGATTTCTAGGTTCTTTTTTTTTATCACAGCTTTCAGGTAATCCAATAATTTTTAAATTATATCTCCTGGATCTATTTTCCAGCCCAGTGGTTTTTTCAATGGGATATTTCACAGTTCCTTCTCTCTGTCACTTTGTGGGTTCTATAGCTCTAAAATTTGTTTAGAGTTATATTTTACATGGATTGGAGGTGGTTGTTGTAGGAGCTCATGGATGTTCTTATTTCTGCTCTGCCATTTTGGCTTTGCCTCCTGCTGCATCCCTTTCTCAGAATAAAAGAGTAGCTTATAATGTGATCTTTTCTTTTTTTTTTCTTTTTTAAATTTAATTTAATTTTTTATTTTTAATCATCATTGAATGAAAGAGAAAAGAAAAATAAAACTCTCATAAGAAATATTCATAGCAAATTCATATAATAACCATGCCCCCAAAATGTCTCTCTGTCAGGCAATGGGTAACCTGCTTCATCTTCACTTCTCCAGAATTCCTCCCTGCATTGAACAGAATTCCCAAGTCACTGAAGTTGTTTTTCTTTATAATACTATTGTTTTTGCTCTGCTTACTTCATTTTGTATCAGTTCATACATATCTTATCAGTTTTCCCTGAAACGTTTTGTTTTGTCATTTCTTAAAGTGCAATGATATTTGTTATGTTTATTCCCCATGTTTTACTATTGCCTGATAGTTTGTTGCTCCTTGACTTCCAAGTTTTGGTTTTTTGTTTGTTTGTTTTTTACTATCATGAAAAGGACTTTAATAAACTATTTTTGTACAAATGTGTCCTTTTAAATAAATGTGTGTATTTGTATACACACACATGCACATACACACTCATGTGTGCTTTTGTTTAGTTATTATTAACATTTTTTTGAGTTTCAAATTCTCTTTCTATCTCCTGCTCCTGTCCCACCCATTGGAAAGGCAAACAGTATAAGATATCAATTATACCTATAAACTTATGTAAAAAATTATTTTCACGTCATCCATGTTGCAAAAGATAATTTTTAAAAATTAAGACATAAAAGAAGAGGAAAAAATATATGCTTAAGTGAGCATTCAGAGATCATCAGCTATCTCTCTAGTGGAAGAGAGCCTTTTTTCATGATGAGTTCTTTAGAATTGTCTTGAATCATTGTATTGATCAGAGCAGCTAAATCTTCCACAATTCATCATCATTATATTATTGTTATTACTTTGTATGATATTTTTCTGCTTCTTCTCACTTCACTTTTTATCAATTCATTTAAGTATTCCCAATTTTTTTTTCTGAAACCATTCTACTTATCATTTTTATAGTGTAATTATATTCCATTACATTATATGCCACAATTTGGTCAAGAATTCCCTGACTGACAGGGATCCCCACACTTTCTAATTCTTTGCCATCAGAAAAAGAGCTGCTATGAATATTTTTGCACATACAGATATCCCCCTCCCTTTTCTTTGTTCTTTTTAAGATACTGACCCACATAGGTCCTTTCTAAAAACTGTTAATAACGTTCGTGTATTAGCAATATAAAGATTTAAAATATAATTTTTATCTACTTCAAATTCCTTAATTTAAGAAATTTCTAATATTTGAAAATTCATATTCATTCCAATATGATAACATCAATAGCATTCCTACTCCATTAATTCATTGCGTTGAGATGTTATTTGTTTTTGTTTTAGTAGCAAGATGAAACAATACATTTTTATGATTTTGCTTTGGAATTGTGATTCAGTGCCTGAGTTTACATTTGGAAAAATACCACTTACACTCCAATAAATTATATTAAAATAAACGTGGTATGTCTTAATATAAATATATTTTTAAGTAATCTGTTCCTTTTAACCATCCTCCCTCATTAAACAATTTGAAAGAAAACCCTTAAAAATAAAGCTCTCATTACTTAGCTTCATAGTCCAAAAACCAAATTCCCTTCACTAGCTATGTCCACAAGTATGTCTCTTTTAGCATTTTAAGTTCATCATCTCTCCAGTTAGTAGGTGAGTGACATGATTTTTCTTCATTCTTTTAGAGTTGTGGCTTGTCATTGTGTTGGTCACAATTCTGAAGTCTTTTTAGAATATTATTATCATGATATAAATTATTTTCTCAACTTTCCTCACTTTGCTATGACTCACTTTAGAAAGATCTTCCTCATTCCTCTGAAAAGGTATTTTTCATCATTTCTTACATCGCAGTAATATTCCATTAGATTTATATAACACAATTAGTTTATCTGTTCACCAATAGTAAGATAATCCTTTAACTTCCAATTTTTCAATTTTTAGTTTCCATTTTCCATGAAAAGAGCTATTATAAATATTTTTTATATTTATAAGTCCTTATCATGTTTATTTGATTTTTTTGGTGGTGTAGACCTAGGAGAGGTGTAATTAGATCAAAACATAGACACATTTTTCATTTGTAATTTTTAAAAACTTATTTGAAACAAGTACAAAATGAGAGAAAAAACATTACCGTTTACACAGCAGAACTTGAGAGGATTCAGTATAAAGCAATAAATTCCTATTTCAAGAAAGCCCATAAAATAAATATTTTGCATTGTCTTCAAAGCTGACCAGCCTGTCTTTGCTTCTTTGTAGTTTTTCTGTTTTCCCTTCTCTATGGTTTGGGCTTTATTATTTCCCTTCCCTCTCCTCAGTCCACCCTACAGAAGGCTACAACCAAGCATGCATATCTATGCATATATGTGTGTACATATATATAGATATCTATAAACATACACATATTACACATGTACACTCATAAACATATACATAAAACTGTACTATGCTTATTTCCACTTGTCATCTGTTTCTCTGAAGTTAGAGAGGATTTTCCTTCTTAAGTCCAAGTCTTTCCATGCTTTTCAAAATCAACCACCTCATCAAAATGTGTACACATTTTAATGTTTTCTGGGCAGAGTTCCAAATTGCTTTGCAAAATTTCTGAACTAATTTACAGTTCCACCTACATTGAATTAATCTTCCTGTTTTCCTCCAGTCCCTTCAACATTTGTCATATTGCTTTTTTGGGAAGTTGGGGTTGGTGGTATGGAGATCATCTTTGGCAAATCATATTTGCTAATCTGACAAGGTTGAAGTGGAATTTCTACAAAGTAGATACCACATTGATTAATTTGTATTTCTCTTATTATGAGTTATTTGGAACATTTAAAAAAAACTGTTTATTGATATTTTAGATTTCTTCCTTTGTTAATCACTTTTTCATATCCTTTAATCAGTTATCTCTTGGGAAATGGTTCTTGCATTCCTTGAATATCTTGTATAAAGAACCTCTATCAAAAAAAAAAAACCTACTGCAAAGAATTCTTCCCTCAGTTACCTGTACCCTACTAATTTAAATTATGTTGGTTTTCTTTTGCAAGTTTTTCTTTTACTTTATAAAATGAATATTGTTCTCTTTTTATCTTTTGTTATTCCCTTGCTCAGCTGTGAAATTCTCCCATTCATAAATATGAAAATTAATTTCTTCTGTGCTCCTTTTGGTGACTTGTGATATCACCTTTTATATCTAAACCATGTATCCATTTGGAATTTGCAGTACATGATGTTGTCCTATCCAGAGTTTATTAGTCTTTTTCTACTTGTGGCCCCTTCAGTGCTTTTTAAACTCTGGATTGTGACCTCATAGTTTATATTAGAACAAAAGGTATTACAGCTATCCCTTCCACATTATGGGGCTTAGGGATATGGTGGCTTGGCAATCTGAAAAAGATATGTAAATGTTTTTGGCTTTCCCTTTGTACTAGAAAAGAAATCTGATTTTTTTTTTTTCCTTTTAAGGGGTGCTTATAGTACTTTATTGTAAAATTTGGATTAAATATTTGGCCATAGGCTCTGTGTCATCTGCTAACCTTCACCTGTCCTTTGTGGTTTCCACAAAATTCCCCAAAAATGCTCACTTGGAGGAACCTTCCTAACATTCAGACAAAGCTTTGTTTCTATACCCTAATTTAAATGTTTCATTAACTCTACCTAATCTAGCATCTCTTTAGTAAAGTTTATGGCATTTTAAAAACATGGATTATATATATAGTTAAAAGTAGCTTACAAAGTTTATTAAGGTGGCGCTGGCTGGATAGAAATTTGAAAGAAAAGTAAGGAAGGAGATAGATTTTATTTTATTTTTTATAACTTGTATCATTCATTAAAGAGATGGTTTAAATTGGTTTCACAAGCCTGAGTCTTCTGTTCCAATAGGTTCACAGGTGCCCAACATCCCTCCTCAGTCTCTTTTTTTCTGTGAAGCAGCTCTGTTCTCTTTAGCTTTTTTCATTAATATCTTCTTTCCATTTCTTTAAACCTTTAACCCTGTGCTGCCTCTTCTCTTCAGGAAAGTCAGAATTTAAGTCTTGGGCAGGGCTATGGACATACCTTCCTATTCAAAAATGGTGATAATCCTAAATTATTTTGAGAGTCAAGAGGAAAGAGTTGTCCCTCTAAACTACAAATTCCAGTGTAACTATTAGTATTCTATTATCTTGGTGATTTGGAGCATTATATTCATTTTGCTGCTAATAGTTTACATTTCTTCATTTAAGAATGACAAGGGTAATTCTTCATTTATTTGGTCTTTCCAATGTCAGTAGTCAGAGTCTACTCATTTGTCTCAAAAGGGAGCAACATTTCTGGGACTGAAGCAATCAGAATAATACTATCCAAACAGGCAAGAGTTATTATGTCTGTGGAATCTTTCTTCCATTTACACTCCTTGTTGTATAAAAAACCTTTGGTGATCATGCATCTCCTGGGTTTATTCCTCATTTGAGAGGAATGAAATTGTCTGTTTTATATCTTCCAAAGAATCTTATATGATTTTGTCATGCACAAAGGCACTTTATTATAAGGGAACCTTTATGCAGCATTTTTGCTCTTCTGAATCCAATGCATTCTCATAGTCAACAAGCATTAAGCATGGCAGAATTTCACATTCTTTATGCTTTTGCTCAGTCAAATGTGTACCAATAAATATGTGGTTTGTTATATAGTATCACTTGTGAAAACCTTCCCATTCCCCTCTCATACAGTTATCATATAAACTTTAAAGGCAGAAAATATGACTAACTAAATGAGTTTTTTTTAATATGCGTAGCCTAATATTAAACCATATACTAGATGAAACCTAGAGGGAAAATCAATGAACCATTCATGTTATATCTTTTTTTAAATTATCATTAATTCTTTTTTAAAAATAAATTAATTTATTTTCTTTTTTACATCATTCCTTTCCATGAGATTTTGAGTTACAAATTTTCTCCCCATCTTTCCCCTACCCAGCACCTCAAAACATCCATCCCACTGTGTAACCCCTCACCCAATCTTCTCTCTCCTATGTCCTTCCCCTCACCCCTCTGACTTTCTGGTAGGGCAGGATGGATCTCTCTACCACAGTGCCTGTATATCTTAATTTCCAGTTGGATGTGGTTAATAATAATAATTTTTTATATAGATATATATTTTTAACCTTTGATTATGGAGCTTTAAATTCTAGATTCTTTCCTTTCCTCCTTTATCACCCACCCCCACTGGAGGGACAAGCAATTAAATACAGGCTATACATGTATAATTACACAGAACATCTCCACAATGGGCATATTGTGAGAGACTGATTACATGTCCTTCCTTCCTATCCTGCCCCTTCTTGTTCTGTTCTCTACCCTGTCCCTATCCCTGTTCCTTTACAGAAGTATGTACTTCCAGCACTCTTCCCTCCCACCCTGCTCTCCCCTCCATCATCCCCTCCATCCTCCAAAGTAAGGAAGGAGATAGATTTTATTTTATTTTTTATAACTTGTATCATTCATTAAAGAGATGGTTTAAATTGGTTTCACAAGCCTGAGTCTTCTGTTCCAATAGGTTTACAGGTGCCCAACATCCCTCCTCAGTCTCTTTTTTTCTGTGAAGCAGCTCTGTTCTCTTTAGCTTTTTTCATTAATACCTTCTTTCCATTTCTTTAAACCTTTAACCCTGTGCTGCCTATTCTCTTCAGGAAAGACAGAATTTAAGTCTCATCCCCATCTCCCCTACTCTTCTGTGTGGCAAGACGCCCAGTTTAGAGTTTATGTCATTCCTTCCCTAAGCCAAATTCAATGAGAGTAAGGTTGACCCTTTCCCTTTTGCCTTCCTATTCTTCCTATCCATTGTAACAATTATCCCTTGCCTCTTCTATATGAGATGATTAACCCCATTCTGCCTCTCCCTATCTCCTCTCATTCTAATCCTCTCCTACCTCAGAATTTCACCTTTTAAAGTATCATCCCTTCCTATTCAATTGATTCTGTGCCCTGTATGTACTCATATATACACATACTCAGATATGTGTTTATCTCTAATTCTTTAGCAACATTTTAACAACACATTTCTTTTTTGATTTAGACACAAAAAGATTCTCTTTTACTAACCCATTTCTCTGATGAATCATCTGAGTTTGCAGATAACTCCCAGTTCTCAAATTCTTTGCCAGAAGAAATAATAAACTTTCGAACGTCTTAACAAATTGTAAAGGTTTTAAGTCCATACCTGGCTACATTGTATTTAGCTTCCAATGACCAGTCTAGCTTAATTTGTAGGAGCTCATCACCAAAAGACTGGCAACTTGGTGCTTTGTTTATTTGTTGTTGTTATTTTGTTTTTTAACCATGACAACTTCCCTGCATTATCAGCTATACTTTTTAAAGGGATACAATATACTACATGAAGGTAGTAAACACATTGATGAAATCTCAGAAGCTTAAAGTCTGAAAATAAAAACATAAATAGGTTACATTGTCTTTCCTCTTTGTATCTGTTAAAAAGTTTGAGGTACTGAAGTAAAACACACACACACACATACATAAACACACACACACACACACACATATATATATATATATATTTATACAAAATATACATACATAAAATGTAAAAAATACTTCAAAATGACTCCATGTCACCAATAAAACTTACAATGGAATTCAGCTCTTTAATGATACAGGACCAACTGATACAGGACCAATTTACCTCCATGTTAGTTAGTTTGTTGTTTTAAAGCCTAACTTTTAGCTTCATTTAGAGGTGAATGGCTACAGGAGTTATTGAGATCATTATACCTATACAGCAGAGTCAAAATGTGAATGTCTAAGTATATGTTGAAGTATGTCTCTCATTTCCATTATTTAACAGAAATCCAACAAAGCAAATATAAGCATACACAAAATCAAAATGATGGATTAATCCACGTTGTGCTTCTCTTTCAGGTTACCATAGGGAGCAGATTAAGAAATATTCAAATGTAAAAGAAATGCTCATTTTTCAGCAAAAAAGAGGGAGATAGCATATAATCATTTTAAATAAGAGTTATGTATTTTATGGTTCTTGTCCTTAATTAAAAAGCCAGAAGCAAAGGGATCAAGATGTTTAGAGTGCCATTGAAGAGGGGAAAAAAAAAAGATGCTATTCCTTTAACTGATGATCCTCCTGAAAGCACTAGTGGGAAAAGGGTTAGCTAAAGCTTTATTGGCTTCACCGTCTAGTCACCAGCTAGAACAAGAATTTATCAAAGCTTAAAATGAGTTTGCATTTATTTTCCAACAATACTTTTAAAATCAAAATCTTAAATGTCTTTATAAATATTTAGGTTTTTTTAAACATGATTTCTAAAAGTTTCTGAATAGAGATATATTCCTTCGAACTTCTCTTTTTTCTTCTCTATTGCTAATATGCAGGAATATTAACACTTCAAACTGTTTCACTATTTATGTGGGATTTGTACAAAGAGGGGTCAATACATAAAGAGAATTTTCATTTCACAAAGAGTTTGTGTACATATAATGTGCACAATATTTAACCAACCTCATTACCAGGACTGCATATCAAGTTCTTATACTTATTGTAAAATATGTTTAGCAGTATTTTTATCTATGTTTCTGAAGTAAAACATTTTGCCTATCAATTCCCCCCCCCATATCACTTAAACATCTATACAAAGTCATTAACATCTAGTTTTTATACAAAGTCCCTTTAAAACACTTATCCCAAAATACTCACTCCCAACTTCCATAGGAACCAATACTCTACTTTCAGCTGGAGGATAGGGTAGAGATTTTCCTTCTTTTGATTGAAGAATGTGGATTTCCTACATTTTTCCTTCTTTCTTTTATAGTTTCTGTATTTCCCTCTTTAGCTGGGAAACAAAGAGAAGACTATCATTGTCAACAATAGCCACTAAAAGATAATAGCATTTACATAGAGCTTTGAAGATTTTATCTCACTTAATCCTCTCAGCATTCCTGTAATATCTTGTTATTCACCCTAGATTTTTGAAGGGGACCAATGACATAACTGGTGGTGTCCTCTGAACCAGATTTGAGTGAAGCAGAGTTCTACAAAGTTTTCAGCCTTACTTTCCTCCTGGGTCATCAAAATCCAATGATAGGACAGAAATCAAAGTGTCTTTGATGCCTGACCCAGCTCTAAGCCCTACACAGTGCCTGCTTCAGCCACTTTCATTGTCATTGGAACTAATGTTCTCATTCCCCTCCTCCCCCTTTTGCCATTTTAAAGAGAGGGCACTATTAGTCTGTCTTGATAAGATGACGGAAAGAATATTCAGCTTCTAGTAAATGTGGATTCATATTCCAGCTCTGTTATGTCTTAGCTGTGTTGATTATGAACAAACAATTCAATTCCTTAGTCTTTAGTTTATTCATCTAAAAACTTTTAATAATATCCATATATGATTGTTGTGAGTAGAGTGTCATAAATAAAAAACACAATATAAAGAAACTATTATTATTATAATTATTGTTCTCTAATAGTCACAAACTAATAATAATAATTAAAGCTAATATTTACATAGTGCTTACTACATGCCAGGTACTTTGACAAACACTTTGCAATTATTATCTCATTTGATCATCAGAAAAACCCTGGGAGTTAGGTGTTATCATACCCAGTTTTATACAGGAAGAAACAGATGCAAACAGAGGTAAAGTGATTTGCCCAAGGTCACACTGCAAATATCTGAGGTTGGGTTTGAACTGAAGTCTTCCTGAATCCATTGCCTTGATGTGTTGAAGGGACTGACTCCATATTCTTTACCACTACACCAGCAAAGCCCTTTTTCCAGGTCCTACTGTTTAATCATTCAATAAGCATTTATTAAGCATCTAGTATTAGAGTTAAGTGTCTGAGTTCAAGGAAGATTAGTTTTTGTGACTTTAAACCTGGCACTCTATCCACTGTGCCACCTAGTTGCCTAAGAAAACATGTGCACACATGTAATTACTTTATATGAATATGTATATATGTGTATTATCTATACTTACACATGGGTATATATGGATCTATATGTGTGTAATATGACATCTGAGTATGATATATCCCCATTTATATGTATATATCCCCCCATATATCTATACATATCTGTGCAAATGTTTGCATACTCAGATGTCATTGTGGACTTTATAGGTGTGTGGTGATATTCAAGTCCTTTTGGATCTTTTAACAAAATATAGTCCTTCTTAGAGTGTCAATTGTGCTTCTCTCTCCAGTCAGATGCCATTATCTTTTAGATGATAGTCAGGAATGGCATGTATTGGTTCTTTATAGGATTTGAAACATTTCTTTTCTTTTTGCTAACCTTCTCTAGGTGGTTTCTAATCAGACATTAATTCTTGCTGGCATACTATTTTATAGAACTTTCTGCTATAACTACTTGTGATTGAATGAAAAATTTGGAACTAAGTTATATCCCAATTCTTTCTAATACTTAACATCTTTAAATCCTATAGTCACTATATATACATATACATATATGTATGTATATAAACATACATACATACATACATACATATTTTCTTTATTTGCAATGTTTATTCTTTGTTCTTATAGATTTTTTTATCATTAGGATTTTAAGGGGCTTTAGACATTATTTAAATCAATACTTTCATTTTGTAGATGAAGTCACCAAAACCAAGTGGTACTGAGTAACCCAATGTCTTGTAATCAGTTACTAACAGAGACAGGAGAGTATACAGGGATCCTGATAGCAGAGCCAATTATACTTCCTGTTATACTTCCTGATTCATCCATCTATTCATTCATTTAGTAAATGTTCATTAGATATATGCAATATACAAGGAACTAGATAATTGAATTAGAAAGGTGAATCTCTCTAATGATTGTACAGTCTTCTGTGGGAAATAAGCAAAGGCAGAAATAGGAACAATACAAATTAAAATGTTATAAGTTCATAGAAAAGGGACACAGCTTTAAAACATACTCTGGGTAATTCCAGAAGAGAAAAATCTCTTTTTGCTTGCATGTAAATGCAAATTAGAAAGATCAGTAGGATTTTAATAGGTGGGAATACATTCATGCAGTTGTGTGAATGAAACTGCAGAAGTGAGATAAATTGTGATAAAAGTGGGAAATGGAAAGTAATCCAGTTTGACTTGAATTTATTGTTCATATATAGAATATGAAAGATAAAGTTGGAAAAGCAGATTGGAGCTAGGTTGTAGGAGGTCTGGAATGTCAGGATAATCAGTATGAATTTTGTACAATAGGTCTGTGGGAGCCAATTGAAGGATTTAGAACAGGGAAGTAATGTGAATAAAACTACGTATTAAAAAGATTACTCTGGTAACATTGTGCAAGATGATCTAAAACTAGGAGAGACCAAAGATATGAAAACTGGTCAGAAATTTAGTACAGTAGATCATGTTAGTCAATAAATGAGAAGGGCTACTCTGTACCCTCTGTATTCATTCTTTACAGTAAAATGGGGTTAGGCTTCATTGCTGCATCTTCAGACATGAATCTAGGTAGATAAGTTTGTAGCAGGTTCTTATTAGTGACCAGAGTTACTAATTCAGGCAAATTCATGTGATACCTTCAACACCAGGTTCCCCTGCTAGTCTGTGTTTTAGAGATACTGATTAGCGGAACCCCCTATAGCCTTTCATAGAGTTCCTGTTCTCTCAACAACTAGAAGATATAATCCTATCTCTCTTGAAGCAGCATCTAAGCTTCTAGCCTAGCAGTAATCACTCATATTCTTACTGGAAGGATAGTTGAGATAAAATACTAGCCACTACAAATGTGGTCACAATAACAACAGCAACAACACTAACAATAATAATATTTACATAGGTCTTTTTTTTTTTAAGGATTGTAAAATGCTTACAAGTTATCTCGTTTTATCCTCACAACATGCTGGGAGGTAAGTGCTATTATTACTCCTATTTTAAAGATAAGGAAACAGACAGAGGTCAAATGACTTGGAAAGAGTTAGGCAGCTAGTAAGTATCTGGGGCAGGTTTTGAACATGTCTTCTAAGTCAAGCATTCTATGTATCACTCCATCTATCTGCCTGTTAAATTACAAAGGGAGGGGGCAATATAATAAAAAATTATAATTTTACCTAAACTAATTTATATATTCAGTGCCATCCCAATTAAATTACCAAAAAATATTTTACAGAACTCGAAAAAAAAATAACACAATTCATTTGGAAGAACAAAAAGTCAAGAATATTAAAGGAATAATGGGGAGGGGAGGGGGTAAGGAAGGTAGTTTAGCAGAACCAGACATTAAATTGTATTATAAAACAGTGATTATGAAAACTATATGATACCAACTAAGAAATATAAAGAAAAATCAATAGAATAGAGTAGACATACAATTTATAGCAGCAAATAAACATAATAACTTTGTATTTGACAAGTGAAAAGACTTAATATTTTGGGATAGGAATTAATTATGAGGTAAAAGTTGTTTGGGAAACCAGAAATCAGTATGACAGAAAAGGGCATAGACCTATATCCTATACAATTTACCAAGATAAACTCGAAATGGATAAATGACTGAGCTATAAAGGGAAATATTACAAAATAATTAAAAGAATATGGAACATATTGCTTATCAGACTTATGGACAGGTGAATAAGTTATAAATAAACAAGAGCAAAATTAGGTGCAACATAGATCATTTGTATTCCCTTAAATTAAAAAGTTTTTTTTAAATAAAATAAATATAGCCAAGATCAGAAGGAAAGCAGAAAATTCTGGGTAAATTTTAGACAGCTGACAAAGTAAAGGTATCATATCAAAAACATATAAAGAACTTGGCAAAATCTACAAGAATAAGACTCATTCCCCAAAGGATAAATGGTTAAAGGATATGAATAGGCACTTTTCCAATAAGAAATCAAAACAACTTATTGTCATATAAAAATGCTCTAAATCATTATTGATTAGATAATCAATTAGATAAGGAAATAAATCAACCTTGAGATATCATTTTATACCTACTAGACTGACTAAATGATTGAAAGGGAAAGCAACAAATGATAGAGAGGGTGTGGAAATATCAGGACTCTAATTCATTGTTGGTGGAATTATAAACTAAACTGATCCAGCCATTTTGGAGAATAATCTGGAATTATACCCACAGAGTTACTAAATTACCTACCATTTGAACCAGCAGTACCACTACTAGGTCTATTCCAAATATGATTAGGGGAAAAGGAAAATAATTTGTGTGTTCTAAAATGTTTTTAGCTGTTCTCTTTGTTGTGTCAGAGAACTGGAAATTGCAGGAATGACCATTAATTGAGGAATGGCTGAACAAGTTGTTGCATATGATTGTGATGGAATAATACTGTGCTCTTAGAAATTATAAGCTCAGTGATTACAAAAAAATGTGGTAAGACTTGCATGAAATAATGAAGAGGGAAAAGAGGAGAACCAAGATAACATTGTATAGAGTAACAGCAGTATTGTCTTAAGAATGACTTTGAGCAAATAACTTATTTTGACTGTATTAACTATACAGTATTAACTATAAAGGACATATGAAGAAAGATGCTGTCTCATCCAGAGAAAGAAATTATAAAAGGAAATAGGTATAGAATAATTACATATGTACATGTATATGTGTATATATTTGTAAATATCCCTATTTGTATGCCTATATGTACATATGCATATATATGCATATGTGTGTGTGTGTGTTACACACACACGCATCCCTCTGGTTGTGTCTAATGTTAATCATTTAATGGTAATCATCTCTAGGGAAAAGTGGACAGAGTGGAGGAAAAAAAAGAGAAAAAGAATAAAAAAGAAATTACATGATAATTCTGTTGTATATTTGAGAAGAACAGCAAGCTGTACATTATAGATTTGCAGTTTCATGTGCAATCATCTTCTTTTAAATTTTACTATGTTATGGAAACGTTTGTTTCATTCTATAAGTATATATTAATGTAATTTTTAAAACTATGAGGAAATTTTTTAAATGATCCTGAATGGCTTTTTTTACTGTACAACAACTCTATACTAGTCTTTATTAATTTGGAGGGGGTGGTGGGGTAGAAGGAGTGTAAATAATGAGGCCAGTAGTTTGAGAATGCCAATGGTACGTATGTGTATGTGTTTGTGTGTGTGTGTGCACAGATATGCAAGAAGGTATGAACTTTGAAGGTTCCATCTGTATGGAACAGGATAAGATAAGAAAAGGCGTTTTAAGTTAGGCATTCATTTTACACTCAGATTGTCATACTATTCATCTTTTGTAATGGGCAAAATATACTATAGCCTTTTGAAGTTTCCTTTCCATTTCCCTCTGTGTTTGTTTTGTGTGGTCTTAGTTGCTGAGTTTATGTAATATATTTGTTTTCCCAGAGTGTCTGCATGTGGTCCACAATTAGGCCTTTTACTGCTTTTACTGGAGCTATGGCAGAGAAAGACAAACAAGTACATCTGAGAAGTGATGAAGTATTCTGAAGATTTTGCCTAAGGGCCGCATATCTGATCATCCGTGACAGAGCTCAGTTTCCTGTCATCTGGAAAGATTGTCCACTGGATGACATTTTAGAGGAGAAAGCAGTTTCTGAAGCATATTACTATGGGTGTGGGCTAACTAAAGAGGTAGCATGAAAGAAGCAGAAAGGAGTTAATTTTAAAATATAATGAAGTCAAATTTTCAAGATTTGTACAGAATTTGGCAGTGATAAGAAGGGAGATATAGCAGTTAAAAATGACATTGAAGTTTCCAGACTGGCTATCTGGGAGCCAGTTTAACATAAAGTAATTTGCAGGAGAGCTAGGTTTTAGAAAACAACAACAACAACAACAATAATGATTTCAGTTTAATTCTTTGCCTGATTCAGCCATGGTAGTATATGAGATTGTCAATTGAGAAAAGAGGAAAGGACGAAGAATAGAGCTTTGGGGACTGTCCAGTTAGAGGGTGGGAGGAAGAAAAGGAGTAAGGTAAGGAGATAGAAAAAGGACTGCATGAGAATGCCTTTTCATCAAAGCTATAGGAATATTATTTTTAAAAAGGGAAATGGTGTACTGTGTCAAAAGCAGTCCCATAGTTCAGTGTAATAAGAATTCTCACTTGAAACACAGGATATAGATTCACATCATCCTTTTGCTGCTATCTCTGCAACCTTGGACAAATCACTCTCTGGACCACTGATTCTTCATAAGTAAAATGAAAAGACTGAATTTTGTGATTTCAGTAATCCCTTTCAGTTTCAAATCGATTAGTTTATTATCCTAAGAAGAAGACTTTTTAAAAGATCATTCATTAGTTTTGGAGCAATGATAATTGAGGAAGTTTTGTTGACATTACAAGAGAAACCAGTTTATTTTATTTTATTTTAAATTTATGGAATAAAACAAGTCTTTCTATAACATAGTATAATAAAAAGATGTTATCTTATGGAACTGTAAATCTATTATGTACAACCTGCTATTGCTTTCAAATATACAACAAAATTATCATGTAAATTTCTCTTTTTTCTCTCCCTCCATGGCTACCATTAGACAAAATTAGATATAATTGTATACACATACACACAGATATATATATGCAAATTTATACCATAAAGCTTCTATTTACCAATATCTTCCCTGAAAAACAAAAAAGAAACAGTTTTCAAAAAGGGGAAGAATGAGTTCATGGTGAAGACATAGAAGTTGTAAGTGTAGATGAGAGGTTTGGCAAGGAAGCATAAGAGATAAATGGGACAATTCCAAGTAGTTTGAGGAGGTAATATGGGCAGAGGAAAGGTTGCAGACAGAATAAGTATAGAATGCTGTGTATGATATCAGGTAAGGGTCAATGTGTTGGCTTGTTGTGTAGAATTACTTTTCCTTTAAAAATCTTTAAAAAAAATTAAAGAGTGACAATATGGTGACATGGTAAGGTTGTGGAGTTAGCAAGGGCAGACCACTTTTAAAGCTATAATTGTAAAGCATTTTTTAAAGAAAAAAAAACTACCTATAGCCAAGGATTATTTTTCTTACCACTACCTGCTCAACTTCATGCAACTATTTTCATGCTTCCTCTGCCTTTGTGTCATTACTTTCCCAAATGTGACTGAAAAAAAGCCACCTGCTTTAATGATTACTTAGTTAAACATTAGTTAATTAGACCTTTAAGAAAGCATTTTTTTTTCTGGAAACCACTTCCTATCTCACATTTAGTCTTCTGGTTGATCACCTTGCTTCAAATCTTTGGCCATTCTAATTTGTATTCTATAGAGCTGACTAAGTGATTTTTCTTATAATGTGGATCTGTCCATGTTGCCTCACTCCTCAATGAACTCATAGCCCATTTTTAGCCTTTGAATAAAATATAAAGCTGTTCGGCATAAAATCTCCTCTTAACCTAGCTCTTTCCTACATTTTAAATTTTATTTTATTATAAACCTTCCATGAACTCCAAGATTGAATCATAATGTCTGACTAGCTGTTCTTGCATATAACACCCCATCTCCTTTGGGCAAGGCAGCTAAGTGGTTCAGTGGATAGAGAGCTGGATTTGAAGGCAGGAAGATCTGAGTTCAAAAGTGGTCTCATAGACTCACTAGCTGGGTGACCTTGGGCATGCCACTTCACTTCTATCTACCTAATTTACTAGAGAAAAAAATGGCAAATCACTCCAGGATCTTGTAACAGCAAGCACCCTAGCATACCTAGGGCAGCTACTAGCACAGGTTCTTAGATCT
>CM053587.1:117355884-117371814 GCA_028646515.1 Pseudochirops corinnae
GCTATAGTAGTTATGAATTTCTGTACTGAGTTAGGTGAATTATATTGAACATCTGCTCTACTAGTAATACATGTAACATCTGCTCAGCCAAAAAGTGACCAGTTAAAGTGTGACAAGACATCATGACTGAATTGGAATTAATGTAGATAGAAGAAAGGCTATCCACCTCATCAAAATCACAGATCTGTGATTATCTGGGAATAACTGATAAAAATGTATAGAATAAATTATTTCTCCACAAATTATCAAAAATCAAATGACAAGTTCAAGGGAAACCGCTTCATTGCTTAAGAATTTTACTTTATATGCCAGAAAATGAAACATCTTTCAATTAATAGCTTTAAGAACAATAAACCTTGGTTCAGAAAATGTTTCATCTTAATATATAATACCTCTACTAAAGTCCTATTCAATATCTCATCAGGATATGCAAATGATTCTATTCTCCCAAAAGTTATGCCAGAACAGCACAATTATTCATGGAACCTACCACTCTCTTAAGGTTTTAAATTCAGCCTTACTATAAGAATCCATATAGCTAGACTGAAGTTCAGCCTAAATAAGTTCAGAAGGCTAACCACAAGATAATGAAAGTTTTTTCACTAAATCAAGCCACAGAGACCTTTATTAAGGGAAAGAGAACTTATGATTTGTGTCAGTGAAGGGAATCCAACATTTCCAAAAATCACAAATCATTGAAATATAAACAAACATATAATTTATGCTCTTCTCTAGATTACTGATAGGGCAAAAATAAAGATATCACATCCATTATTTACATTAGATGGAATAAACTATAGATATTGTTTATGTTTAATATTTTTAAATTTTATCTTTTAACATTCTTCAATTTTTCATTGTTAATATAATTTGGCAATAATATATACTTTCACTAAAACCAAATAATTTCTTACAGAGCTATATAACTAGAATACGAGTTTCATAAGGTAATCTTATTACTAATGAACTACCTAGAAAGAGTTTCTGCTGTTATTTATTTATCTAAAAAGGCTCTGTCAAGCTATGTGTCTCACTCTCTCTCCTCTCTAGACTCTACTATAACTCCCACCAAAGCTCCAAAGGTCCCCTATGCAAGCTTAACTAGAAAATTCTACATTAATGGATCTGTAAATATATTTCAAATATTAAAGGGTTTCATGGTCAAATTAGACTTAGAAATACTGGGATAAGCTAACACAATACTTCAAAATTACCTTGTGATATGATGAATAACTGTCTAAGAATTTTTTGTATGCCATATTTGGGACAAAATGTAAATTTTATAGCACAAGTTAAGTTTCTCATTCCAAAGGAGTGAATACAGCGACACTTACTTTAGGGTGTTTAAAATTAGAACACTGAATTAGAAGACTTGAGATTAAAAAAAAGAAGAGATTGTGAAGTGGAAAAAAAAATACATGTAGATAAGTATATGTGACAATGTGTGTCAGTCATTAACTTAAAGTTATTTTCTTCCAGTACTTATATTGATATCCTCCAAAGAAGCATAAACAGCCTGGGTAGATTGAGTAATTTAGCCTCCACTATTTGCATCCCTTATTTTAGTTGTGTAGACTGTCAAAAATAGCCTCAGGTCAACTGGCAAGTTTTCCATGATTTACTATGCAAGAAAAGTTGATAGTTTCAAAAGCTTTACATCTTCATTCATCAATCTGGCATTCATTTCTAATTTATTTATAATACAGGCCCTTTTTTTCCCCTTAAAAAAATTTCTGAGAGAATGGCAGGAACTTAAATAACAAAAGGAAGTCTCTGATTATATTTTATACCTTTTCTGAAGTTGCACTTACAATACCTACATTGACTGCTGGTAAAAAAAAAAAAAACAAGTATCCAATTCCATAGGTAAAAGTTCATTGTTGAAAACTTTCTTCAGATTATCACCAATAACAAAATCTTGTAATGTATTAACACGACAAAGAGATATAGTTCAATGATCTGTTGAGTAACATTAACCAGTCAGTTATTAAACACAGACATATGTGTGTGTATGTGTGGACATATATGTGTACATATACACATATATATGTATGTACACATGCATGTGTGTATATGCCAATGTAAATGAAGCTACAAATTTCCAATCAAAGAAAAATTCCTTAATGATGAAAAAGATATGAAAATGTCATTTTATATACAAATGATACATAAATTCCATAATAATAATATAAAACCTCCTTATTAAAATCTATACCACTGCAAAATTAGCTTAACCATTTTCACTTGTAAAAGAAAATAGATGAAAAGTCTATACTGTTGAGAATACATATATCTCCACAGGTATGTTATCAACATTTATAAACCTACGATGAAAACCCAGAGTTTACATAGATTTTGCTCTTTTCCATGTGTTTATGAGAACATTACAAAGGTAACAGACTCTTAGTCAATGTGGTTTTGTTGCTCTTTTTGATCTTAGAAAGAAAAGAGAGATGAACAATAAACTGGCATAAATTTTAGTAGCAGGAAGAAATTCAACTGGGTCAAATTAGGAAAATTACAGATTTTCTAAAAATCCCAAATTTCTTGCTGTTTTTAAAAGTCCAACTTTTAATGATATATCATTCTCTTCATAATACTATATAACTACCAATCATGGAAAGCCAAAATTTCAGAAGAATAATTGCAAACAACTGAAACAAAAATATAACATGTGAAGTAGGTATAAGAAAATTTTAGTATTTTAACTAATAGAAGCAAGATACAGCTAAGACCCTAATAGTGAAAATAATTAATTTTGTTAAGTGGTTGCATGAATTTAAATTTACAATATTTGAAGTAATAATTATGCAAAATGTGAACATTATTTTCAACCATACAGAAATATGCAGTGTAAATTTGAACAATATGACTACTTTATGGGATTTATTATTTGCACTAAGAGGGAGCTAGCTATATAATGAAAAGAAAACTGTTCCTGGAGGCAGAAGACATGATTTTATATCTGGATTATGTGGCTTTCAAGCTGTGTAGTGCTGGACAGTCTGTCTAACCTCTCTGCATCTTGGTTTTCCTCATCTATAAAATTAGGTGGTCAGATTAAAAGCTCTTTCTTAAATCATTTACTTCTCATATAGCTAGGTCTATACCATATGATCCAGGATAAATACCTTAACCAGGTTGACAATGTAGCAAAAATAGGAAACATCCAATGGAGAGCCCACATCATTCAGTAGAACCCTAAAGATACTAAAAGAGAAAGGTTTTCTATATGATGGATAGAATTTCTTTAGAGGATTCATGGGAAAGCAATAAAAAGTATTTTGTGTGAATATAAATGTATTTTATGATATTATATAGAAAAGTTCTAATCTATATTAATACAGTGAGTAGTCACATTGATGAAATAATGAATCCACCAAATATAATCAACACAATTAAAATGTACTTAGCCCTACTTATTACTGATTAACAATTGCCTTACTCAGAGAAGATTCTACAACTAAATTCCTAATACTCCTTTCTATGATTCCATAATGGGATGTGGGCACTGTTTATGGAGAAAAGATAAAAGCATAGTACTGAGATACTGTGTCCAAAGCAAGGATGGTAAAGAAATATGAGCCAAGTCTTGGGTTCTGAAGACAGGAAGTGTGAAGTAATAAGACTCTAACATAAGTCCAGTTTCAAGTCAGAGGACAAGAATCATAGCATACCACGCAGGTAAAGATCAGGGAACAGTAGTGAGCTGAAAGTTAGACAAATACAATAGTCAAGAATTGTGTAAAAAAAAAAGGAAATAGAGAAAAGGTAGTGGGTCAAAACTAATGTGGACATTCTACTTTTCACATATACATAGTCATATATAAATTGTTGTGAATCATTAGTAAATATGCAGATACCTTGTCAATGGTTTAGTTTGACTGATTCAATTAATAGGTGGCAGCCCAAATAGGCCATAAAGGTCAGAGCAGATATATCGTTAGATAGATGATATTTGTCTTTTGGGGAGCCAGATGATGCAGTGGAGAGAGTACTAGACCTGGAATCAGGAAAGTCTGAATTCAAATATGGCCTTAGACACTTTTACTAGATGTGTGACGCAGGGCAAATCACTTAATCTCTATTTGCCTCATTTCCTCATCTATTAAATAGGGACATGCTGGAGAAGGAAATAGCAAACTTTTCCAGTATATTTGCCAAGGAAACTCCATGGACAAAATTCTGTGGAGCTATGTAGAGTAAAACATGAATGAACAACTCAACAACAACAAGAATTTGCCATTGCTGAAATTAAGAAAGAAAACTATTTTTGCATAAGAACAACAATAAAACCATCTTCTAATTAGAATATGACAGATACTATATTAGATGATAACAATGACTCATCCAGATGAGGACTCTGTTTTTTGCAATAAGCGATATTTTGTGGGATGAATGTCTACTGGTTTGGTACAAATCCCCTAGCCTCTCCTTTAGATTTGGCCTGAGACAAGTCTTGTTTTGAACTTGGAACAGGAAAGGTTTGTCTTTGACAAACTAACCCTTTTGAGTCTATGATATTTTGGGGCACAAAAATATCAGGAGTAAGGTGAGATCAAAGGGAAGCCAGAGAACTCAAGTCACAGGTGTTAGAAAGTGAAATTGTCAGCATGAGTTTTCCAGTGCCCTACAACCAAGAAGGTGTGACTCTATTAAACATGAGATATGGGACAGATGCTGTGAAGAGGTAACTAAAGAGGACTCTTTAAACTGGTGTTAATTGTCCTTTATTTCCCTTGGCCTATTTTCTCTTCTCTCTTTGCAGAGAAGAAACTTTGTCTTCTGAAAGGCAGGAAGCTTACCATACTTTCTCAATTTTTTTTTTTCCTTTTTTGTTTAAATGTGTAATTTGCCTCTTAATTCAATAACTGAGACAAAATCTTTTACCCACTTGCATTGTGAATTCAATTGAGAAGGAAATTGGGGACTATCCTAGAAGAAGAAGAAATAGATTTATGAAAAGGTATCTTAAAAGAACATGATTTCTGTTAGGGGGTGGGTCAAAGCTATTAAAAAAAGAATTATTGATTCATCTTGAAACTTTTCCATCTAGAGATAGACTTTTTATACTGGAATAGCTCAAGGAATTGTGTCATCAGTACTGATTAGTTATTCATTTGGGACTGTATGGGGGATGGAGCATAGTTATATCTGCCAAATTCCTAGGGCTTGGTTTGAGAGTAATGTCATTCATGCATAGACAGGAGAAGCAAAGAAAGTGACTAGATGGAATATCCCAGCAAAGAGGAGCATTTCAACTCACAAATCGGTAGTGATGATTAAGAGTAAACTAAAGGCTTGTCTTCATACTAACCAGCTCAGCACAAATTTACCTTGAATGAATGCATGAATGGGCACTTTTAAAAACACTGATGATGTGCTAAACATGGGTATACAAATAGAAAAGTCTCATAGTTCCTGCTGTCAATCAGGTCACATTATAATGGATAGGGACAACACATATAAAATATTTCAGCTGCAAGTGAGATAAAAATTACTGAACAGTAATTAGGATTCAATGACAAGGAAAATGGTAACATTTTCTTTAGCGTCATTTTTATTTTTAACAAAGTCCATTAATGATGTTGAACTATTTGTTAAAACCTATGGCTTTGGGGTTAGAATTTACTTTTTAGGGATCTTCAGAAGGTGTAGCTATTGAGGAACAAAGATCTACAGCAGTTACAGATAAAGGTGTTAGGTCACATCTTTACAAAAATAACTTTCCCATATCATTACTCCTAGGGGCATTCTGGAACCTGGCTGGTAGCCTTGGGGATGCTACTACTTCTGATACTCTTGTGAAAACTGTCATGGTATGTCTTGGTCAGCCTATGATGTGATGGTGGTCATGCTGGTTCAGGTTGATGGCATTAGTTTAATCCATCTGGTACATGGTTTCTCCATGTCCTGGAGATGGAGATAGTGGGCCCATTCTCCATAGGCCCATTCTCTGGAATTTGCTGATGGTGCTCAACCTAGAAGCAGGATTGGTGATCTAGGGGATACTGAGATTTCTGATGATCTTAGTCTGTTTTGCACATTGGTGGTAGGTGGTAAGAAGATGGTGTTAGTGATGGCATACTCCCATAAACAAAAATTGAAACATATGCATATATATATATATATATATATATATATATATATATATACGTATATCTCCATATATGTGTCTATACACCTACAAATACATATAT
The DNA here is from genome assembly GCA_028646515.1 of Pseudochirops corinnae. Taxonomy (NCBI): domain Eukaryota; kingdom Metazoa; phylum Chordata; class Mammalia; order Diprotodontia; family Pseudocheiridae; genus Pseudochirops; species Pseudochirops corinnae. The sequence goes on from CM053587.1 coordinate 117,362,085, forward strand.
ATGCATATACACATATAATTTTTGGATTAAAGTTATTTGACTGGTAAGAATATGCATATGGACACTAAGGGATGAATAGAAAATAGAGGTATATTTAGGCAATATTTAATTATAGCTAAAAGTACTGAAATATAATTTTATAGAATCTGAGAATCAAACTTTACCTAAAAATAAATCCTTTAAAAACATATTTAACAAGTAGAAAACATCTCTAATAAGGGGAAACTCATCACATCCAGACACATGCCACTTTTGGATAGCTGTTAGGCAGTTTTATTTAAATGAAACTCTTTATTTGTGTAATTTACATTCATTTTTCCTAGTTGTACTATCTTGGGGCAAACAATGTAAGTCAATACTCTCTGTAATATCTTTCACATTTCTGTCTCCAAATACTTCAAGACATTTGTAGTGTCTTTTCTAAGGTTTCTCTTATAGATAGTAAATCTAATCTTGTGATTTACAAATCTTTTCCTTTCTTGCTCACCCTCCTCCATATAATCTCTTGTTTAATATTCTTCCAAAAATATGATACCCAGAATTAAAGATAGCAATGAAAATTGTGGTATGACCAGGGCAAAATACATGGGGAAAATAATTTCCCTATTCCAAAACACTGTGCCACAATCAATACAACCTCGGATTATACTAGCTTTTTTAGATGGCATACCATACTATACCATTGATTACTATCTAATTTCTATCTACATCTATGTTTTTATTTATGTACCAATTTCTTTTAAAACACTTCATAATCATTTCATGACATTTTATGAGATCTCAATAGCCTACTTTACTCTTAAAAGAGATATCAAATTTCTTACATTACTCTGCCTTATTTCCTATCAATTTTTAAACAAATGGAGTTGTATAGACTATTCTGCATATACATTATTTTTCTAATGATTATTTCCTCACTTTCCTCTAATAAGCAATATTAATGTTACACTCTGTAATATTAGTGAGATTCATTCTTCACTGATATCTCTCATATCCAAATGACTGTTTCCTAATTTGAGAAAGAATTAGCCATCATAGCAAGCTGGTACTATCTGTTTCATAATCTGTCAATCTCTTTCAAGACAACTAATATCACTAGACTTCAGTTTCCTCATCTGTAAAATGAAGGAGTTGGACCAGATGGCCTCTAAAATCTCTTCCAGATTGCAAAGTATGAGCCTGTGATTTTATTTTGTTGAATTTTAAAAAATCAAATGACCATGTCATTTAGTTTCTCACTCTTAATTTTTATATTCACTTTATATCCATAAATATGTTGTACCAAATTATAATACGGATAGATGATATAGGTAAAGGTAATAAGTAACCCAGGTCCAACCATGCCACTCTCCTACTCAATAAATTCGAGTGGGTCACTGACCGCCTCAAGATCAAATACAAAATCCTCTGTTTGTCATTCAAAGCCCTTGATAACCCCCCACCCACCCACCAACACACACACACATCCAATCTTTTTTATACCTTGTGACATCCCCTCATTCAATTATTCATAAATCTAGTGACCCTGAATCACCCTTAGTTTCTCAAGTTTCTCAAGGAAAGTTTCTCAAGGAAAGGGACTGTTTTTGCCTCTCTTTGTACTCCCAGTGCTTCGTGCAGTAGCAGACACTCACTGTTGTTGCTGAGTCATTCAGTTGTGTTCAATTCTTTGTAATATCATGGACCATGCTGCTCATGAGGTTTTCTTGACAGAGATACTAGAGTGGTTTGCTATTTCTTTCTCCAGTGTATCAAGACAAATTGGATAAATTATTTGCCCAGCATCACATAGATACTAAGTATCTGAGGCTGAATTTGAACTAAGGATTTCCTCATTCGAGGCCTGGCACTCTATATGCACTGTGCCATCTAGCTGGTACTTAGCAAGTCCTTAATGAATACATATTGACTGACAATAAATATGAACAGTCTAATTAAGACACTATACCCACAAGATCTCAAATGACTGAAAGATTGAAAAATCTTTGGTCCAGCTTTTAGATCAAGATAGAAATTCAGATCAAAGGATCATCAATACTGAGCGTCAGCAGACCCGAATTTCTATTATGACAAACAATCACAGACAAAAACATGACTAGAAATATGGTATGGTCAGACAATGTCTGTCTTGGGCTGCATAATAAATAGCACAGGCTGAGGGACCTGGTAGTGTTTTTCCCAAACATGATTAATGCAAAGACATTCTAAGCAATTCTGATCGTAAATAGATTAGGAGAAAGAATGTGGATTGATATAATATTTTAGGAGATATAGATTTAAGCCAGATAAATGAATCCAAAAGTATGCATCAGTTTGGATATAACACATTTTATTCATGTGTGAAATGCACAACAATGACTTAAATTTAGATTATAATATAATATTAATAATCATTGGTATTAAACTATATACGTGAACTGAAAATAGACAAGCTATTTTTTAATCCCCCAAAACACATGACAATGTTACTGTATACCATAAAAAGCTGTTATCTGTTTCTTCAAGATATTTTGAATACAAAATTTGCAAATAATTTCGATGTCCAGTGTTATGTATTTATCACTGATTCCAGCAATCAGTTTCAGTAAGTCATTTAAATTACAAATGTCCATATTCTTCAAGATGCCCTTAAAAGGCCTTTGTAAGTTGGGGCATGCTTTTCCATGATCTATAAAGTATACCTTGTCTTGCCTTATCCATGCAACATATACTTTCTATAGCATATGTACCAAAGGTGGACTGTTTGCAGCATGCTGAAAGAAAGAATTGAAAGTGCTTAGGTATCACAGAGTTGTTCACAGATTTTTTGGTTTGCTATCAAGCAGTAATTATGTTTCTCTGCTTCAAACATCTCAACTGCCTTGATGCAAAAATCCCAGAAACATTCCCTCAAACCAAAACAACACTCAAAAATATTTCCAGAAGGTTAGAAGAGGAAAGGGATGGGAATGATAAGATTTACTTGGCATCTCTCCTTCCCCTCTCCTCCTTTAGAACATTTTCTTTACACTTTCTGGGTATCTGCTCTGTTAAATCTCTCTCTTCTACTCTTTGCCAGTGCAATTTCTAGCAATGTATTTATTACAACAAATGTATTTATTACAACAAAGTTGTAATTATTCCAAAGCATTCTGAATGCCTTTTGTACTTTGTTATATGTTGTTTGTCGGACCTGAATTTGCTTAGAAGAAAACAATTTTCTAAAAAAGTTTAAATGATTAGTTTTATTTATATTGCTATTTGTAATTCTATGATGTCATCTATGGTAACAATTAATTGCTTTGAGAGGGAAGAGATAAATGCTTGTGAACATCTCTTTTCATATGGTGAAGTCTTAAGGATTTTTTTTTCTTTGCATGTTGTATCTGCCATCTCTTTGTGCAAAGCCTCAGTTTTTACTCTACTTCTTCAACTCAAGTCCTTTGCAAAAAAATAATCCCTAGCTAACAGCTAGACATCAGGGTCATGTGTATGCTCATCACTTCTCTTAGCTGTTGCAGCTAGGCTATATCATTATTTAACATTCTTAGCCCAAAAGAGATGATGAAGACTTTAAGATGAGTAAGAAAGGGAAACAGATTTTAAGTATAATGTTATTTTGCTTCCTAAAGCTGACAGCTAAAAAATAACCCATTTATAAAATATTATTTTACCAATTTATTAAATCATTTTCCACGATGGGGGTGGGGGTAGGGCAATAACACTTGAGTAGAAGCAGCCAGTGGAGGGAATAAAGACATGATGATAGTGACACACACTAAATTCTGTGTTCCTCTTTTGGGCCAATAAAATGCTCTCTCTTCTGGGCAAAAATAAAGAAAATTAACTCTTCTCATCTTTGGCCTTCTTATTTCCATCATTTTGATCCTGGCATTTGGTTGTATGGCTTCTACAAGAAGGATATGTTCCTCTGAAGCCTGTTTTTATTAATCTCTTATTCAGTGTAGGGCATATAGCCACTTAGTCCTTGACAGTATCAAATGTTACAATGCATAATGACAGTGAATACAAGCATAGAGTGGTACAGTAGCCTATTGGCCCATTTAGTATGAGGAGAGAATTGTGCTCATCACACATGATTAAAAGAAGTCACTTTGCTCACATGATCAAATACATGTGTTTTAGTTATGTAGCAGGAAGGAGGGACAAAAATAGACAGCACATATGTAATAATTTTGTTGAAACAAAAACAATAGTGGATGTTATAATGAAAATATGGTATCTGAATTCCCTTCACATTTTTCAGGGGGGAGAGGGACTCCAAAATTCTAAGTTTCTAAATGTTTAATGAATATGATTCTCTAAAATTATAGCTTTAAATTTTACTAGTAATGTTTTTTTCCTTTTTAATACATTTTTATTTTATTTTAAGTTCCAGTTTCTCTCCCACCTCTCATTCCCTACCTGACTCATTGAGAAGACAAGAACAAGTATGTTATTAAACACAATATATTTAATTAAATAGTTTAATACTAAAAAGGTACAACAAAACATTCCCTCCTCCCCCGTAGAACTTAAACTTTATCTCCCACAAACACCCACTCTCATTAGGAAAAGTGAACATGCCTAGAAATCTCTACTATTGAACATATGTGACAAGGGTATCTGCATAGCTTGGCACATATACAGGGAATAGATGTGCAGGGTACCTAAGTAATGGGACAACTTACCCCTCTGGTATTACACACCTGTCTTTTGGTGTTGTCGGGCTATTCTATTCTGTGCTTACTCCCTTCTAGAGGTCATGCCTCAGTGCCTCTTCATAGATCACTTTCCCCCTTCTTTAAATTGGACAATGCTCTTCCATTGTGGCTTGTTTTACTCTACTGGGGTATCTTAATGGTCACTGATAACTCTGTCCACAGATGATGCTAATCTTCTCTTTAGTGGAGAGTTACAGTTCTCTTTTTAGTTCATTATTTTAGTCTCCTTTTAAGTCTTAGCCATAATAATCATCTAGGTTAATATTTCTAGGACCACCTGCTACTCTTCCACAATTAATTGAGAGTCACTGTAGTTGAATAAGCAATTCTCCCACAGTAGTTTCTTTCAAAAATGCTTATACAACATTTAAACTCATCTGGGCCATACTAGAAATTAGTAGAGAAATGCAATGGTCCAATAACTGCTCTTTTTCATCCTACCTCATCAAACTCATTCAGTTAAATTCTCAATTCATTTATTTTCAAAAATCCATTTTAACTCTTCACTGGTTTTCTTGATGTTTCTTGTGCAATTGATTATATTAAATGCTTCAGATATCATTTAATAGATGGTAGTATTTCAGTTTGACAAAACAAGCACAAAGTTATTTGGGGGAAAACATTTGAAGGACCTCACCAGCATAATGAATTATTTATCAATTTGGACTAAACATTCTACAGTGAAGAATAATATTTCTTGGGACAAGCAACAACTCAGAAGTTTTCATTTTGTGACAGCATTGGTTATATATGTGAGCTTCTAGTGACACTAAACTAATTCAGTATTTGAACTTGAACAGATAAAACCATATTGGGTTTCTATTTTCACTGGTTCTCTGTGGATTTCATTTCACACAGAGAATTTCCCTGGTTTTCTTTTGCATTATTATTATTATATTTTGGTTTTTAAGATTGGATATCACTTTATAAAGAAATTATATAATTGGCAGCTCTCAAAAAACATAATGCTATGACTGTTTCAAATATTTTAGTGATTGTTGGTGTGGAGAAATAAAAGATTTAAATTATCGTTAAAGTCTTAAATAAAACAAGCTTAGTCCCAACAAAATGCAAAGAAAAATACAGTTGAATTTCTTTTTAAAGAACCTTTTGTGCAAACAATCTAATTGATTGTTATAATACATATAAAAGTCTTCAGAACAAATTGGCAGCTAAAGGAGTAGATTTTAATTCTTCTATGGTGTATCATAGGTTTCTTGAAATTGGAAAACAAGTGAGAAGAACAGGAAAAAAACAAGACACTAACACACACATAAAAAAAATACTAAAGAAAAGGCACTTCAAGACAAACAAACAAAATAGGTCAAATGGTAAAAGAGGAGCAAAAAGCCAATGAGGAGAAGAATGCATTGAAAAGTTAAACTGACTAAATGGAAAAAAGAGACAAAAAAAATTACCAAAGAAAATAATTCCATAAAAATTAGAATTGACAAACAGAACCTAATGACTTTTTGAGAAATCAAGAAACAAACAAGCAAATAAAAAGGATGAAAAAGAAAGAAGACAATGTGAAATATCTCATTGGAAAAACAAATTACCTAGAAAATAGATCCAAGAGGGATAATTTTAAAATTACTTGCCTATCTCAAATTCATGATAAAAAAAAAAACAGCTTAAACATCATCTTTCAAGAAATTATCAAGGAAAATTGCTCTGATATCCTAGAACTGGAAGGTAATACAGAAATTGAAAGAATCTACCTATTACCCTCTGAAAGAGATCCCCAAATGAAAATTGCCAGGAGAATCATAGCTAAATTCCAGTGTTCTCATGGCATGGAGAGAATATTGCAATTATTAAGAAAGTAATAATTCAAATATAATGGAGACAAAGCCAAAGCAATACAAGATTTAGTAGCTTCAACATTAAAGAATTGATATTCTTAGAATATGATATCCCAGAGGGCAAAAGATCTGGAATTACAACCAAGAATCACCTACCCAGCAAGACTGAGTATAAACGATTTAGGAAAAGAATGGATATTGAATGAAACATAGGACTTTCATGCATTCTCAATGAAAAGACAAAAGCTGAATAGAAAATTTGACTGTAAAATACAAGACTCAGGAGAATCATAAGAAAATAAACAGGAAAGAGAAATCATAAATGTCTTAGTAAGGTTAAACCATTTACATTCCTACATGGGATGATGATACTAGTAAACTTTCTTCTTATTAGAGTAGTTAGAAGGAAAATATTTAGATAGAGGGCACAGATGTGAGCTGAATATGAAAGGATAATATCCTAAAAATACAATTAAGGTATGAGAAAGAGGAATATACTGTGAGAAAGGGAAATGGAAGGGTACAATAGAATGAATTATTTACACAAAAGTGGCAAAAAAAAAAAAGCATTTGCAGTAGAGGGGAAGAGGGGATGTGGGGAAGAGTGAATGAATTTTCCTCTCATCATAATTAGCTCAAAGAGGAAATAACATACACATTTAATTGTGTATGGAAATCTGTCTTACTCTACAGGAAAGTAGGAGGGGATGGGGGTAAGAGAATGGGTGGGAATGTGATAAAAGGGAGGACAGATTGGGGGAGGTGATAGCCAGAACAAAATATTTTGTGGAAGGAGAGGGTGAAAGGAGATAGAGAATATAATATACAGGGGCTAAAGAGGATGGAGGAGGGGTGGCTAGAATACAGTGAATAGAGTACTGGCCCTGGAGTCAGGAGAACTTTAGTTCAAATCTGGCCTCAGACATGTTACATTTACTAGTCATGTGACCTTGGGAAAGTCACTTAACCCCAATTGCCCTGCCTTCCTTCCCCCAAAAAAGCAAGGCAAAAAACCAAAGAGGATGGAGGAAAACATATTTAGCCATTGTAACAGAGAAAAAAAACAATTGAAACAAGTTTCTCTGATAAAAGCCTCATTTCTCAAATATCTAGAGAACTGAGTCAAATTTAAAAAAAAAAAATCATTCCCCACTTGATAAATGATCAAAAGATATGAACAGTTTTCAGATGAAGTAATCAAAACTATCTATAAGTATATGAAAAAAACAACTCTGAATCACTATTAATTGAAATATTCAAATTAAAATAATTCCGACATACTACCTCATACCTATTAGATTGACTAATAGGGCAGAAAAGGTAAATGATGGATGGTAGAGGGGATATGGGAAAAGTGAGACATTAATGCATTGTTGGTGGAGTTATCAAATGATTCAAACATTCTGTAGAGGATTTGGAACTATGCTTGAAGAGGTATAGAATGATGCATACCTTTTGACCCAACAATATCACTACTATATCTGTGTGCAAAAAGATATAAAAAACAAAAAGGATAGGGACCTATATGTACAAAATATTTATAGTTTTATTTTTCTGGTCCCCCCCCCAATAAAATGGAAATTGAGAGCATACTCATGAATTGGAGAAAGGTTGAACAAATTGTGCTTTGTGATTTTGATGGAATACTATAGTGCTATAAGAAATGATGAGAGAAGGCTTTTAGAAAAACCTGGGAAGACTTACATAGCTGATGCAAAGTGAAGTACACTGTGTAAAAAGTAACAGTAATTTGTGTGATGATTGTGTGATGATCATCTGTGAATGACTTCACTATTTTTGGCAATAAATGATCCAAGACAACTCTATAGGACTTATGATGAAAAATTATATCCATCCCCAGAGAAAGAACTGATGATGCCTCAATACACATTGAAGCATATTTTTTTTACTTTATTTTTCTTGAGTTTTTTTTATTTGTTTTCTTTCACAACATGATTAATATGGAAATATGTTTTGCATGACTAAATATCTATAATCTATATCAGATTGCTTGCTTTCCCAATGAGGGGGATAGAGAGGGAGGAAGGAAAATAATTTGGAACTCAAAGTTTTAAAAATGAGTATTGAATTGTCTTTACATGTAATTAAGGAAAACTAAAATAGCAAATAAAAAATCCCTTGTTTTAGGAAGCACTAAATTAAATTAAAGTTGAAAACTATCTTCAGAAAAGAAAAATCTCTCTTTTCTCAGAATCTTCTCCTTTTCTCTCTAACAACAAAAGGAAACATTTCTTTAACACTCATACTTTAAATAGTCTCTCTCCATAGTTTTTTTTTTCAAGTAGATACTTTTAGCTATAAAGTAAAGACATTGATACATACATACACTACCATTCTATCTCCATAGCGAGACTCACACAAAGTACAAATTCTTCATAGACCTTCATTGTTCACAGACAAATACCTTCTCTTTAGTGTGATAAGGAGAAGTACTTCACTTACTGTCATTTCTCAACCATCACTTCCAACTGTCATTCTCCCAAAATTGTAAAGTTACAATATCAATATTTATATTCTTTCCTAGCTCCTAAATACATACCAACAATCTCCATGAAACAAAGCAACTATTACACATACATTCTATCCATGGGGAGGGTAAGTGGAACAAAATTTGGTATATGCAGTTGGAAACTTCATAGTTTTTAATGATTCTTAATTGTAATAATAACTACCCATAACCTAATTTTGCTTCAGCTTTTGACCAAGAAAATAATTTCCTGGATTCAACCTAAAGTCCCACAGGGAATTACATCTCTGTTCCAAATATTAGTTATATTTCCCCAAACATTTATAAATTTCAACCCTGACTTCATAAATAGTAAATGGCTTTGATATAGCTTATTTTAAATTGTATCACTTCACTCTAAGTTAACAATTCATTGATGTTGTGTTTAAGGCACAAGAATTTCCTCTATAGATTATTCTTTTTTGGAGCTTTATGAATTGTCTTGTGTGAGGCATTTAAAAGAGCAATTAATCATGCATAAGAAGCTATAAGAAATACATTGAAAAGACTTTTTATTGATAGATTATATATAATTTGTAATTGAAGTTGTAATACATTGTAACAGCAAGCACCCTAGCATACCTAGGGCGGCTACTAGCACAGGTTCTTAGATCTGCTTTTCTAAAGGAAAGCAACTCAAAATGGGTTAACAATCTTACTTTAATCAAACATATCATTTACCTAGTTCAGGAGGA
>CM053587.1:117372314-117391654 GCA_028646515.1 Pseudochirops corinnae
ATGAATAAGATTTGAGAAGAATTGAGGATAATGTTGGTGTCATGTACCTGATGACTTGTGAGAATGTTGAAAACAATGAATTTAATAAGGAAATTAAGGAGAATGGTAGGTTTGAAGGGGAAAATAATAGGTTCTGTTTTAAATGTATTTAGTTTGAAATATCATTGAGAAATCCCTAACAAGCTATTGGTAATGAGCAAATGAAGCTCAAGTGCAATAATAGGAATGAATAGATATCTGGGCATCATCATTCTAGAGGGGGTAATCTAAACCATATAAAAAGAGAAGATGGATAAGGAAGACCCTTTCACAGTTATAGGGGTCTGAGAAAAGAATAGGAAAAAGAACCAAGATATAATAATGTCATCAAAACCCAAAGAGCTTAGATTTTCTAAAAAATGACAGTTGACAGTGTTAAAACTTGCAAAAAAAAAAAAAAACATCAAGGAGGGTAATAGTGGAGAAATAGCCAGTAGTTTTGGAAACTGCGAGATCACTGGTGACTTCGGAGAGTGAAGTTTCAATTTAATTTAGTTTCTGACCTTAATAATCTCAGAAGACAGTTTAGAGAGGATTAAGAAAGACAATAGAAGAGGATGTGGTGTCTATGAGAGCACAGATCAAATTCTTGGACTTTGGCTGAATAAGGGAGGAGAGGTATTAAATGAAAGATAAATGGCAAGAGGTAATAAGGTGCTTTGTTTTGTTTTGTTTTTTACCAAGGGAAATGGGTATCTTTTTAGGTAAAAGAAAATTAAACAGTAAATAGATGTTGGAGATTCTAGAAAGACCTCAGTTGGGAGAGGTGATACTGTTGACACCTTGAGTAGAAAATATAAAGTTTGAATACATTACAAGGAAAGTAGAGTAGAAAATTAGTAAGGGGGGAGAAGGGAGTAAAAAAAAAAGCCTTATTACAGTGAGGGTCCAGTTGAAATTATATAAAATAAAATTTCAGTGAAGCAAAATATCTAGACATTAAAATGATCAATTTGCCTACATTTTTATTTCTAATTATTCTGTTACTTTAAATTCCATACATGAGATAGAGAGGAAGTAATCACACAGTTATTAAGTACCAACTATGTGTCAGGCAAGGTTCTAAGTGATTACAAATATTATCTTATTTGATCCTCACAACAGATTGTGAGGTAGGTGCTATTATTTCTATTTTACAGTTGAGGAAACTGAGACAGGCAGAAGCTCGGTGACTTGCCCAATGTCACACAGCCAGTAAGTGTCTAAGGTCAGATTGAAATTGAGATCTTAATAATACCAGGCCCAGTACTCTATCCACTGAAACAGCTAGCTACATAAGACCACAACAGTAATAATATTTATCGGTATTGATGGACAGAATTACATACTGGCTCTTGCAGTAGAGAAAATTATCTTGGATTTCATCAGTGTGATGAACTCTCTTGACACACATGTGAATCATAATCATTTGTGAGTTAGTAGGTAAATCCTAAGGGATTGCCTGAGTCTTAGAGAAAGTCAGTGGCTTACTTAAGGTCAGAAATCTGATAAATATTATTCAGGACTTGAATCCAGAACTCACAGAATACAAAATCTCCCCTCCATTCATTACTCCACACTTCCTCTCTGTTATTGTGATTTAGGCATGTAAATCTTCTCATTTTATAGGCAAGATTTTAGAAAATCAAATGACAGTCTCTTGCATCATCACTTCCTTTAACTGCCTGGGGAATAGATAGATGCTAATCTATTAAAAATGTATATATAGGCAGAGCTAACATGAAACTCTTTTGCATGTCTTTAAAAAAATACCCTGAAAGACTGATCTCAAATTTCCCATCAGAACAGAAGAGCAAGATCATGAAATACTGATGAAATTTTCAAAAGCTCTATAAGAAGGTAAAGAAAATCTTACAATTAACAAAACAGATGGCAAAGGGAGTAGCTGCATGGTATCATTTCTAAAGTGTGTTAGACACGTATGTGCAGGGGAAAAATACTGTGGTGGTTGCCTCTACATGGGGAAAGAAAAAGTTGATTGGATCGCTTGATTATCTTCATTAAATTTAAAGTAATAAGCACAAAATTATATGTATTTAACAAATCAATTCAGATAATAAATAGTATTTAAAAGTACCTAACTTTCTTCTCTGGAAAATGGAGAGAAATATGTTAATCTTTTCCATATGAAAAGTCAACAGAAATTAGCCTTTGTGACACAATTCTTTGGGTTGAAACTCTCACATTCTGACATTTACTTTAATATACAACATATATTTTAATTTAATATACTATATGCATCAGATTAGAACTTAAGTGTATAATGATCTATGGTGAAGAGATGTAGAGATGCAGAAGTTTTATTCATTTGTTGTTTTCCTGAGACATTAATGACAACACTTAATCATTGTGTGGTTTTTTTTTTTAATAATGTTCTCACAAGAGTTTGATTAAACAAAGCTAAATCAAACATTAAGGCAAAGGCAAGGTATAAAACCTCCATACACAAGCATAACAATTCTAATTCCAATATTTCCAGTTTGAATTTTATTTTTTGTTGCTGTTTATTTTTAATTCTAATGTAAAAATATATGTTATTTCACTTCTTGATAAGATCAAAAATAAAATTTGACTTAAATCTGGGCTGGAATGGATATCTATTTTCCATAATTATAATTATATGTACATATTATATATTATGTGTATTTCTCTTTATACTATCCATATGTGTGAATATCTATTCATTATTTCTTTATATCTGTCTATTTATCTGTGACAATTTCAAGGAACTATGATTTTGTCAATGTTAATTTTTCCCTTAACCAGTGCAGAACTCAGACAATGTCTTGATAGAAGAATTTTGAGAGTCATTTTTACTTAGAAGTTCATCACCCTAAAGGAAACCTGATTTTGAACCTCTCTAACCTTAGCTGGACTGACCTCTAGAAATAAACAAACAAAAACAAATATAAATATATATGTATATCCATAATGACACCTGTATTCTAGGACTTTGTGGTGTAGTATTTCCTACCAGTGTTTACATTCTTTGAGTATAGTCTTTGAAATCATTTTAAAATGACATAACATGAGGCATTAGGCTTAGAAATTTCTATTTCTCCTTCATCTCCTTTTAAAAATGACTTTATAGAGGTGGAACCAAGATGGAGGAGTGGAAACAGGAAAACTCCATGAGCTCCCCCCATAACCACCTCAAATACCTTTAAAATATGACTCTAAACAAACTTTAGAGCTACAGAATCCACAAAGGGACAGAGAGAAACAAATCTCCCTCTGAAGGCAGCCCTTCATGTGAACAGGAAAGGTCCATCACAGCATGCGGGGAGCTGAGCCCAGCCCCAACTGAGCCTGTGGTTTTAGCCTCATGGAGGCCCCAACCAGCCCTGGCTGGAGGGATTCAGGAGAGTGGATCACCAATGCCTGTGGCCATTTCAAGAATTATCAAACCATAAATGCCAAACGCAAAGTAAAAGGTCAGTGTGGAGTTTGGAAATAGGGGGACTGAGAGGGCAGTCTGGCCTCTGCCTCCAGAAGGGAGAACCAGCTCAGACACAGCAGCTGAGCAGCCACCTTCATGTGGCTGCTTTGGAGCTCCTGGCTCCTTGCTTTCAAATGCTTGCATCTGGATCACTGACTTGGATGGAGCTCCTGGGGTGTGTGACCAGGTACCAGAGCCTGTGGAAGCTTGAGAGAGGGCACCCAACTAATATCTCTGGCAGGTGTGAAAACCCCAGTGATTTCGGACAAAACACTCCTCTCAGGAAACAGAGGTCTACTATGGCAAAAAGCTCAAAAGTCAAATAATTGAGTGGCAACATGAGCAAGCAAAGGAAGCAAAGGAAGCACAGAAATCAAACTTTAGAATTGTTTTTGGGGAACAAAAAAGATCAAAGCATGGAATGGGAGGAAGAGAACACAGTCAGAACTCCTGCACCAAAAGATTCCAAGAAAAATGTAAACTTATTACAGGCCATAGAGGAGCTTAAGAAGGATTTTGAAAACCACATAAGAGAAGTGGAGGAAAATTTGGGAAAAGAAATAAGAATGATGCAAGAAAATAATGAAAAGAGAGTCAACAACCTGACTGAAGAAAATAACACCTTAAAAATAGATGAACTCAAATGGCAAAAGAGGCTCAAAAAGCCAATGAGGAGAAGAATACCTTAAAAATCCAAATTTTCCAGATGAAAAAGAATCTAAAAAGCTTACTGAAGAGAACAATTCCTTTAGAATTAGATTGTAGCAAATGGAAACTAATGACTTTATGAGAAATCAAGATACTATTAAACAGATCCAAACAAATGAAAAAATAGAAGGCAATATGAAATATCTCATTGGAAAAACCACTGCCCTGAAAAATAGATCCAGGAGAGATAATTTTAAAAATTACTGCACTACCTCAAAGCCATGATCAAAAAAAAAAAAAAAAAAAAAAAAGAACCTAGAAACCATCCTTCAAGAATTTCTCAAGGAAAATCACCCTAATTTTAATCTGGTTTTCGAACCAGAGGGCAAAATAGAGGATGAAAGAATTCACCAATCACCTCTTGAAAAAGATCCCAAAAAGAAAACTCCCAGGAATATTATAGACAGTTTCTGAAGTTCCCAGATCAAGGAGAAAATATTACAAGCAGCCAAGAAGAAACAATTTGAATATTGTGGAAACACCATCAGGATAACCCAGGATCTGGCAATTTCTACATTGAGGGATCACAGGGCTTGAAATGTGATAATCCAGAGGTCCAAGGATCTGGGATTAAAACCAAGAATCACCTACCCAGCAAAACTCACTATAATGCTTCAGGGGAAAATATGGTCATTCAATGAAATGGAAGACTTTCAAGCTTTCATGATGAAAAAAACAGAGTTGAATAGAAAATTTGACAATCAAATATAAGAAGAAAGAGAAGTATGAGAAGGTAAACTAGGAAAAGAAATCATAAGGAACTTATCAAAGTTGAACTATTTACATTCTTACATGGAAAAACAATAATTATAACTTTTGAAACTTTTCTCAGTATGATGATAGGTGAAGGTTATATAAATGTGTGTGTGTATGTGTGTATATATGTTTATATAGAGGGTATACGGGCATATGAATACATATGTGAGTGTATGTATATATGTGTACATGTCATAGACAGAGGGCACATGATCAATGGAATAGAAAGGGATGATACTTAAAAGGTGAAATTGAGAGATGAGAGAAGAATATAATGAGAAGAGATGGGGAGAGACAAAAATGGGGTAAATTATTTCATATAGAAGAGGCAAGGGAAAACTGTTAAAATGGAGAGGAAGAACAGGGAGGCAAAAGGGAATGGGTCAACCTTACTCTCATTGAATTTGGCTTAGGAAGGGAGTGACACACACTAAATTGGGTATCTCACCCTACAGGAGAGTAGGGGGGAAGGGGATGAGAGGGGGTATGATGGAGAGGAGGGCAGATTGGGGGGAAGAGTATTTAGAAGCACACACTTTTGAAAAGGGACAGCATCAAAGTAGAAAGTAGACCAAGTAGGGGGCAGGATAGGATGGAGGGAAATATAGTCAGTCTTTCACACTATATCCATTATGGAAATGTTTTGCAAAGCTACACATGTACCACCTATATTGAATTGCTTATCTTCCCAGAAAGGGTGGGTGACAAGGGAAGAAGGAAAAGAAACTGTAATTCAAAGTTTTAAAATCAAATGTTTAAAATATATATTATTATTATTTTTTATATGCAAATGGGAAATAATTTATACAGGCGCTGAGGTAAGGAGATTCATCTTGCCCTACTGGAAAGTTGAAGGGAGGATGGGGGAGGATATAGGAGAGAGCAGATTAGGGGAGCGAGTATATGGTGGGATTGCTGTTTTGGGGTGGTGCATAGGGGAAAGATGGCAAAAAATGTGTAACTCAAAATGTTGTGGATATGAATTATGTAAAATAAAAATAAATATAAAATATAATTTAAAAATAAAAATGACTTTATAATTATCTTTAGAGATAGTTTTCAATGATAGTAGTCTTTGTCACATGTTTATATGTAGACAGTGTAAAAGCTACTCTAAGCATATATAGGTTGCATATAAGAATTGGAGAAAGACTGCCAGTATACTAGATGCGGCTCCTTTGAAAAATGTATGGAGCAACACATAATGGACAGGCACATCATTATCAATAAGATTGTGTATCTTCTTTTCTTTTATATCTGCTTTTTAATACTAGGTTTGATATTATTAATTAAAAAATTATCTTTTCCTTCTAATTTAAGAAGAGAGATGAGATCTTTTATTTCATTGGCATTGAGAATGTTCAAATTAGGAAACACCCTCTACTAATATATGCCTGTACCTTCTTTTCAGATTATAGTTTTAGAATTTTCCAGGTCAGTGAGAGGTGAGTTAAATGACTTGCCCAAGGTCACATAGCTTGTATGTGACAGATTGATTTTGAATCAGATCCTTTCTTGAACCAAGATCTGAGAGATCAGTCTTTTATGCATTATGACATGCTTCCTTGATTAGAACTTAAAGTTTAAAAACCAAACTAAACTTTGGATGATGCATGTTGGAGGTTTCTGTTTGCATCTTCAATATTTCTACCAGAGTTTAAAATCATTTTTTTTTCCTAGTAGTTCAGTTAAATGACTCAACAATGGAAAGTTTACTCCCTGAAGTGACTAAGCATTGCCAACACTTTCTGACATAGTTTTCTACTTCTCATTTTGGCTTATAAGGAGAAAGCCCCTTAATATTTCCTGGGCTATAGAAGGAAATAACAAAAACATTATTCATGAAGACATGAAGAAGGGATTTTTAGTCAAAGGCAGTTATTACCAGCAATGATCATGACACCATCATTTTTCATTAAGAGACATTTTAAGACTTGGTAGAAATACATTTTCTTGTTTTCCCCAACATAGTTTTCCTAACTGCTCACATAATGCAGTCATATTTTTCTTAAGTAGTCAGCAGCTGCAATACCAATAAATTAAATAATATCTGAAAGATAAAGTAGAAAAATAATAACTGTTGCATATAATCAAGTGAACATAAGACTATCTGGAGAGAAATATTTGATATTATTGGGAGCTGCTGATTTTAAATATGTACCAGCATGCAATGGCATTTTACATGCACAGTCAAATTAGAAACACTATAAATATGACATGATATTCAGAAATATATGCATAACAAACATAAACAGGTATAAACAAATTGAATTGAATTACATGTGACTGAATTATTCTTATAAAATGACTAGTAAGTAGTGTCAGAAAGAGTTCAAAAGTTCTTGTGCTCTTCTAATGCTTTCATGACCTGAAGTAAAATAATACTCCCTATAGCAGATGTTCTTGGTGCTGAATTAGGTCAGGGTGAAAGGAAATTTTTTAATGTTAGTAAACATCTCCAGAAATGAAATAATTAAGCCTATTTCCATCTTATTTATTTTAAATTAGATTATTTCTATAATTCATATTAGAAGCCTCTGGGTTGAATCATCTATTTATTTATCTGCCAATGTGTCATTTATCTATCTATCTATCTGCTTTTGCATAATGGAGCTTTATGAGGAATAAATAATAATGATTCAATAGAAAATATAAATTAATCAAAATATTCAATGTAAACATCACTTAATGAGGGCATGTGATAATCACATATGTGTCTATATTCTATATACACTTTTGTAGATTTACATGGTTTTCCTGTACATGTGATATTCTATCTTTTTTTATTGTGCTATCCTAACATTAAGATATAATTGCAAGGCACCCTAATATATACATATTTATTTTTGAGATTTTATATGGATATACATAATTATTTGTAAATTATTATCTTCATTCCTCTTTAGGCTGCACTTTTGACTGAGAGTTCTCAACAATTCTCTCATGCCAGGGACCTTCATTTCATTGTAGTTTCTCTACAATGCACCAGAAGGTTCTTTAACTGTAAACTAACTTCAATCCTGGACTTCATACATTCAAACTACTCTGTACCCTTTTGACTTTTTCCTCTGATTAACTAATTTTTCCCAGAACTTCCATTTTAAGGAGGAGGTACATGTCAAATAAATCTTCATTCCTCGGGGGGCGGAGTCAAGATGGCAGCGTAGGAGCAGCAACATATTGCAGCTCTCACATAGCCACCCCAAAATACCCATAAAATATGACTCTAAACAAATTCTAGAACTCCAAAATATACACAAATACACTTTCCACTAAAGTCAGCTTGGCTATGAGGAATCATCTAAGCCCTGCGAGCCGAAACCAGCCTAGCCTGAAACCACAATTCTGCCCCAGAGGTGGCTGGAGGAGAGGAGCTGAGCTCTGGTTGGAGCTTCAGGCGAGCATATTGGCGGCAGCTGTGGCAGTATCTAGAATTAGGTTAGTGGAACTTGCGAAATAGGGGGAGAAAAGCAGGTCGGCCAAAATGCCTCCAGGGCAACGAGGCCACAGAAGCAGAGGTTTTGCACCCACTTCCACACTGCCACTTTAGAACTCCTGGCCTGCAGACTGCAGGGAAACAAAGTGATCGTTCAGAGGCCAAGTGCTCTCACATTGAGCAGCCTGGATCCAGATTGGGGTCTTGGGTGTTGGTCCTGGGTTTTTTTTTTTCTCAGTCAGCCAGAGTTGGGGAGGGACCCGGCAGCCTCCTAAAAGTTCTGGCAGCTGGAAAAACCCCAGCGATTTGAGACAGAGCTTTCTCCTCTGGAAGCAGAGTTCCACAGAGATTAAAAAAAAAATCATGGACTGACCAAACATGAATAAGAATAAGCATAAGAAGCAAAGTAAAAACAGCAACCAAACCCTAGGTTCTTTCTTTGGGGAAAAGAAGGATCAAAACAGAGAGCAGGAGGAGGACAGCAAAGTTGGAGCTCCCACGCCAAAAGCTTCCAATAAACATGAAGATTGCCTTAAAGCTAGAGATCAGCTGAAGAAGGATTTTGAAAACCAAATGAGAGAAGTGGAAGAAAAATTGGGAAGAGAAATAAGAATGTTGCAAGAAAATCATGAAAAGAGAGTTAGCAACCTCACTGAATAAATTAACACCTTAAAAAATAGATTTAATCTTCATTCCTCTCTATAATACACTCCTAACTTTCTCAGACAGTCTTAATAATGCTATCATGCAAGGAACCTTCATTTCCATGTGTTCCCCCCATAATTTTTCAGATTCATTTGCTATTATGCCTTCTTAGAATCTAAGATTCTTGAAGGCAGAGACTCTCTTTCTACTTATTTGTGTATTCTAACATTTAGGATAGTGTTTAAAAAAATTCTTTTTTTAAAAATTTCAACTTGATATGTCTTAATTTATTAATAATTATGCATACAATAAAGCAATATATAAATTTTAAAAAGAATGGGCTAAAGATCAAATGATATTCAATCCTAGAGTCAACATGGCAGTTTATTGGGTAGGGAAGAAAGGTGTTTGGTTCTGTATTTTAAGTCATTGTGTAGATGATGAATTCAAATTGGGAGAATAAAGACATAAGTCTATTATAACAGGGTGATGACCCCTTGAAATTGGGCAGTGGTTAAGTGAGGAGAGAAAATGAGAAATATGCACGTGATGTTATGAATGTAGCCATGACAAAATTTGGTAATTGATTGGATGTGGAGTAAGAGCAAACGAAGAATCAAAGACAATACCATAATTGAAATTATGCTTGATTAGAAGGATATGGTACACTGAACAGAAATACAGAGATTCATAAGAGAGGTAGATTTTGGTGGAGAAGTTAAAAAATTCTGTCTTGAATATCACATAAAGAACAATGTGCTATTATGGTATTATTTATGCAATATGCAGCCTTGTTAGTCCTCTGGATCCCAAGTCCTAGTCAGAAATTTGGAAGTCCCAACATCATATTCCTTTGCCTCAGTCCTATCATGGCTCCAACAGGATGGAGATCCTATCTTGTGTCACTTGGTAGATTACTCAGACCTTGTTGGTTCTAAATACCAATAGGTGAAATTTGAAGGTAAACAATACATGAAGCAGATTATATAAAGAAAGGGGAAAAAATGATATAAACAAAAACCAATTACCTGACCAAAGTAAAAAAAAAAGTTATGGTCCAGGAACATAAAGTGATTGGAAGGTTTCTAGGGAACCATAAGTCATTTGAAGATAGTACCAAGCTATAAAGGAAAGAATATAGACTAGTAAGAAAAATTACTTGGAAAGCGAGTTCATCCCTTCCCAAAATAGCTGAAAAATTATATCCAAAAACAGATACCACTGACATTAAGGAAATACTTAGTCAGAGATCCTCAGCTTTTTAGTAGCCTATTGGTGACTGAGGGCAGAACCACCATCTCTGCAAATAAGTCTTTCCATTTAGGGAATATGATGATCCAAGAAAGTTGGGTTTTAAGTAATCCATTCATCCAGTCAATGAGTTCTACTGCATGAGGATGACAGATCACATGAAAACACAAGGTAATGTTTTGAAATTTTACTTCCTTGTACACAATTATGAATATGAAGTGGGTAACTTTATCATAGGACTTAGAGATGGGGTAACCATAAGAGTGTAGTATATAGTTGATAAGAACAATTATAGTGCTGGCAACTGTAATGGATGAAACAGACAAGTAAAAATTTACAAATTCCTGGTATAAATCCCAGTTAGTCATAATGTATATTCTTTGTAACATATTGTTGTAATCTTTTAGCTAGTATCATATTTGGATTTTTGCATCCATATTCATTAATGAAAGTGGTCTATAATATTATTTCTCTTGTTTTTACTCTTCCTGTTTTAGGTATTAGTATCATATTTGTTTCACAAAATGAGTTTGGTAGGGTTCATTCTTTATCAATTATGGCAAATAAGTTATTTAATATTGGAATTAGTTGATCTTTAAAATTGTTATATTTTATAAAATTCTCTTGTAAATCTGTCTGTTCCTGGTGCTTTTTTTTTTTCTTTTTGCTAGGAAGATCATTTGTGGCCTATATTTATAAAATAGGACTATTTAAATAGCCTATTTTTTTTCCTCTGCTAATCTAGGGGTGTGAGTGTGTGTGTGTGTGTGTATGTGTGTGATGGTAATGGGGATTTGAAGATCTTACTTCTCCCTTGTAATGATTGCAAGCAAACAAGTACTTAGCACCTTGTTTCATTTGAGCCTTGACCTTGATTATATCAAATCTTTTTTAAAAAACAGAATTTGTGAAACCCACAGTGGGAAGAACTTGTGGATGCAACAGGAAGGGGCAGAATAGAGAGGAGCTCACAGCCAGAATAAAAAGCTGATCACAAGCTTAGAAAGCCAGAATTGCTGGGAGCAAGCCGCATGGAGCCAGAGCAGCTAGGGTGAGTGAAAGGTGAGCATTCTTGCATAAAGGAGCCTGTTTTGTGTTGAAGGCCTGATGGAGGGAACGTTTGGGAGGGCTTGGGAATGTGCACATTTGCTGCCTTGGTTATGTGTACCAACTTCATGGTTACTATTATGAATTTGGCTTTTTGGTTTGGGGATTCAATTTTCTGGTATTTGAATAAATGTTTTGGTTCTGTCCTCCATTTGGAGAACCTGTTACATTTTGTGACTAACAACTACAACAGCATATTCATGGCCACTGTGGGAGCTTTGAATATTACACTGGGGTCATAGTGTGTGTGTGTGTGTGTGTGTGTGTGTGTGTGTGTGTGTGAGAGAGAGAGAGAGAGAGAGAGAATTTAAATTGTTAAATGAATTTGCATATAATATAATTCAGCAAAATAACTCCTTACAATTACTTTAATTTCTTCTTTACTAGTCATATATTCACCATTTTCATTTTTCATACTAGTGAATTTGACTTCTTTCTCTTTTGTAAAAAAAATATAAATTCATATGTTTTATCCTTTTTTATTGCTTTTCCAATAAAATTTCTAGATTTATTTATTAATCCAATAGTTTTTTAAACACTTGATTTGATTAATCTTACATTTCAGTTTTAGAATTTCCAATTTAGTGTCTAATCAGGGATTTCTAGTTTGCTCTTTTTCTAGTTTTTATTAATTGCATACCCAATTCATTGTTCTTCTCTGTTTCTAGTTTATTGATATAAGCATTTAGAGATACAAAGTTTTCTTTAATTACTAATTTTGCTTTATCCCTTAGGTTTTGATATGTCATCCCATTATAAACATTCTTAATGAGCATTGTAATTTTAATGAAATTACTGGAAAATCAAAAAGACCCATTAACAAACAAAAAATATAAAAACAAATAAAATTACTTTTAAAATTTACACAAATAAATGAGATTTATATAATTGGATAAATATTAATTGTTCATGGGTAGGCAGCACCAACATAATGAAAATGTCGATTTTACTAATACTAATTTGTATGTTCAATTCCATTCCAAACTAAATTGCCAAAAAGTTTTTACTGCATAGAAAAAAGAGGTCATAAAATTCATTTGGAAGCATAAAAATCAAGAATGCCAAAGGAATTAATTTTTTTTTAAAGGTAAAGGAAGGAAGTTTTGTGGTACTAGATCTTAAACTATATCATAAGGCAGTAATTATCAAAACTATCTGGTGCTGGCTAAGAAATAGGGAGGTAAATAAATGGAATATAGTAGACATACAATTTGCAACAGCAAATAAACATAATAATTTTTCATTTGACAAGTGTAACAACTTAATACTCTGGGATAAGGATTCATTATTTGATTTTTAAAAATTGTTGAGAAAATGAGAAAGCAGTATGACAGAAACTAGGCATAGACCAATATCTTACATCCTTTACCCACATAAGATCAAAATGGATGCACGATCAAGATATAAAGAGAGATACTACAATAAAATTAGAAAGACACAGAACATGTTATTTATCTGACTTATGGAAAGGAAAACAATTTATGATTAAACAAAACATGGAGAACAAAGTTAATGTAAAACAGATACTTTTGATTACAATAAATTAAAAAAGATTTTGTACAAATCAAAATGAAGCCAAGATCAGAAAGCAGAAAATGAGGGGAGGGGTGGCATTTCTCAAATAAAATCTCATATCTCAACTATAAAAAAATAATTTTTGCTAAATCTATAAGAATACAAGTCATTCCCCCAATTGATAAATGGTCAGAGAAAATGAACAGTCAGTTCCCAATGAAGAAATCAAAACAATATACAGTCATATGAAAAAATAGTCTAAATTACTTTAATGTCTAATGTTTAAATGGTCTAAAATGATTTAAGAAATTCAAATTAAAATAATCTTGAGATATCATTTTACACCTATCAGATAAAGATCAGGATGTAAAGCAACAAATGGGATGCTAATTCATTGTTGGTAGAATTGTGAACTGATGCAACCATTTTGGAGAGCAAATGGAATTATGCCCAAAGAGTTTTTGAATTGCTTAAGCCTTTTGACCAATAAATATCACTACTATGTCTATTTCCAAAGATGATTAGGGAAAAAGGAAAATAACCTATATGTTCTAAAATATCTGTAGCAGTTCCCTTTGTGATGGAAAAGAACTGGAAACTGCAGGGATGTCCATCATTTGGGGAATGGCTGAAACAGTTGTGATATATGATTGTGATGGAATACTACTGAGCTAAAAGAAATGATGAACTCAGTGATTTTAGAAAAACAAAATATGAAAAGACTTGCATGAAATAATGAAGAACAAAATGAGCAGAACCAATAGAACATTGTATCCAGTGACAGTAATATTTTTTTCTAAGAACAATATTTGAGCATATAATTCATTTTGACTCTCATAAATGCCCAAACTAACTACAAGGGATTTATGAAGGGAGATGCTTTTTGCATACAGAGAAAAAACTGAGAAATAGAAATATGCATAGAATTATTTTACACACACACTTTTATGTCTAATAGTAGCCATCTCTATGGTAGGGGAAGGGCAAAAAACCCAAGAAAAAAAGATATTTACATGATAATGCTATTATATTTTTAAAAGGAATAGCAAATTGTTCATAATAAATTTACAGTTTAACATGCAATCTCTTTTTATCATAGTATGTTATGGAAAGGGATCCTTTATCCATAAATTAAAAATCAAAATAATTTTTTAAAAGGATTACTCAATTGCAGACTTAAAATATTCCATAGCAGAAGACTGCTCAGATTTTCAGCCAATGGTGACAGGTGTACTGGTTTCTTCAAAAAAAAAAAAAAGTGAGTTAGAAGACTGCTCTTACAGGCAAAGTCAATGACATCCATCATGATTACTTGGAAACTGATACCTTCAGCCATTACCACAGTGACAAGGACCATGAAGACTGCAAACATAAACACCTCATTCAAGGACTGGTAGTCCACAAGAAGATGCCCATTTCCATCCACCATACTGGACTCATCTACTTCTGGCAGAGAACTTCACTGCCTTTCTTGTTTCCTCTGAGATGGAAATTTCAAGAACATGAGAATATCACATCATCACTAAGAAAGGATATGTAGTACAAGTTGAAATGTTTCTGATGAAATTCTCCTATTGTAAAGGCCTTGGATGAACAAGTAAGAGCTTGAAGTATGATGAACTCATTAATCCATCCCCACTATGCACATCAGTTTATTTATAACTATGATGTGGGGGAGTCCTATACTGCTGATCATTTACTCATCTCCTTTTGGGCAGTAGTATTTATTTCTTATACAGTTGTCTTTACCTCTGAGTTTCCCACATCCATAACGGTCCTATATCCAACTTCAGTGGGAGCCCTTGGAATTATATTTGTTTTTTTACTCCAGTGGTTCCAAATACCACATTCAACCAGATAAACTGTCATCTAGGCAGTTTCAAATCATAAGTTGACCACACTTTATTGTCTCTGACTACCATAAGATCATGTAACAATGTAACAGGGGAATTGGCAGGGAAGGGTAGATACTGCTGTCAAATTCCTCACCATTTATTCCTTCCCTCTCCCCGCAGGTATTAAAAAGCTACCAACCTCTGTATCAACAGCTTTATTTTTTTTTCTTTTTTGGAGGGGGGAAAGCAGAGCAATTTGGGGTTAAGTGACTTGCCCAAGGTCACATGGCTAGTGTTAAGTGTCTGAATCCAAATTTGAACTCAGGCCCTCCTGACTCCAGGGCTGGCACTCAATTCACTGCGCCACCCAGCTTCCCAACCAGCTTTATTTTTAATAAACATATCCTTAACATCTGCTGCTGGAGTCTGTTTAATATGCATAAAGATGGAAGGAGTACTTCCATACTTAAGGAGCACATGAGCCCAATTCTAGACACTAATAGGTGGGAAAAGACCTATAGCAAGCTATTGCTTCCAGGTGGGAGAAACTCAGTTCAAGAGCTTATCTATAATAATCTCTTAAGCAAGCTGGTCACAAGAAGAAAGAGGTTTATTTAATTGATTAGTATTATATTGTCAATCAATATTTCATTTCTCTCACATAATGAGTGTATTTCAGATATTTCCTTCTAATCAGAGAAACACTTGCCCTTAAAGGGCCATGATGACCTAATTCCCACTTAATACCACCAGATAAAGGATATATCTCTTCTTTCTGGACTGTATTTGTTATCACAAGAGCCTGGCAAAATCTGACTCACATTTTTTTGAATGCAGTTCCTTCTTTCTTACACCTCTCAGAATCCCAGATTTCCTTCAAAACTGAACTTAAATGTCACTCTCTATAGAAGATCTTTCCTTATCCTCTCAGGTACTAGTCCTTCCTCCAAAAAATTACTTTGTAATTGTTCTGTCTCCTATGAGAATGTAAATTCCTTAAAAAAATAACTTTCATGTACTGCTTTTTTCTATCCACAGTGAACAAAAGCAGTAACATAGGCATTTAATATTTTTTTTGCTAATTTAATGAAAAAGTAGTTTTTAAAACGGAAAAGGAAAAATAATATTATAATGGAAAGTCAAGTTCCCAGACTGGTGCATAAAACATAACTAATCCAAATATAATCTTAATATATGATTTAACTATAATGTTATCCTTTGCTTTAGGTCTTAGAAACAGAGGATGATGTTTATAGTAGGGAAGAGAGATAATATTTCTTTCTCCCTTTACTAGGAGCATTGTCTATTGTAAAAATCCAAAAATAGTTAGTCTTTGGCATCTTTCCACATCATATTACTATTCTTCCTTGAGCTCCAGTGTCCTGGTGCTATCCCAAGATCCCAATGTAATACTTCCTCTTTGAGAAAAAGGTCAGGGTAGGCAGGCAATATCTTGAAACCAGTCCTCCTCCTGGTAAAATTCACCATCATTGACAGTTTTTTCCTAAAAGAAACTGTTCCTTTGCATTGGGATAAAAAAGCATTAGCATTGTCCTTAAATACTTTCTAACACTACTTACTAGTTGGATCATGTGAACAAATCAATAAATTAATCAAGCAACAACTATTTATTAAGTACCTACTATGTAGGTTCAAGACACTGTTACATGCTTTTGTTCAGTTGTTTTCAGTCTTGTCTAGCTCTTCTCAATATAATTTTGGATTTTCTTGGCAAAGATACTGAAAGATTTGCCATTTCCTTCTCATTTTACAGTTCATTTTACAAATGAAGAAACTGAAGTAACAGGGTTAAGTGATCTACCCAGGGTTACATAGCTAGTAAGTGTCTGAGGACACATATGAGCTCAGGAAGATGAGTTTTCCTGACTCCAGGCCTAGAACTCTATCCACTGTGCCACCTAACTGCTACTACATGTCAGGGGCTGAGCTATGGCTTGATTGTCTTCACTTATGTCCTGCCATTGGATTCCCATGATTCTGGAGGAAAGAATGAAGTTGAGAACTTTACACAGATCTGCCTCACTTAAAGCCAATTCACTTGCAAGTCAAGATATTACCCTCATGATGACATTGGTCCTCTTCAAGAATGAAAGATGAAGAACAACAATACCAGGGATAGATAGGGGTAAAAATATCCTTTTGGCTCTGAAGAAAGAAGACCTAGACTCAATTGCTTCATCTAGCACTTAAAAATAACATGACTTTTAGAAACCATGAGATCCCTTCCAGTTTCAAATTTATGGTCTTATTTTCTCATATTCATACAGTTATTATAAGCACCAGCTTCCCTGTCATAGTGTTGCTCCATGGTGACTTAGTTTCCTATAGCTCTATAGCTCCCAACCTTGGTCAAGAGTTCTACCTCCTCAATGTAGCAGATGTCAGGCAGAAATTAAGAGAAAAATCATTTAAACTAATTAACATCAATGTGTGAATGAGTGGTAGTCTCTTTACTGTCCTTGAGATGCATGTTTAAAAGCACATGGGAGTATTTTAGTATCTTAATGAACTAAAAATATATCAAGTGTATTTGGTTTAAATTTTTTTGTTTGTTTTTTGATGGAGAGGACAAGACAAACTAAATAATAGAAAAGCACCCTAAAATTTCCTTGCTTTTCAGAGCTTTCTTTCTCATTCTTGATTTCATAGAAGCTAGAATGGAAGTCAGAAAAAAATTAGCTCCACCCTGATACATGATGAAATCACAACCAAATGTGTGGATCAGTGACTTGCCCAGAATGATATGTCATAATTTGAATTTAGGTCTGATGTCAAGACCTAGTATTGCTATTTCTGACCTTCCCAGTTTTCTGAAACCCCCAGTTTTCTATTGGCACCAAATTTTACTTTATATAAATGAGATTTTTTAAAAAGAAAACATATATTCATATACATAATATATATGTGATATATATGAATATTAGATTATATGAAATAAAATATATATTCAAATGTACACACACACATATACTTAACCTTATGCTTAATGTCAATACATCTTGGTAGCTGGGCATACCTACCTACAAATATGTATCTCCTAAAATGTTCCTTATGGCAGATTTTCTGGCAAGGAAGGTTTGAGGAGAGAGAGTGATTAGTTTTAGGATTATTCATTTTTCCAAAGTCAATTCAAGAAACATTTATAGACTATGTCATAAGTAGCATTCCTTTCTCTAAGGACTAAGGACAAAAATTAAAAAATAAAATAATATTTAAAGGATCTTGTATTCTATCAGAGGGGGAAAACACTGACATGCATAAATAATGTAACATACATACACAGGAAATTTAAAAAATGATCATTTCTAGGTTAGGGCTAGTATAGGGGTGGGTGGAAGTAAACTGGTTAGATCAGGATGAGTTTTGTTGTATGAAGTGGCATTTAAGCCTTTCTTTAAAGGAAGGTAGGGATTTTCTGAGTTAGAGAAGAGGAGTGAGATTATTTCAGAGTCAGAATATAGCCTGACTAAAGGCACAGAGGTGGGAGATTGAACATCATATGCTAGAACATCAGGAAGGGCAGTTGGGATGAAACATAGGCTTTTTGCTGGGGGGGAGGGGGAAGGAGGGTGGTGATATAATACAAAATCAATCTCAAAAGAAATTGATGTTAGATTGTGAAGGGCTTTAAATAATGAACAAATAAGTTTTCATTTTATCCTACTGACCACAGAGAACCAGTGAAACTTCTTTATGAGAAGACTGATATTGTAAGCCCTGAACAATTAGAAATATCAACATGGCAACTAGATAAATGAAGGATTGGAGAGGGAAAAGTCTAGATATACAGACATCAAGTAGGAGACTATTGCAATGATTCAGTGATGTAAGCCTGAACAAGTATGGTACCACACTGCCTGAATGATCAATGGAAAGGAAAGATTTTGGATTCAGGGAAACTTTTTATATCTCATATCAGTCATACTTTGTAAGCAGTTATCTATTTCCCTGCTTTCATCTCCAAACCATATTTCCCATCTTTGGGTCATCATCATCATCATCATCATCATCATCATCATCATCATCATCCTATTTCCCTACCCCAAGTCTACCCCTACCCTCATCTAATATTGAACTCTGTGCCTAGAACCACCTTTGACTCTGTGTGATAGTAATTGGCTTAGCAGGATACTTAGCACCTAAGTGCTAAGTGTGGAAGGTGCAAACTCTGTCCCACTGTTGAGAAGGCATGAACTCCCCTCCTGTTGATGTGGAAGAAGGGGATTGGCTGAGGTGTGTACATAAGCAAGAATTCCAGAGACAGACGTACAGAACTGGAATTTTGCTCCTGGAAGGAAGAAGGAAGAATCCTGGAGACTGAAGCCAGCTGAGGCAGAGAGCATCTGAGAGACAGAATTTGAATGCTGCTCCTGCTGAAGGGACAGAGAGAGAGAAATAGTTTCTCTCCCAGCATCTGGAAGCTGAGAACTGACTGAGAACTGAGATGAAGTTTTCCTGAGACCAGAATCTGGTGAGGGCCGCCTGGAAGGCTGAGAGGGCTTGCCTGGAAGAGTGAGAGGGCTTGCCTGGAAGGCTGAGAGAGCTTGCCTGGAAGGCTGAGAGGGCTTGCCTGAAGAAGCATGACCAG
>CM053587.1:117392154-117419736 GCA_028646515.1 Pseudochirops corinnae
TTTACACTTCTATTTCTAAAATATATCTCACATATATTCCCTTCTCTTCACCCAAAAAGCTACAATTCTAGTTCATTCTGTCTTCACATCTCACCTAGACTACTGCAAGAGACTTTGATTTCATTTCCCTGACTCAAGCCTTTTCCCACCCAATTCATCTGGGAAAAAAGCCACCAAAACAATTTTGTCAAATAGCAAGTCAATTGTCACCACACTCTTCAACAAACTTGTGTTCCTTTATTGTCTCAAAGATAGACTATACATGCATCTGCTTTGCATTTAAAGTTCCTTACCACCTGACCCCTTCTTACATTTTTTCCCATTACTTTTATGCATTATTCCATTATCTGCACTATGAGATCTAGTTATACTGTTCAGTGAGTGATCTTCACCAGTGGCACTCCAACTCCCATCTCTGTGCATTTATACTAGTCATCCCCAATACTTGCAATTAACTCATTACTCATATACATCTCTTGGAATCCCTGTTTTCCATCAAGACAGTTCAAGGACAAACTTCTACATAAAGTCTTTCCTTACCCTCAAACTGCTAACATGCTCCCTTTGGTAACCATATATATATATATGTATACACATGCATAGATACATACATGTGTGTATACACAGACTTCTATGTATACATGTTGTGCCCTGCCTTAGAACGTAAACTCTTTAAGCAATGATGTATTTCATTTTGACTTTGCATCCCTAGAGTTTATCCCATAGTTCCTGTTAACCAACTGCCTACCTAAATAAATTTTGACAGAACAATGATGATAGATAGCTTTAATGTTAGGCATACCAAATGTAAGCATCTGAAATCCCTGGCTATGTCCATATGGATGTATTGTGACACCACGGATAAAATTGGTTTTATTCAGGGTGGATCAACCAATCAATCAATATGTATGCTCCACAGCCAAAACTGTAGTAAATGCATCTGGCTGGATTGGTATGAATACTGAATTACATGTTTTAGCTGTACTGTGGAGTAAGGTTTTAGCCTCTAGACATCATTTTTATTAACTCATACTTCTGAGTCACACTTTCTTTCTAAAAAAAGAAAAAAGGATATTAATGTCCAATCTTGCTTCTTAATAGTGAGTCCAAGTAAATATGCTAATGAAGCAAGAAAGGTGACACAACTACTTTCCTGAGTTTTCATTCAAAGGAAGGACTATGTTAAATATGTTTTATTCTTTCTCCTGCTTTCTGTTCTACTGAATTACCAATTAAAAGAGGCAAAGACTGACCTCTCATCCTATTACTTGAATTTCTTCCCTAGTCGGTTTCTGAAATCATAGCTGTTGGCTTTTCATTTTCTATTCAATAATAAGAGGGATTCGCCTTCCTACTCTGCAAAGATATAGTACCACTAATCAGTGCTTGACATAGTTTATTGAAAGAGTTGAAAGGGGAGAGAGGAGAATCTCTATACCCAAGTGGCATATAAAGCATGTTGGAAATTCCATAGATAGTCCATTAATCTGCCAGGAAAGAAAATGGATTAGCCCCATGCTATGAAGAGAAGTTTCTAAGGACTGGGAATAACTGATGTCATCTGTAGTATTCATGGATATTTTTAGTTAATTGTCAATGCCACTCTCCTGTCATTGTGCTCAGGTTTCTTAACTTTTTAAAAGCAGACTTTCATTTAGCTACCTGGAGTTTTAAATCATGTGTTGTATATTTATAACCTTACAAAAACACCATCTCTTCATTTGTTAGCTAACGTTTATTTCCAGTATAAGCAATCATGTAATGACCTCTTAAATTGTGGTCCACCTGAATTCTGTTGAATTAAAATCCTTCAGATTTTTCAGTCTCATTACTCCTTTACATGAAAACTTCCTTCAAATCTCATTATTTCACTGTCCTATGAACTCTATTTGAGATTTCTTATCCCAATTACTTTCTTCATGTTATTTTTTCCAACTTGGTGTTCCCTGGCTTCTATTCTCAGGGTTTTCCTCTAATAATTGGTTATATTTATATTGTTTTTTAAAATTGCAATACACCTAGACATCCTTGTTTTCTTTGATCTTTACAACAAATCTTTGAGATAAGGGAATGGCTATTATTCTATGTTTATGTAGGATAAGAGATGTATGGTATAAATGTGCCATTTTATGGATAAGGAAAATGATATTCAAAGAAGTTGATAGGATCATAGATTTAGAGATGGATGATAACTGGAAGACCTTTGATTTGAATCTCCCCATTTTCTAAGTTAAATGAGAAAACTGAGGCTCAGGGAAGTTAAACGTTTTCCCCAGAATAACAAAACTATTAAGTGGAGGAGTCAAGGCTAGAATAAAATCTTCTGACTCTAAGTCTAATGTTCTTTTCACTACATAGCATTATTTATCCAAATTCTACCATCTTCCAAAAACCAACTCCAAGTCCTTTCTAGACCATCTCTGTCAGAAGTGTTTTCTCCTTCCTCTGACTCAGCGTGTCCTTGCTATTACCTTGGGACTTGTCATTCATCCAGTATTTTCCATAGGTTCATTCAATCAGAGATTTGCAAGTGGAAGACATTTTATAAGCCACCAAGTCCAGTATCTTAATTTTATATATGGGGAAACTATGGCATAAAGAGTTTAAGTGACTTGCCAAGGGTCACAAAACTGCTAAATATCAGAGACAGAATTTGAAATCATAATTTCATGACTCTAGGTCCAGAACTCTATTTTCATCTTTATAGTTTACACACATTCAGAAGGTAGCATCATACTTCTTTGGATTAACCTAAGTGACTAGTACAGTACTTTGGTATAGGAAGAATTAAATTAATATTGATTGGTCATGTTTTTGTAACACCCTAATTCACTTGTGCCTAATCTTCCTGGAAGATTCTCCTTCTAAATAATCAGGATCAGAAAAAGAATCCATAAACTAAATCAGTACACACTGATCTTATTTGAAGTGTAATGGAAGTCTGATGAAGCCTATGGGTCCCTTCTAAGTATTTTTTTAAGGCATGAAATTTACAAAAAAATCAGATTGCAAAAGAAACTAATTATATTGAAATACAATCTTCAGCTAAGAAGGCTGAAATCATGTGTAATCTAGCAGCCGGTATAATAACTATCATAATTTCAAAGTAGTGAACATAAATGATATTTGTAAATTTGTTACAACTATAATGTAATATGAAAATATTATTTCTCTTGGTAACAAAGTCATGAGTATTTTGAAAAGTATTGTGATTTTGTCGACATTTATAATGGAAAGAAATGCTAAATTTCAGTTATAGCACAGTGAAAATAAAAATTTTATTTCACTTCCCAAGTATACAGATCCCTTTAAAGTCTCTCAGTGGATCCCAGATTAAGACTTACTGAACTGAAATGTACTGGAAATATGCCATGATTTTAGGCAAAACTTGCTAACAACTACTCAGACATTACATCAGTCCATAAAGATATAAGAAATTTTTTACACTTCTGGTTTAATATGTTTGCTTGTTGTCATACCAAATACTCATAATCTTCAAATTGTTATAAGGAATGAAGAGCTTTAAAAATGCAGACATAGTGGAAGAAATTAAAATCTTGTGGAAACAGGATGATGTGTCTATCATCCCTGTAGTCCTGAGTAGTAAAGGAGTTTC
Source organism: Pseudochirops corinnae (assembly GCA_028646515.1). NCBI lineage: Eukaryota > Metazoa > Chordata > Mammalia > Diprotodontia > Pseudocheiridae > Pseudochirops > Pseudochirops corinnae. The sequence continues at coordinate 117,395,771 of CM053587.1, forward strand.
CTAAAGATTTTATAGAGGTTGGACTTACATTTTATTATTCTACCATTAAAAATAAGTCACTGATTCATGTTAAGAGTAGATTTGCAAAAAAAAAAAAATCCATAAAACAACAATGATGAGGGGGAAAAGAACAGAAAATAACTTGTCTTCAGACCATTTCTCTCTAATCCCATCAAAATGATGAAGAGAATGAAAAAATAGCTATAATGACGGTGGTGGTGGTGGTGGTGGTGGTGGTGATGGTGATGGTTTTTTAGAACCAGATAATAACCACAAAAAATGCAGACCCATTACTTATTTGAAACCCAGACTGTAATAAATATTGATTAAGCAAAGAAAAGGTAGAAATTGTGAAACATATTACTACAGTTTATGAAAATGTAACATCAATTAAACACTTAGCAAGAACTGACTGGAGAGTATATATCAGAAGCTGGCTATTTTTCTTGGACAGAAAACCTGTAAGTGAACATAATATGAACAACTCCTCAAATATATTTGAGAATCCTATTGATAAGTTCTGCTATAAACTATACCCCATAATTCCACAGATATAAAACTGATACATAAAACCTTCATAATAATGTCATATGTATTTATCATGCCAAATACTAATAATTGTGAAAGTTACGTAAGGAGGAAAAAGAGCTTTCAGAATATAAAAATCTGGCAGAAGTAGTGAAAATCATCTAAAAAGATGAGGTACATATAATCCCCATTCTCCTATCTGCTACCAAAATTGCATTAAGTTTGCCTTTAGTGAGTGTACAGAATTGCCAGGCCCAAAATACTGTAAATAATCAGTTTCCTGACTTAGTCGCATTATTTGAATATGTGCTGCATATTTCCACTAGGGTAAAGTCAATTATTATGTTGTATGTACTTATAATCACAAATACTGAAAATTTCAATACATATTACCACTTCAAAAGATTCACTGTTTAGACTAATAGTGATTTATCTGTACTAATATTATTATTACAACTACAATACAAATTATTTTTCTCCATATAAACAGGTACAATCATCCCTAGAACATTAATCAAAATGATTATATACAGAATAATGACTTGTTCTAGCATCAGTTTTTTGAATTTAAATACCATCAAAGAAGATGAGATGAAATAGGCAGTAATGACCACTGTTTCCAGTTATGTAGTATTTGTGTTTTAAAATCATTAATCATTTTGCACTATCCTGTGAAGTAGTCAGTATTAATATTACTACTCCCATTTTACAGATAAGGAAAGAGAAGTTCCAAAAACAGAAACAATTTTACCAAAATCGTACAGTCAAGCTAGAATTTGAAGTCAGCTATCTTGACTTTAAATCCAGGAATTGTTCCACTAAACCATCCAATTCTCAGTAGGTATCCTCAGCTTACCCAACCTTCTATTTTATGATTTATGGTATGGGAAATAAATTCTTTATTTACTCGCATTATAGTCTCTTATACCTAGGAGTTTCCATAATCCTTTCTTGCATTCTCAATCTCTCCCATTCAAAGATATTCTTATATGAGTGTCAGGGTTTCACATCCAGATATATTTCTTACATATCGTGTTCCTGGTATTATTTTAGTAGCATTAAAAGGAAAACAGATTTAGTCACTTTGGATCTGGTTTGCCTAGTATAAATGAGTCCTTGTTACTAGAATGTCTGCGACTCAAGTCATAACAGGTGTTCACTCCCTTAGTTCCCAATTAGAGAAGAGGCAACTGGAGCCTAGGGATTGGCAGTGGGGAAACTAAGGACTCACATTATGTTTACCAGCATTTCCTCTGTCCTGAGGGGATGTCAGTCTTTTCTAAAGCATATCTAATGATAGTTGCTATACAAATCCTTTTAGTTGCTCAATCTCCTTGTTTTCCTTCCCTCATCTCATGATTAATTTCCAGGAATGAGTCAGTTACTCCTGGGTCTTTATGAGGTAGAAAATCAAAGCATAGCAAAGCAGTCTTTTTTTCCCCCTTAAATATTAAGCCTAGAGCAGGCAGTATTGGTGAGTGCTCTCTCTCTCTATGTATTGTATGCATATATGCATGCATGCATGCATGTATGCATGCATGTATGTATATACACATCCAGATAAACATATTATATGTATGTATATACATGTACAAATACACATACATATATACCTACATAAAGGCTCCTGTGGCCCTCTTGGTAATCACAGTCCAGAAAACAATTGGACTAATGTTTGTATCACTCCATTTCTTGCAGTCTATCCAAACATAATGCAATCAGAACTATAAATATGTGAGCTGTTTCCAATTGCCCCTTATTTCTCAGAATATTCTTGACCACTTTTCACTGTGTATAGAAAAATGATCTTAGCAGAAACACTGCAAGGGGAGCAGAAGTTCTCAACCTAGGCACCATGAACTTATATTACATACATACATGTCTATGTACTTATATAATGTATATATGTATTTCTCAATCTATCGCAATTTAATCATAATTTAATTAACAAATTTAATCATAATTTCCTTTGTAATCGTATGCACTTCATTTTAATGCATTTAAAAACATTAATCTGAGGTATACATAGGCTTCATCAGATGACCAACAGTTGACATTTCCAAAAATTTTAAGAACTCTTAAATTAGAAGACAGTTCTATTAGATAATAAAATAAAATTTATGATCTTGTTCTTTGGAATTTTCTTTTATACTTTGTTTCCCTTAAATTGTGTATCATTTAAAGTAATTTTTGAAAGTCACATTTCAGTTTGTGTCCATTTTCCTTTATGGGATACGTATTAAATAATGAGGGATTAGTGGCAAAGCCAGGAAGATAAAAAGTCTAGAATACAGAGCATAAAACATGGAAAATGCCTGGGCATTTCCTCGTCCTCTACTCTGCAAAAGACTTGGTAGCTAAGCTGGGCTTTAAATTTGTCTTTCCTTGTAAATCATACCAACAACTAAACATGCAGTGATAAATGTCTTCATTAAATAGTTTTTTTATTCCTTCTTTCAAAAATAATAGAGTACCTACTATGTACCAGATACTATGCTAAGTTCTATATGAGATCCAAAATTCATTAAATTCTTGCCTCCAAGGACATTAGAATCTAGTCTAGGAAATAGGAGATTTTGATCTATTTTTTCTTTTTAACATGAAAAAAAAATTGAAAATGCATTTTCCTTACTATTTCTGAACTCAATTACTGCCATACTTTAAATATGATTCATAACAGCATCTTATATTTAAATGACAAATTATTTACAAAATGCTATTGAACAAACATTTGAACTTGTTTTATTTCATATTTTGGTGGCTTTCATAGAAAAGGGATTACAAACCATTCTTTCAGTGTTCCCGAATAAAAACGACATAGCTCCTAAATTAAAATTTAAATCTTGGTTATATACAAAACTTAAGATGTTAATCCTGGTTTCAGTAAATAATTAATCCAGTATATTATCATGAGAGTTTGAGGGGGAAAAAATCATGTTTTAAGTAGGCATCTGAACAGAACTTTAATAATTGTGCTGTTAACTTTGAAAATGGAACATAAGTTATATTCATGTAGGGGCTTACAAATATAGGAATATTCCCGGGAGGATAGCCAAGTATTTTACATGTTCTAATGAGATTAGAAAGAAAAATAGTTATCAGTTAAATTGAGGCAGTCTAATAGTAAAGGTTATCAAGGTTATCCAGTATATAATGAAAAAGGATTCTAATATCTCTCTTTCTTTAGTCAGAGGATGAATTCAACTGCAGATCTTTGACCTGCCTCCAGGTATAGTTTTACAGTACCAAAGAATTTAGAACAGAGATCTTAGAAATCATGTAGTCAAAAGGTCATGGTTTTAGAGATGGAAGATCCATTAGATGCCAAATCCAATCTGCTTTCATCTTACAACTTAGGAAACTAAGGCCCATAAAAGTGAAATGATTTGTTGAAAGTCATATAGGTAGCAAGTATCAGAAAAAGAGTCCAACAGGTTCTATGATTTTGAGTTCACTGCTCTTTTTACTAAAGCATGTTGCTTCCGATGACTAATTTTACCAATTAGGAAACTGAAGCTTAGAAAAATGAAGTGATTTGCCAAAGGTTCCTTAGATATGCTTCACTTTGGGGCCCAGGTCCACCTCTAGTGAATTGGTAGCATCATGTCAGAGTGAAAAAAAAAAAACAACAACAACAACAAAACAAAACTTCTTTCCCCAGGATGTGGTTTCAGCTTATTCAGCATTGCTAGTCTTACTAGCTTTCTGTCCTGAATACCTCTTCCTACCATCCTGGCCACTTAAAACAATATCACTGTTCTCTTTCTTTTTTCATTAGCAAATGAATCTGTACTCATTGCCTTGCTCACCTAGAAAAAGCATATTTTGTCCCACTCTTGCCATATATATATATATATATATATATAGAGAGAGAGAGAGAGAGAGAGAGAAAGAGAGAGAGAGAGAGAGCATCTCTCTCTCTCTCTCTCTCTCTCTCTCTCTCTCTCTCTCTCACTCTCGCTCTCGCTCTCGCTCTCGCTCTCTTGCTCCCTCTCCCTCTACGGGCCTCTTTGCAGATGGAAGTCACATTTCAAAGCTAGTGTTGAAAGAATTGGAGTTTTCACACAGGATTTTAGGCTTCTGGATAATGTGTGAACCAAAGGGAGAAACCTCATTATTTTGTACAAAAGTTTACCAAAATAGGAAAAGCAAATTCCATAACTTTTCAATAAAGCATTGCTCAAGTACCCCACTAAGGATTGGTCAAAGAAGGATGAATCATGTTAATGGTTTTCTGAAGCTGGGCCTCCTCCTTCTTTCTCAGCTCTTATTTATTCTTCCTTGATTATCCTAGATACAAACAATCTTGGTATCTCATTGAGTCTTTAGATAAATATCTTAATGCTAATGTCATGGGGTGATTAGGATAAAATTATTTTGTAATCCTCAGAAATTTATAAGATGTATATGTGTTATATATATATATATGTATATTTATATTACAATTTTTCATATGAGAAATCTGATGTACAGAGAGATCAAATCACTTGCCAAAGTCACACCAGCTATTATGTAGAAGATCTTAGATTTTCAAGTCAGGTCATATCATTTTAAGTACAGAGCTCTTTGGCCATAATATATGAAAAATCTGCAACAGATTTGTTCAATTAATTCAAGTTTTAAACGTAATTATTTAGAAATTTATTTTTCATATTTCCATGTGTTTTTTCATTTACTCATCTTTTAAAATGCGCATTTGTATAAGTTTGCATGCTTTCCATTCTACTTACATGACCAATCCATATAAATCATGAAAGTCACTGGTGACATATTTTTACTTCTTATGTAATGTGATCTTCACTTACATCTACAAGTTTCTTAAATCTTCTCTCTACATCTTCATATTACATATTTCATCTGTACTTTTCTTTAACCCAGTATTTGTCTTTCTATTGTACTTTGGGTAATTTTGGGTTTCAGTTCTTCTAAGATTATTATGTTCCATAATTTGCAACCATATATCATCACTAGGGGAACATTGGTTTTTTAAAGACAGACTATTGTAATAACAAAGAATTTGGTTTCCTTGAAAACACTGGATGATTTCCCAAATTGAATTCAATCAAATCTCTTACTACTACTCAAGTGAGTTCATTGTCATTCTATAGTGCCTATTCAAAATAATGTATTTTGAACTTACTACAAGTAATCATTTCAAATATCTCAGCTTATGTCTTGACTTGTAGTCTAATGAGTTGTAGTTGGTTGATTTAAGATCATTCCCTACCCTCCCAATATATCTGTCTTTCCTAACTTTCCTATTTCTCTTAATTGCATCCTTTTTTTTTCCCAATTACTTTGGAACTCACCCTGGAACCTTCTGCCTCCTTGTTCCTTACCACACAAATCATTATCAGGGGCCAAAATTCATAGCTTCTAATTCCAGTATATTCTTATATTCATTCATCAATTCTTATTTCTCAAAAAAATCAAGTTTAATTTCAACTCTCTTCAGTTCTTGATTCAACTATACTACAACATGTTCTTCTGTCATGAAGGCATATTTTTAACCCTGCTTCTGTGACAAAACCATCAACTGGACATAGACCTTCGAGGAAGCCAAGAATATCCACTGGAGAAACAAGTATGACAAGATTCTATCATACTGACTTTTTAGGTAAAACCGTTATTTAAGAACCTTATTCTATAAACATCTGTCTCTTCAGTACCTTATAAGTCTTATGATTCCCTACCATCTCTTGGACACAATACAAAATTCTTTATTTGGTGTTCTAATCCCTTTTTTAAGCTACCACACCAACCTTTCCAATCTTCTTTACTTACTCCCGCATACTCCATGATTCAAAGATACTGGCTTGCTTGTTATACCTGGAAAAAGAAATGTTGTCTCCTAATTCTGGGCATTTTTCCTGCCAATCCCCAATCCTGGAATGTTTTCCCTCCTCACTTCTTATTCCTGACTTCCCTGGAGTTCTAATAGTCCGAACTAAAATTTTACCATCCTGTAGAAGCTTTTCTCAATCCTCTTAATATTTTAGTACCAAGATATGTGTGTATCTTGTTTCTAGTTTGTACACAGTTACTTGCATATTGCCTTCCCAATTAGATAGTAAGCTACTTGAGAGCAAGGACTGTCTTTTGCCTTCCTTTGTATCCCTAACATTCTAGTACAGAGCCTGGCCAAAGTATATACTTAAATGTTTAATAATTGCATAATGCTAGCAAGCCCAGTTTATCTCCCAGGCTACTTGTCTTCTGCTCATTATTATCTAGAATCATTGCTTAAAGTTATAGTATAATAGGCTAAGAAGGGATATTTGAGACCATGAACTCCAATTTCCTCATTTTACAGATGAAAAACTGGACCCCACAGAGATGAAGTGACTTAGGTGCAAACTCTTGCTCTCTATTCATTCTTCCTATTTAGACTGGCTTTACTCCTACCTTTGACCACTCTTCCATTCCTTACCTTTTCTACTATGCCTTTTGAACCCTCTGCTCTATTATAATCAAACTCCCTTTTGTGATCATTAAAACAATAGGAATAATGACAATTGTATACTGTTTCCACTTCATGGAATTAAATTAAGTTTTAGGAAATTACTTAATTTGCTATTTGTTTATTACTGGTTCCTCTGACTCTTAGAACCCTTAAACTTCCCACTCAAAAAGAAATACCTCATAGACATAAGAGAAAGATTTAACACATCCATTAACCCCCACACTCAAAAATTCCCAGAGTTTTCCTCTATGAATGTCTCTCAATAGCCCTTTTAAATTCTCACCATTCCATTATACATCTTCTCATCATTTTTGTTGTCATCTAATGACCTTTAAGGGAATTTAATTATAATGATTTTACTTCCTTTAATTATAACACCACTTTGCTCGTAGTTCCCTTGCTACCACAACCCCTGTCATCATTCTTAGGAATGTCAATATTCATGTTGATCACCCTTTTAATGCCCTGATCTCTCATTTCATTACAACTTCAATTTACCTTCTATTGTCTATCACTCATGCATGGGGTAATTATACCATTAGCCATCATTGTCACTTTAAACAGTTACTACCTCAAGATTTTTCTCTGGCCTAATAGTCTATCCTTCTACTTTACTCCTCCTGAAACTGCTCTTTATCCTCATTGTGATCTTAAGGCCTTGGATTCCTCCCTGACCTTCTAGTCTGTTATCCCTGCTGTAAATGAATATCACTTCATTCATAATTTTTATCATAAGCTTAGCCATTACAAAGACACTCTCAAGTTTCTAAAGAACTTTGAAATCAATTGTGAGACAAAAGAGACACTGGCACAGGACCACCGCATGGGGTGCCCACATCAGAGAAGGTACTATACTGCGTCTGCAAAGAAGTGCAGTAGTTCAAAAGAAATGTGAGATGCACAAATACACAAGCCTCTCCACTCCAAATGTTCACATGGACTATTTGTGCCCAATATGTGATAGAACCTTTTGAGCTCATTTTGTTCCATTCAGCAATAATGATGTCATTTTGGGTCACTTCAAGATTGAAGGAAAACAACCAATCAATTACAATGATGTGTATTCTTCTACCAATAAGAATCTCACTTTGCCACCTGTTGTATTCCACATACTACTCATATCCAACCCTGGGCAATCTTGATTTTTCACCCTTTCGCTACTTTTGTTTATTAAAGAATATGAAAAGGTCCTGATTAAGGTAAGCATGATTCACAGCATATTTGTCCTAATCAAACCTCCACTCTCTCTTCATTGTTGCAAAACAGAAAAATTTAGTTTTTAATTTTCAATTTCTTATTTCTCTTCTTATTTCTTGTTAAATACTTTAGTCTCTCTTCAAGCCTCTGATTTTTTCCCCTCAGTAAAATAACTTTTTAAAACTACTTTACTGGAATAAGCAAAGCAATTCATTACGAGCTACATATTTCTTGCAATATAGGGATACTGAAACTGCACCCAACTATTCTTGATGACTTCAAAGTACCCAAATGATATGCATGCTAAGGAACTAAAATAAGTAGAAAATGTGATTTTTTAAATCACTGTTTGTGATTTTTGAAAGATCATCGGAAATGGTTGGTAGCTGAGTGAAATACGAGATGAAGTGTGGCAGGATGAGCAAATAGAAGATTTTTGTAATAGTTCAGGTGAGAGATGATGAGAGTGTGGACTAGGTCTGTGACTACATCAGTAGAGAGAAGGGAATATATACAAAAGATGTTGTAGGAGTATAGATGATAAGATTTGACAATGATTTCAATCTATGGAGTAAGTAAGAGTGAGGAGTTGAAGATCAGGTTGCAGGCCTGGGTGATTGGGAGGGTGGTAGTTCCCTTCACATTATTAGAAAAGGATTTTTTTTTCACTTTTTGGAGGGGTAAAGGTAGGGCAGTTGGGGTTGCCTTGGGGGGCCCAAGGTCACATGGCTAGTTTTGTGTTGTGTCTGAGGCCGGATTTGAACTCAGATCCTCCTGACTCCACGACTGGTACTCTATTCACTGCACCACCTACCATCCCTGAAAAGTTTTGAAGAAGCAAAACAATTGAGGAACAATAATGAGTAATATTTGCATGTATTAAACTTGAAATGCCCATTAGAGATAGAGAAGAGAACTAGGTGAAGGAAATCTTATAAAAACCTGAAGAATAAAAAGAAAGCAGAATGAGGTATCAGTAGTGTCAAATGTGTCAAAGAAGTCAAGGAGAATCAGGATTGAGAAAAGTATTTGGGCAAAAAGGGATCATTGATGATTTTTGTGAAGGCTCTGTCAGTTGGATGATGAAGCCAGAGGTCAGATTACATATAGATTAGAAGAGAGTAAGAGGAGGGGAAGTGGAGATATTTAGCACAGGCAATTAGTTCAAGGAGTTTAGTTATCTACAAGGGGGAAGCAATACAAAATGATAGCAGAGGTGGTGGAGTCAAATGAGGTTTTTGTTTTTGTTTTGTTTTTGAGGATTGAAAGAAATGAAATGTTTGGACTGGGGAGTAATTAAGTGGGACAGTGGCTAGAGTACTGGGCCTGAAGTGAGGAAGAACTGAGTTCAGATTCTGCCTCGGACATTTACTAATTAGTGTAACCCTGGGCATGTCACTTAACTTTGGTTTGCCTTAGTTACCTAGCCTGTAAAATTGGCCAATCACATCACCTTCTTTGCATGCTTATTCTGAGGTTCAAATGGGATAATATTTGTAAAAAGAATTTGGCACAATGCCTGATACATAGTAGATGTCTAAGAAATTACTATTATCTTCCCTTATAGGTATCAAGGAAGTAGTCAATAGTTAAAGAGAGATTAGAGGTTAAAGAGAGAGTGGGGATAATAAAAGGTGCAAGCTGCAGAAGAAAAATAAGAGGAATAGGATCCATAATGTACGTAGATGATTGGCATTGTCAAGGAGAAGAGACACATTTTTAATCTGCAACTAGAATGAAGGAACAAATGGGGTGGGGGAAGATATCTCAGTGAAATGAGACAAAGAAGAGAAGAAAAGAAGCAGCTTTTAGGGAACGGCCTTATTTTTTTATGTGATAAGGTTATCAATTGAGGGGCTGGGGGGAATGAATGCTGTGGGAGGCTTGATGAGAAATGAGCAGATTTAGAACAGCCACTTTGGCACTTCAGATAGTGAATTGATTAAGGAGAAATAGAATGTTTACCTTGCTGCAGTTGAAATTAAATAACATAACATTTTAGTGGACCTAATCATCAGTTTTGTGATTACTTACAGCTATTTTCAAGATCAGAATATTTTTAAATAAATTGTTAAGACATATATGCAATCAAAATTCCCTTTAGCAAATGCCATGACCTCCTATTTAATGTAGACCTTATCTCTTTTGGTGTTTGGCAAAATTATATAAGATTTTAAAAAAGGAGAAATGCCTGGACTTCCATGGCCAGTGCCCTATGCACTATACTCTATTGCATAAAATCTACAATGTAAAATATAAATTCTTTGAGATTTTTTTTCCCAAAATCCCATGTTATATTTATTTCTTGTCTTTTCTCTCTTAAAAAAGGCCAAGAAATGTGGTACATTCACCCCAGTTTCCTGGAATGATTTCAGTTAGTTAACAATATTCTGCTCAGCTAAAATACCCCCTGTAGCTTCAACTGGCTATGATATCCTCACTGCTTGTCCTAAACCTGCTGTGTACTAGTGCTGAGTGCTGCTAAACAGATGCTGGTTTTCACCCCAGATATGACTGTTCATCAGAAGAAGTGTTTCAAGTGTAGAGGTTATAGCTCTATTGGTAAAGGGCTTTTACATTTTGCTCTTCAGTAGACAAAATGAGTTATAATTAAAAATATTCATTTTTTGTGAGTCACTATTTTCTTACTGCATCCTTAGGTATATTTCCAGTATTTTAAGCACTGAAAAGAACTCAAAAAAAGTGTAAAATCTCATTATTCCAAGAGATTAGGTTACATAAAATGTGACATTGCACATGGAAATCTTTTTTTCTTTTTTTTCTATCTGTATGACTCTGTCTCTTTTTGTCTCTTTGTCTATTTTTTCTTTCTCTTTCCTTTCTTATCTCTGCTCCCCTCCCCTCCCATTTCCTTCCCTCCCCTCTCCTGTCCTCTCCTCTCCTTTCCTTTCTATTTCATTGGTATGAAGACTAAAAGTCTAAAAAGTGTGGAAACTACTAGAAATAATGATATTTGGCACTTATTCTCCAACTTATAGTTGAAGACAACTATCTAAAGTACTGAAAGATGACAAGTCTTGCCCAAGGTCATAGAGTCAATGCATGTCAGAGGCAGGAATTAATCTTGAAATCTTCCTGGCTCTGGATCAGGTCTTTATTCCTGTGCCACACTGCCTCTGTTGATGACATAAAACATTCATTATATGAAGAGGCACTAGTTCCTCACTTCTCTTGGTTCAAAGTCTCTAGTCAAGAAACTGAGAAAAAAGATACATGCATAAACTGAGACCAATTCCTCACATAAAAAAAAAAGTTCATAGTGCTATAGATTATCTTATTAAAAGATAAAAAGATCCTTAAATGAGGATTCACTGATTTTACATATTCTGCTGGAATCATTTTAACTGAGAAGGTCACACTGGTGAAGGTCACCTACAATTTTTCTGCTTCTCTCTCTGGAATTCAGTGTGGAGACATGGCAAATGGCAATCTCTGGTATTCACTTGATACAGGGTCTTCAGATTCCATGTTCTCTCTCTCTCCATGCTTTCATTTCACCCTTCTATGCAGCTCTTCTCTTTCTTTCATGGCCCCTCCTCTGGTTTACACTGCACCCCAGCACTTCCCTCCACTCTGTAGCCTTCAGGAGATAACTTCTTGGGTAGCTAGGCAGCACAATGGATACAGAGCTGGGCCTGGAGTTCGAAAGAGTCACCTTCCTGAGTACCAATCTAGCCTCAGACACTTGCTAACTGTGTGACCCTGAGCAAGTCACTTAGATCTGTTTTGCCCACTTTCCTTATCTGTAAAATGATCTAGGGAAGGAAATGACAAACCACTCCAGTATCATTGCCAAGAAAACCCTAAATGAGATGACAAAGAGTCATACATGAGTGAAAAATGAGTGAAAATGAGTGAAAAAACAACAAATAGAACCTTACTTCTCTGAAATGAGAGAAATGGAAAGGTGAAAATAACCCAACACTCACTTAGATAGATGTTATAGAATTCATTTTTTAAAAGGCAGTAAAGAGTGATTATCCAATAAAGTGTTAGAATAAATAGAATTTCTCTCTGAATTATATTTATGTGTAGAAAATCTTTTTTGAAGAAAATGGAACATTAGGTAGTTGGCAAATGTGAGGACAAAGCTATTTGAAATAAAGTGGAAATATAAAATGTCAAGGTGAAGAAAGAAGAGAGAGTCTTGTCCTTACCTGCACAGCTGTTCTCCAAGATATTATTTCCAGCTTTCTTGTTAAATATGGATGCCTAGCCTCTCTCCTGGTTGGTGGTAGCCAGTTTCTTTTTCTTTGCACCAAAGGGGGAGAAAAAAAAAATATAAACAAAAAAATGTTTAAACATGGGAACATGGAGGAAACACAAGGTTGGTAAAAATGTTAATTCTTTTTTTGTTCTCTGAATGATATTGTTTAAAGTCTCCATAGATGTGAAAAGAAAGAATTCAAAGTTCAAAAGTTAGAAAGATTCTTAGTTCTTTGTCTCATTCTCTCTCTCTTTCCCTCCCTCCCTCCCTCTCTGTCTCTTTCTGCCTCTATTTCTCTCTCCCTTTCCTCTTCCTTTCCCTCTCTCTCTTCCCCTCTCCCGCATTCTTCCCCCACTCTCTTCTGGCATTCTTCCTGATCTCCACTGAATGTTTATACATTTTCAAAGAAAATACTAATTATTTTCAGATACTGTAAATCGTTTTATAAGCATTAGTCAGCAATGATCAGTTGATTGAACCTTGACATTGAGGAAAGCTCATTATAAGTAATTTAGAAAAGAAAAGAATAATATCTAACCTTTGTGAAACTTATTTAGTTTCAAATTGTTTGTAGGCTGTAAACTCTTTATCTGATTTCCCCAAATATCTTCAGAGTTGAGAACCAAATACAATTCTCTTCCAAACTGGGAAGATAGTGTGGGTGTTGAGATAAAGAAAAACTTGGGATCAAGTTCTGTCTCTGACATATATTATCTATATGACCCTAGGCAAGCTGCTCAATCTCTCAGTGCTCCAAGCAACTCAGTAAGATGATAAATTGCAGACCAGGCAAGGATCTGCCATGATGGAGAGAGTTTCTTTAACAGGAGTTCCCTGCACAAATTAAATAACAGCACTAATACAAAACAACAGAAACAACAACAAAAAGTTTAATAGTTGTCTAATAATAATAACTATTATTTTTATTATCATTCTCCTATAATGATCTACAAATGGAATTTATTCATTTGAATTTCTATATGACAAACCCATAGGACATCTGATTTAAAGGGTTTATTGAGCAAATTATATTGTGTTTCGTCTGAATCATTTTCTAAGTTGCCACATTAGTTTCTTCCTTGCCAAATCTTATGTTACTATTTTTGTTGAATATTGTCTAGAAAACAGTGCATGTTGTACACAGGAGCCTTTGTTAAATATGTACCTAACAAAGTAGTCAATTTACTTATGAGGCTACAGGGTATAATTTTATTTTAAGTTGTCTAACGGGGAGTTTTCAGTGAAGCTTAAAGCTACAAGTCAGTTGAAGAAATTCTCCATAGTAAGAATAGACATAATTGTCACTTCAGTTTGGCTCCTTTCAGAAATGGAGTTTTCTTTTCTGCTGTTTGTTGAGCTACAAAAGCAGATTACTGTGTGGTGGCTCTTTGGTGATTATTTTCTGGAGACAAAATTTCCAGGTGCTGTTAATCAGCTGCAGTTGTGTTTATGGTGTATGTATTTTCTGACATTTATGTTGATTCTGTTAAGTTGATTTAAAAAAAATTGTGCTTGATTCTAAATATTAGTGAGTAGCCAGTTTAATTTTTGTATCCCCAGCATAATAATTAATATTCAGGGTATATGCAATATAAGGAACTCTCAAGAAATTCCTATTATAACATCTATTATTTTATAGAGATGTTCCTTTGTGATATTTATTTAAATTGTTAGTTCGAGGTCTTGGGGAAAAAAAAACATAGTAGGATGTTTGGTGATTAGAAACATTTCTGTGATATGAGAAATACCATTCACCTCTTCAATTTCATAAATAAGGCTTTATTCTCATATATGAGTAATTTTTTTTTGGCCTACATTGGTTCTAAAGGGATAAAATAAAATAAGTTTTCAAATTTATTTTTCTTCATTGTGGAGTGTTATTATTTAAAGATTGAAATTTTCTATCATATTTTGTGCTTCCTATGTGGTTGAACAATTTCTTACCTTTTCTTTCCAACACTTCCTCCTTTCTTATTTCTGAGGCCTAGTGAATCTTCCTCTTTCCCCTTTCAGTGGGTTTACCCTAGAAATGATAAAGGAATCTATATCCCTCAGCATATTGGATCCCTCTTGTTTCTCTAACAGAGAAACAACTGTCCCTCATCAGTCCTTGGATGCCCTACCAAATTTTCAAAATAATATTCAAAAAGGGGGGGAAAATGAAGAGAATCAAAGATATGGAAATGTACTCAAAAAGTTTTTTTTTAAATAAAGATGACAACTTGAATGTCATGTACTTCCTGAGAATATTGAATATTTCAATTTAGCATGAACTTGTGCCCTATAGCACCCAGTTCAGTTGGAAGGCTCAATATCTATTCAACAGAACTTGACCACTGTTGGGATGAGATACTTTTTCTAATGACCGAGGTGTTCCTCACAACGTTCCCTTGTCAGTAGATTTGAATTCTTAGAGCCTTTGTTACTATTTCCTACAAGAGTCAATTGAATGTTATAAATATTCTGTGATTGTGATTCTGCAAACTACAGTGGTGTCCTTTCTTTAAAATGGCACATTAAGCAGCAGGGCACCTTTTGACTTAAATATGCAATCTAAAAATATTTTGTATCATGCAATAAACAACTTGCCATGCTGTTAGCAGCATTTCAGAAAAGTGCATCAAAACATCAAATATATGCTTGGTTGCATAAACCAATGTGACATTCTCAGTTTAGGCTTCAAAATATCTCAAAAATCATATAGTTATGAAAGGAATTCTTTTCACTGAGGTTTTGATTAATGTCAAAAATTGGTTTGCAGTTAATTATCAAATTACAATCTTTGATGAATTTTTGTCATCACTCAACATGCCTTTATTATGTGCCTACTATGTGTCAGGCATTTAGAAAACTAAAACAGTCCTAAAGGATCTCACGTTTCATCAGTGGAGACAAAGTATATGGTGTTAAAAAATATATGTGAAACAGATATAAGATCATTTTTGAGGAGGCACCAGCAGATGGGATTATTAGGAAAGTCTTCAAATAACCAATTAATCAAATTATGATTTTACTTGTTATTATTATTAAGCACCTATTGTATTCTAGGCAATACACTAATCACCAAAGAAACAAGTACAAACAATGAAACACAGTCCCTACTCTCAATGAAATGTAAATTTTTTTTTAAAAGTCCTTTAATTGACTAGATAAATTTTACAATCCCTCTGAAATTCTAAGACTATGATAAATGAACTTGTAAAGGAAGGTGTCTTTAAAGACCAGTAGGTCATTAAACACAAAGTTGCAAAGAACCTGTACCTGGCAGGAAAAGAATGGTTAAAAGGGATATCTGTATGTATACAAATTCTATTATATTATGAAGGTATGGCATCTTTGAATGTCCTAGCTTCCACATGATAAAACTTCTCTGAATAGCTTTGGAATTTATTGGTTACCTATCTAATGGACTCAACATGTATTTTTAAGTTTTCTGGACCTCTTTAATCAAGTGGCCCCAGCTATCACTTAGAGTTATTCACAGAGTTTCAAAAGGGGTACAAAGAGGAAGCTCTCTTTGGAAGACAATGGAGCACCACAGGGCCAATGATAGACTGAGTTTGGTGTATGGAGACTTTGTTGTAATTTCTTTGAGAGAATCAAGTTGCAAAGCAATTGGTTAGAGTGTAGGTAGTTTTGCAAACTTAGCAGAATTCTAATTTCATATTTTAAAGTCCATGTGATACACACACACACACACACACAAACAGACAAGCAAGGGCATGACTATGTCTATAAATGAAGATTATCATGACAGCTTTGGCAAGCTGTTAAAATTTTACATGTTAGATGTGTTTACAGTTGCTTGATATTTTGTTATTAATAGTGAATATTAAACAGATTTAGTAGCAGTGTGAAGCTACTGTCCCCAAACAATTAACAACTTTAGAGTCCTCATAGATATTTTAAAAGCATGGTTATCATCTGTGGCTATGTCATTCACAAAAAAAAAGGACTTTAAAATATTTCAGTACTATAGATAAAAATTCAAAATTATTACCATTCTGCAGGCTTATGATAAAGAACTAACTTAATGTAGTTAAATGTCCTCATAGGAAATAAATAAGAAGTAAGATAGATGTCATCTTTGGAGTAGAGGAATAGACTGCTTTCCTCAAATTTCTTTATTACTTTCTGATATAGTTATGTTCACTAGGACTGGTTATTAGGTTTTGTTTTGTTTTGTTTTTTTGGAATGGGAAAAAAAAAAAAAAACCTTCCGGGAGCCTTGTCAGTTACTTCAGAAATACCCTTTGCAAAACCCCTAGAGACTGTGGAAATCACAATGAAGCTCCCTTATCATCTCAAAATGGAGCTACTCGTACACATCTTAGGCATTAGCTAATATACACTATGGAAAGTTTCTTAGTGAATGGAGCCCAAATTCCTGTTTCTTAGGGCTTCTGATCAACTTCATAGCATTTACAATCTTCTCACCTGGAAGAGAAAGAAAAAAACACCAATAAAATAGTTCTTCTTACCTAGAAGATAAAGAAAAGACCAAACACAACCACCACTACTACCACCACCACCACCACCAACAACAAAAACTTCAATAAAATAGAAAGCTTCTTCCTAGCCAAATAAGTGTTCCAGCCCAAATTGTGCTGAAAAAATTCTTGAACTGAAAGGGAATGTTGAAGATCCTTGACTCCAGTATTTTGAAGATGAAGAAAATATTTTTTTTTCTTTTTGTTATTGTTGTTTAATTTCCAGAGATCTCATTGTTCTCATGGGATATACCTTCATTGACAGACTAAGAAAAAGTGTGATTTTTTAACACGTGCAGATATTCTCCAAAGTATTTACAATAATAAAACTAGTGAAGTGGGTTTTTGGATAGTTAAATGATTAGGTTCAAATGCAAGTATTTGGCACATTAATGAAATCAGTATTCTAGGAACTATACTAATGAAAATTACAGGTATTATTGCTACTGCCTTCCCCCAAATTCCCTTACTTTTCTGTACAGATCTTGTAAATGTCTATATATGTCTCCTAAAAGTGAATCTTTGATGTCATAGACCATTTTCCTTTCAGTTTTTGAACAGGATGTAGTATATAGCAAGTTCTTATTAAAGGCTTGGTAATTCATAGATTGATTAAACCTTAATTCACAGGCTAATGTTTCAGTATATAACTTATAGGCTCCATGGTCATGCCTTTATTTTCCTCATCCTTTCAGACAGAAAAAACCTAAAAAAAATTATTGCAAAGGGGATTTGCTATTCTATTTCAGAAGCAGGAAAAAAAAGGTGTTTTTGGAAGACATAAAGATTTTACTGCCATGAAAGAGAACAAAGTGTCCATCATTGCATACTAACATTGATTTCCCTTCTTGGAATATCTCCGGCTATAGAATATATGTAAGATATCTGTTTTGGTTAGGCAATAATGTTAAAAGGTTTGAGCAGAACTATAGTCTTCTGGAGACTATGAGCAAATCATTTTGCTTTAGGCAAACCATAGGGGAAAATTAAATTCAATATGAAATAAAAATACCACTTTTCTCAGTGTTTCAGTGGATGGAGTGAAGGGGCTAGTGTCAAAAAGACCTGAGTTCAAATTTGGCCTCAGATACTTACTAGCTGCATGACACTGATTGTCTCAGTTTCCTCAGCTATAAAATAGGGATAATAACAGCAATCACTTCACAGGTTATAAAGTCAATCACAAGCAGCTCTTCTGAGGACTGCTGCTCTGAATAACTTCAAGGATCTAATCACATAGTATAGTGAACTCTATTCAACAATAAACTAAAGCAAAACATTCAAGAAACTAAAGCACAACCTTTACAACTATATAACATAGTAACTTATTACTAATGTTGCCACATAGTCTTTGTTTGTTTGTTTTGCTTTTTGGAGGGGGGAGAACAGGGCAATTGGGGTTAAGTGACTTTTCCAAAGTCACATGGCTATTAAGTGTTAAGTGTCTGAGTCCAGATTTGAGTTCAGGTCCCCCTGAATCCAGGGCAGTTGCTCCAGTTACTGTGCCACCTAGCTGCCCTGTGGCCACATAGTCTTAAACAAAACATATCATTCAGTAAGTCACAATCTCCACAATCAATATAGAGTACCCAAATTTCATCTTGAGACTGGCTTTCAATCATCTTTAAGCCAACCACCCTTAAGGAGTAATCATCCTTAAACCAATCATTTTAAGGGGTAGCAGAAAATGCAAATACCAACCACCCCACTGGGTCACAGTAACTTACAATATCAGTCAATAAAGAGTGCCCAAGTAAAGTCTTCTTTTATTTTATTTTATTTTTTTGTGACTTTCAGGTAGTCCAATAATCCTTAAATTATTTTTCTTGGGTCTGTTTTCCTGTTCAATTTTATGTTTCTTTTTTTCCCCTTGATGAGCTATTTCACACTTCTTTATTTTTCATTATTTTGCTTTTATTTTATTGCTTCCTAATATTTTATGTTGTCATTAGCTTCCACTTCCCTGCTCCTAATTTTTAAGTAATTATTTCCTTTAATAAGCTTTTATACCTCCTTTTCTAGTTTGTCAGTTCTACTATTTTTAGGTTCATAACTTTTTTTAAAATTTATTTTTAGGTTTCAACATTCATTTCCCAAAGATTTTGAGTTACAGATTTTTCTTCACATCTCTCCCCTACCTCCCACCTTAATATGGCAAGCATACTGAATACCCCTTTCCCAAATCTGACCTTTGGTATATCATCTATAATCTCCCCTTATTTTCTTGTATGGCAAGATATATTTCTATATGCCATTGTCTGTATATCTTGTTTCCCAGTTGCATGTAAAAAAGTTAATTTTTATTTTTTTAACATTTATTTTTAAAACTTTGAGTTCCAGATTTTTTCCCTTGTCATCTCCTTACCCACCCCCCCACTGAGAAGATCAATTCAATATAGATCATACATATGTAGTAATGCAGAACATTTCCATAGCAGTCATATTGTAAAAGACTAACTATATTTCTCTCCATCCTATCCCAACCCCCACTTATTCTATTTTCTCCTTTTACCCTGTCCCTTTTCAAAAGTGTTTGATTCCAACTACCCTCTCTGCCAATTTCCCTCCTCTCCTCTGCTATCATGCACCCTCTTATCTCCTTCCTCCTTTCCTTGAGGATAAAATATCCAATTGAGTGTTTATGTTATTCCTTCCTTTAGTCAAATCCATTGTGAGTAAGGTTGACTCATTCCATTCCACCTTCCTGCTCTTCCCCTCCATTTTAACAGCCTTCTTCTGCCTCCTTTATTTGAGATAATATACCCTATTCTATCTCTCCCCTGCCTCCTTCTCCAAATATAGAACTCTTACCTCTTAATTTTACTTTTTTTATATCATGCCTTCACATTCAACTCACCCTTTGCCCTCTGCTATGTATACATGTACACACACATATACATACACACATACTCCCACCTGTACATAAGTATATATGTGTGTGTATAAACATATATACACATACCTACATACATAATCCCTTCAATTATCCTTGTACTGAGAAAAGTCTTATGAGTTACAAATTTCATCTTTCCACATAGGAATGTAAATAGTTCAACTTTAATAAGTTCTTTATAATTTCTTTTTCCTGTTTACCTTCTCATGCTTCTCTTGCTTCTTGGATTTGAAAATCAAATTTTCTGTTCAGCTCTGTTTTTTTCATCATGAATACTTGAAAGTCCTCTATTTCATTGAATGACTATATTTTCTCCTGAAGAATTATATTCAGTTTTGCTGGGTAGGTGATCCTTGACTTTAATCAGAGTTCTGTTGATCTCCAGAATATCATATTCCAAGTCATTAAATCCCTTAATTTTCAAGGTGCTAGATTTTGTATTCTTCTGATTTTGTTTCCACAATACTCAAATGGTTTCTTCCTGGGTTTCTTCCTGACTGCTTGTAATATTTTTTCCTTGACCTGGGACCTCTGAAATTTGGCTATGATATTCCTAGGTGTTTTCTTTTTGGGATCTTTTTCAAGAGGTGATCAGTGAATTCTTTGTTTCCATTTTATCTTCTGCTTCTAAGATATCAGGGCAATTTTCCTTGATAATTTCTTGAAAGATGATGTCTAGGATTTATTTTTATCGTGGATTTCAGGTGTTCCAATAATTTTAAAATTATCTCTCCTGGATCTATTTTCCAGGTCAGTGATTTTTTTCCAATGAGATATTTCATATTGCCTTCTATTTTTTCATTGATTTGGATATGATATAGTATCTTGATTTCTCATAAAGTCATTAGCTCCCATTTGCTCCAATCTAATTTTGAAGGAATTATTTTCTTCAGTGAACTTTTGAAATTCCTTTCTCATCTGGCCAATTCTGCTTTGTAAGGTATTCTTCTCTTCATTGGCTTTTTGGACCACTTTTGCCATTTGAATTAGTCTATTTCTAATGTGTTATTTTCTTCAGTCAGCCTATTGACTCACTTTTCATGATTTTTTTGAATCATTCTCATTTCTCTTCCCAATTTTTCCTCTACTTCTCTTACTTGATTTTCAAAATCATTCTTGAGTTCATCCAAGACCTGCAACCAATTCATATTTTTCTTAGAGGCTTTTGATGCAGGAGTTTTGACTTCATTGTCTTCTGGTTCTATGTTTTGATCCTCTTCATCCTCCAAAAAAAGATTCAAGAGTCTGATTGCACTCCCTCCATTTGCTCATCTTGACAGCCAATTACTTGACTTGAGCTCTTTACCATGGGAGAACTCTGCTTCCAGAATAGAGACTGCTGTATCCCAAATTCCTGGGGTTTTTCACAGCTGTTGTCAAAGTTTCTACCAGGGACCTATCTCAGAACTGTGAAGAAGACTTTCTCTCTACAGCCTCAACAAGCTCTGCCATTCTAGTGCTCTTCACCCCAGGACCACTGCCCAAGAATGCCACCCAGATCCAAGCAGGGCAAAGCAGGAGAATCCAGTCTCAGCACCAGCAGAGATATTCCTTTAAATGCCCTCTCGATAATCACTTGGTCCCCCTATGATCTGTAGGCCTGGATCTGGAGCAGCCTCAGCAGCAGCCATGGTAGCCAGTCAACTCCACCACCACCCCTGGAGCCAGATCAGGCTCTTCTCTTACCCAGGTTCAACAAAGTTCCCTGGTGAACTTTTACTTTTTCTTTGGTGTTTATGGATTAAGAAGTCTGGAAACCACCACAGCTGCCAGTGATTCACTCTCATGAAGTCTGCTCTGGCTGGTCTGGGCTGATGGTCTGTGCCTGGCAGCTCACACAGATTGTGCTCCACTCCCAGCCTGGTGCAATAGACCCTTCCTGTTGGCCTGCCAGGCTGCCTTCAGCAGAAGATTTGCTTCTCTCTGTCATTTTGTGGTTTCTGTAGCTCTAAAATTTGTTTAGAGTCATATTTTACAGGTATGGGAGGTGGTCAGAGTGGATGCTTAAACAGGTTCCTGCTTTTAATCCACCATCTTGGCTTTGCCCCCTGTGAAGTCTTCTTTCTTCTTAACTGAGGCTGGCTTCCAATAATTCTTATACTAATCATCCATAAGGGTAGCATAAAGTACAAACACCATCCATCCTTAGGTCACAATAAGCCAAAATTTCATCAGTCAATGCAGAATACCCAAGTAAAGCCCTCTTTTGTCTTAAGTGGAGGATGAATTCCAAACCCCATAACTCCTCTTTTATGGACTGGTCACTCCCAAATCTTGCTGGGATTCACAGGTAGGCAGCTCTTCCAGTTCTTGCCTAGACTCACATGTAGGTAGTCTCTGCTCCTGTTTCATACCTCAGTTTATGAGGGAATTCTCTTTGAAGTTTCTTTCTCTAGGAGGACAAACTTATCAGAGTTACAACAATATTTACAAACATTACTGGCACTATCTTCTCAACTTACTTACTGCCTGACAAGCTAATACAAACCAAAAAACAAAGCTGTGGTCTGAGAAATCAAACACAAATCGATGGTAAAGTCCCAGGACTTCTGTAAATAGCAGTAAAGTCCTCGCTCAGGATTTCTGTAACAGCAGTAAAGTCCTCTTTCAACGGACAGACAGAATGTGAAGTACCATCAAGACAGACAGAACAGTGCCAACATCACAAACATTTTCCCTCTCAGTTCTACTTGGTCTCAGCTTGTGCTCAGCTTTTGTCTGCTCTACTACTTACTGTTCTACCCTTCGTGTTCCATACTTTCTGTTCAGCTCTTAGACAAGCTCCTCCCATGGGTGGGCTCCAAGTGATGACCTTAGGCCTTTTAAGGGCAGGGAAGGTCTCCTTGTCTATTAGGCCTATTAAGAGCAACACAATGTATCCTGTTTCCAACAAACACTTGATACAATCAAAGGTGAGGCTCAAAGACACTTGAGTAACTGAAACAAGCAGCAAAGTATTATTTTCTTGCCATTACAAGGGGTTCTTTTGAGGATTAAATAAGATAAAAATTTTAAAGCACTTAGCTCAATGCCTGACAAATAGAAGGTGTTATACAAATGTTTATTCCCATCCTTTTCCCTTCCCTTCCTCATTTTATTGCTTTAAAAAAAAATCTTGGGTTTCTACTAATATTTTAACACTTCCTTCCTCTAAAAAAAAAAAAAAGTGTTGTCTGTGGATAAGTTGTACATTAATAGATCTAGGAATGCATGTAAGACTTGGAAAATTTCAAGTTATGCTTTTCCAGAAATACTAGTAGACACCCATTATTTAATCACAATTAAGGTGAGGTTTTTGTTTTGTTTTTTCTTTTAATGAATAAACCGAATAAAATTCTGTGTGTTATGTGAATTGAAGGCCACCACTTTGCAGTTGACAACATAACATTCCAGTGTCACCAGACCCTAAATCTCACTCTTCTCTGATTAATCCTTTTGTTCTCACAACTTCAAATCAGGTACAAAGTCCTAATGATTCTATCTGGGCAATATTAATTACAGAAATCCCTTCTACTTTTAGTGCCATCCCCTTGTTCAGCCTATCATTAACTCTCACTTTGGCTATTGTAACTACCTCCTAATCCCATTCTTCATAGAGCTCCCAAAATGTATAGATCTGACTATGACACTCCTGTTAAAATGGCTTCCCTTTTCCAATAAAATAAAAAACCAAATTTGATAGCCTTACATTGAAGGATCTCCACAATTTAGGTCCAGTATATCTTGTCAGCTTATTTAAGTACATTACTCTTTGTATAATCCATGTTCCAAGTGAACATACTGATTAACTATTACATAGACTTGCCTTTTCCTCCTCCCTCTATGAATTCATTTGGGTCATGCTATGAATGTATGTCTTCTCTACCTCTACCTCATGTATCAGCAAGCACCCCAGCACACCCAGGGCAGCTCCTAGCACAGGTTCTTAGATCTACTTTTCTAAAGGAAAGCAACTCAAAATGGTTAACAATCTTACTTTAATGGATCAAATATCATTTACCTAGTTTAGGGGGGAAAGTAGGCACCCTGAACTTCAGAGAATACAAACAGAAGTTACAAACAAACAGAAAAACAGATCAGCAGACGGCTTCCAGCGTCTGACCATTACATCAGTTACCTATTCAGTTACCTGAGAGGGAAGCACCAACATCTGGGTTTTTCACAGCC
>CM053587.1:117420236-117441268 GCA_028646515.1 Pseudochirops corinnae
CTGGAAAACAAGCCTGGTGCCACAGGCTCCACGTGACCACATTGAGCCTATTAGGGAACAGAGTATATTTTCAAATATCCAAGGGTCCTCAGAGTCACCTAGCCACTTTAGCAAAGGGCCTAGGGGCAGGGAAGATCTTCAGATTCCTATAACACCTCATTACACTCCTTCTTTTTTTCTACGATTTATATGTAAATGTTTCTACCACCACCACACAGGCGCATATGCCCTATGATTTCTCACTTTACCCGTCATGTTTCTTTATTGTGTATGTGGACTTATAATTTTTAGTATATAAACTTCTTGAGGAAAAGGATTTTGTTCCTCTTTAATTGTTTTATCCCTGGGGATGTTAGTGTAGTGCCTTGCAAATAGTAGCCACTTAAAAATTATTTATTGGATAAACATTGAAAAAGTCTCCTACAATACCACTATGTCTGAAATCTCAATTTAGTAATAACCCATCTAACACAGAAATAGGACTTTAGTTAAAATAGCTCCATGACAACAATGTTATGAATGGAAGCTTATGTACCTGAATAGAGGCAAAGAGTGCAGTGAGGTGGCCTTACAATGTAACTTAATTTCTTGGGGGCCCCAGACAACTATCTAAAACTCATAGTTATTGATTTTCTAATAAATTGGAGATCCATATCAATTAAGCTCATTTTCAAATAATAAGTACCTTAAAATAATAAAATCCCAGATCTTTATTCAATCCTTCACCAAAAATGTTCCTTGGTGGGCAAAATATATCTATTAACCTAAAACTGATCATTACGTAGCTCTGAGAGTGTAATACTGCTTAGATGAATTGGCTAGAATGCTTGAATACACTAATAAACCTGATAACATCAGAAGAAACCCTGAGACTTGTAGTAGAAAGACACAAATATAGTACAAATCCTTTGTCCATGATTATTAAGGCAAAATCAATTATCTGAAAGAAATAGAGCAGAGAAGTGATTCTGAGTTTCAGTGAAATATGTAGTAAGGGAAGATTAATTCATTAAAGTCAGACCCTAAGGGTTCAGACTTTAAATATCTCTGAGCAGCCCTCAAATACCAAAGAGACAGTGACTTTGAACTTACAAAAGTTTTACTATAAGTTGAATCAGCAATATTAAGTTTTGTCTTTTTTATTTGTTTTTATTTTGTTTGGTTTCCCTAATATTCCTTACCTTTTATTCTCTTAGGTACTTGTAAAGTGTGAATTTAGAAGCTCCAAAAAAAAAAAAAGGACCGAGTCTTACTAGTGAAATACTTATGCATTGTTATCACTGTAATTGTTATTAGTATCACAGATATTTAACAGCTCTAGGGGAAAGAAAAACATCTAATCTAGACACAAAAACTCTTGGGTAGGTGTCCAAGTTACTGTAAGTGTAGGGTGTAATGATATATTAACAATATTATGCCAAAATATCATTGGTTGGGAAAATTAATGTGGAGTATGACTATATTTGAAATTCACTGTGTTTGATTCCTTAAACGTCCATCCCCATAAGATATTTGATGTTGCTGTAAATACATTTATTCCTATGTATAATTAATTATTTTATTAATTTAATTTATAATTAATTGTTTAATGATGATTAGTATGACCAACTTTCTTTCTGACAGTGAACACACAGGGTGGTATAAATATTCTGGGTGTCCTGGGCAGGGGACAGAACACTAAAAAGAAAAAAAAAATAGTTAAAAAAACCAAGAGATAAAAGATCCTGAAGACTAATTTTGCCTATTTCACAATTTTACCTAGGACCAAATGTAATCATCATACTATCCCTGGGACTTTTTCTTGCTTGGTTCAGTTTTCTTCTAAGGACACCATACAAACCAGCCTCACCATTTCTGAAAGCACAGGTAGGTTTCCAGACTTGAATTTTCTAAGAAAGAAAACCTCCATTACTTGATTGATATTTAGCTACCTAAATGAAAAGATAAAATAGCTAGTAAAAAAAAATTACATACACAACCCCAACCTCAGTTTCTTCCTTAGTAAAATAAGTGTGTAGGAAAAGAAAGTCTCTTATTTCCCTTCCAATTGTTGTTTTATGATCCTTTTGTCCTAGGACAGAATGGTTTTATAAAGTGGAAATAACATTTATTGTTTTTAAGCTAAAAGATCTGGGTTTGAATATGCACTCTACAACTTACTGCCTATGTAAGCCTCAGCAAATTATTTAACTCCTTTGGGTCTCGGCTTCCTCATCTGTAAAATTTCATATTCTATGTCCTCTAAGATCCTTTCCAGCTGTGAGCTGGTGATCCTGTGATCATTATTATTTTTTCTACTTACATGAATAAGGACAGGTAGGGAATTTTCCCCTAGCTAATGATTGGTGTCATCAGCTGTGTAATATAGCCATTGGGCCATGACCACCTGTATAAGCCATTGAATTTGCTTGATAAGGCATTTTCAATGCCTTACAGAATGGGCCTAGAAATGAAAGCAATAATATTAGCAAGGCAAAGCTCTTCATATTTTCTAAACAGTAGAAGGCTCTTTTTAGATCCAAGTTGCAGGCTTTTAGGCAAATCAATGAAAAACTGTTTAGAGCCCTGGACCTAGAATACAAAAACCCTGAGATCAAATCCTATGTCAGATACTTGCTATCTGTGTTACTCTGAGTAGGATATTTAATGACTTCAGCCTCAGTTTCTTCACCTGTAAAAGGAGATCACTGTGTTTACTTCACAGTGTGTAAGGACCAAATGATTGAAAATACATAAAGTTCTTGAAAAACTTTTAAAGCACTCTGTGAAAATTGTTACTATTGTTATTTCTATTTTGCTAAAAATGTAGAGTAAAACTTGCTGTGACTTCAATAGTTTTGTCATATTTCACCCCTGTGTACTCAGTGGAGCAAATGCACATGTGTCAACGGAAATTTAAAGGCATTACTACAGTTTAGAATTCTTATTTTTCATACTGTCATCATCTGATGGATTATGTCCAAAGATTTTAAAATATTTTTGATCAGTCTGTATGCTTTCCTTCATCATATCAAAATTTTCCTCTATATACTATGTTAGAAAATTAACTTTTAGGGGGGGCAGAGTTAAGATGGCATTGTAAAAGCAGGAGAACTCTGTGAGTTCCCCCCATAACCACCTCAAATACCTATAAAATATGACCCTAAACAAATTTTAGAGCTCCAGAACCCATAAAATTACAGAGAAACAAAGCTCCCACTGAAGGCAGTTCGGCAAGCAGATGGGAAGGGCTCACTATAGGGTGCTTGGAGCTGAGCCCAGCCTGTCCTGAAACTACAGCTGTAGCCCCAAGGCAGAGAAGACAAATTGTGGCTCAAGCACTCAAGAGAGTGGATCACTAGCAGCTGTGACAGTTTCCAGAATTATCAACACATAAGAGCAAAGGACAAAGTGAAGGGTCAGTGGAAATCAGCTAAATTTGAGGTAAAGAAGCAGGTCCAGTCATCTACTCCCAGAGCTAGAAAGCAGTGGAAGCTGCAGCCCTGCAGCCATCTCCAAGTGCCTGCTTCAGAGCTCCTAGCCTGCAGATTGCAGGGGGGCCAAGCAGTCATTCAGAGGTGAAGTGCTCTTGCCTTAACCTGCCTGGATCAGGATCATAGTCTTGGGTGGTGGTCCTGAGGTTCATGACCAGTGAGCCAAAGCTAGAGGGGGCTACAGAGATGGTGACCTCCTAATAACTCTAGCAGCTGCAAAATCCCCACTGATTTGGAACAAAGCTCTCCTCTCTGAAAGCAGAGTTCCACTGAGCCAAAAAGTCAAGTAATTAACTGACAACATGAGCAGGCAATGGAAGCAAAGCAAGAAGAGCAACCCAACTTTAGAATCCTTTTTTGAGCACAAAAAGGATCAAAACATGGAACGGGAGGAAGACAACACAGTCAGAAAACCTGCAACAAAAACTTCCAAGAAAAATGCAAACTTGTTACAATCCATAGAGGAGCTTAAGAAGGATTTTGAAAACCAAATATGAGAAGTGGAGGAAAAATTGTGAAAAGAAATGAGAATGATGCAAGAAAATCATGAAAAGAGAGTCAACAACCTGACTGAAGAAAATAGCACCTTATAAAAATAGATTAACTCAAATGGCAAAAGAGGCCCAAAAAGACAAAGAGGAGAAGAATGCCTTAAAAAGTTAAATTTGCCTGATGGAAAAAAAAAATCTCAAAAGCTTGCTGAAGATAATAATTCCTTCAGAATTAGAGTGGAGCAAATAGAAGTAAGTGACTATGAGAAATCAAGGTACCATTAGGCAGATCAAAACAAATGAAAAAAAAATATAAGGCAATATGAAGTATCTCGTTGAAAATCCCACTGACCTGGAAAATAGATCCAGGAGAGACAATTTAAAAATTATTGGACTACCTGAAAGCCATGATCAAAAAAAAAAAAAAACAAACCTAGAAATCATCATTCGAGAAATTCTCAAGGAGAATTGCCCAGATATTTTAGAACCAGAGGGCAAAATTGAACTTGAAAGAATTTACCAATCACCTCTTGAAAAAGATCCCAAAAAGAAAACTCCTAGGAATGTTATAGCCAGGTTCTGGAGCTCCCAGATCAAGGAGTAAATATGACAAGCTGTCAAGAGGAAACAATTTAAATACTGTGGAAACACAATCAGGATAACCCAGGATCTGGCAGCTTCTACATTAAGGGATTAAAAAGCCTGGAATATGATATTCCAGAGATCAATGTAGCTAAGATTAAAACCAAGCATCAACTACCCAGAAAAATTGAGTACAGTGTTCCAGGGGACAATATGGTCAATCAATGAGGTAGAGGAATTTCAAGCATTCTTGATGAAAAAACTAGAACTGAATAGAAAATTTGACATTCAAACACAAAAACCATGAGAAGGTAAACATGGAAAAGAAATCATAAGAAACTTATCAAAGTTGAACTATTTACATGCCAACATGGAAAAATGATAATGAAACTTGTGAGGATAGGTAAAGGGAATATAAAAGTATATATATATATATACACACACACACACACACACACACACACACACACATGTCTATATAGAAGGGTATATATGCATAGGAATATATATGTGTGTGTATGTGTACATAGACACAGGGCATTGGATCAATTTAATAAGAAGGGATGATATTTTAAAAGGTGAGATTGAGAGGTGGGAGAGGAAATAGAATGAGAGGAGACAGAGAGAGACAGAATGGGGTTAATCATCTCTTATAGAAGAGGCAAGGGATAACTATTACAATGGAGGGGCAGAACAGGAAGGCAAAGAGAATGAGGTCAACCTTACTCTCATTGAATTTGGCTTAGGGAAGGAATGACATACACTCTAAATTGGGTATCTTGCCCTATGGGAGAGTAGGGTGGAAGTCTATGAAAGGGGAGATGATAGAGGGGAGGACAGATTGGAGGGGAGGGTTATTAGAAGCACACACTTCTGTAAAGGGACATGGACAAAGTAGAGAATAGAACAAACTGGGGGATGGGATAGGAAGGAGGGAAATGTAGTCAGTCTTTCACAATATGTCCATTGTAGAGAGATGTTCTGCGTAACTACACATGTACGGCATGTATTAAATTGCTTGTCTTTCCAGTGTCGTGGGTGATGAGGGAGGAAGGGAAAGAATTTAGAATTTAAAGTTCTAAAATCAAATGTTGAATATATATATATATATATATGTATATATGTATATATGTATATACATATATAAATTATTATTATTATTATTATTATTATTATCTACATGCAACTGGGTAATAAGATATACAGGCACTGGGGTAGGGAGATCCCTCTTGCCTGGCTGGAAAGTCAGAAGGGTGATGGAGGAGGATATAGAAGAGGGCCAGTTGGGGCAGGGGATATACAGTGGGATTGCTGTTTTGGGATGGGGGGTAGGGGAGAGATGGGGAGAAAATTTGTAATTCAAAATCTTATGGAAATCAATGATGTAAACTAAAAATAAACAAAAGTTAATTTAAAAAAAAGAGAAAAGTAGCTTTTACATATTGAATTGGTTTAAGGTTCTAAGTCTTTCTTCAACTGACATTGAACAGGGAAGGGGGTAAGACATAGGCATCTTTGCTAGACCCACAAAACATTTAACAAACCCTGCTTAATAGACACAATACAAATCTATTGAATTCAAAATGATCTTTGCAGGCAGTTCTGAGCTAAGAGTGTCATATAAGGCATTGTGGTGTTGAAGTTATCTGAGACAATATGGTAAAATGAAAAGTGCTAGAAATGAGTCAGAGGTGACATGAATTGAATCTCCACCCCCAAATTGTGGACCCTTAATGTCTGCATGAACTATTAATGGGGATGTCACTAAATTCTCCTTAATACTGAGTTTCCATATCAACTACCTCAAAGAACTATTGTAAAAATTAAAATGAGATAATATATTATAGTCTTTTGCTACTGAGAAGAATAAGAAGATTGAGTCAAGAGAATGAACTTTGTTGCTTCTCACTATTTTTTTCACCTCTTGGCAGCAATAGGTGTCAATGCAGAGAATATTTTCTGTTTGTTTTTCTAAGCAGCAAATTATAACATAGAGCAAAATATTCTCTCTACTGCTTCTGATTATTCTCTTCAGCATCAAATAGTAAAGAACCAGATATATGTTCTTCTCAGTACAAGGTGACAATAGAAAGATCTCTCTAGAGGGTCATTGGCCAAAAAATCTGCTGGCAATAAGGGACAGGAAAAGAGAGTATCTATCAGTTCTCTTTAACACCACTGTAAAATCTGGCCTTTCATTTCTCTCTATGATCTTTCATAATTCAAGAGGTAAGACCTTTCTGTACTTTTGCTAATGGTTTTTAACCAAATTCTTAATTCTGGTTATGAGTAGTTGTTACTTACAAAAATAGTTACTTCTTACATAGTGATACTTAACAGTTTTCCATCGTTTGTTGTTGTTGGTCAGTTATTTCTAGTGCATGAAAAATCTTTTTAAAAATCATATTCAATATTTTATTGATGGGCAGATATCCTTTTGGTCTAAAACAATAGTTTTCCTCATTATATAATGATGTAGAATTAATTAACTGCTCTGGAACATAACTTTCTATTCTAATGTTGTTATGCAATAAATGTCCCTAACAGCACTGTTTCACCTAAAGTCTCATTTTCCTGAAACTACTTATTCAGGGGGTATATCTGTAATGTAATTTCAGACAATGTTATATTTAGACTGTTCTAGACAAGATAATTTTTTAAAAAATCTTTTTTTTTCCAGTATTTCTTAATTTAAACTATTTAAGTGGCTACCTTATTCTACGTACTTATAATACAATTTCATAGTGATGACATTTGGCTATGAGTAAAAGGCTGTAAGAAGTCTTCCCTCTCTCAAGTTCTCCATAGTTCACACCTATGAACTCTCTTGTGGGTAATTTTCACACCTTGCTTTAATTACATGTGGATTTCATTTCTCAGCGATTTAGGGCATTATTTATTCAGATTTTCATCTTTCCCAGAAAATAGGCATTTGGTAAATATGTATTGTGTTAATTCATTAATTACAAAATAGGGCTATTAAATGTAGTTAAGATTAGGAGGAAAAAGAACTTTCTCTCCCTTCCCATTCCTTGGGTCCCTTAAAACAATATTTCAGTTTACAGATAACATGATTTTATAGTGACTCACATTCTCTTCTAACAATATTCATTAAGACAAAAACATCAAATTTTACTATTAAAAAAATCACTGGACCACAGCCATGGAAAAATAATAGAATGAGAAGTATTCATAATATAAAACAAAGTTGTGAGAAGAATTAGGCCATCCCCATGGTAATTATTTTCTGTGGTCTCACATGATTGGTGAGATTTAGGTGGCAAAATAAGGTAAAAATAGGCATAGCTGTGACTTTAGTCAAGAGTAGGATCTATAAGTAGATAGTTTGATTTTCTGTTCAATTTAACTCTAAGGGGATGAGAACCATGTCATTCCTAAATTTTATATCTCTCTGTGCAACCTAGAAGAGTACAGTGAAATTAATTTTTCATCATGGTTTTTGTTTGTTTGCTCTATGCTATCTGGTATAGGTTTAATCTAGTGGTTAAAATTGGGAGCTACATTTAAATTAATTTTGCAGAATGTTTGACAAATCCTCATCCTCAAAAAAATATAGAAGTCTCACAAAAGATGTGTCCAATAATTGCCATCTAACATTGTGACTGTTTAATTTGGAGCAGAAAAATACTATAATAAAAGCTCAAACAGCAGAGTACTCAAGAAATGGTTCTGTAGTTGCCTGAAATGTTACTATAAAGTCATTTCTTTTTCAATACTTGCCGTTAGAACTCATCCTAAAAGTGAATTACTATAAAATAATGTTATCTGTAAACTGAAATACTGTTTCAAGGGATATAGAGAAGAAGATAGGCTCCTTTAGGTCCTTAATAAAAGGGATTTGTTATATAAAACGTGGACTCAGTCAAAAGACTGTACCCAAGGACTTAGAAAGCCACATGTGGCCTTGAGGCCCCAGGTTCCCCATCCCTGGTAGGGTGAGGGAAAGATGCAGTGTTCTACAATTCTTGGATTTCCAGGACAGAAAAGAACATGGAATGAAAAGAAGGGTTTTAATTTCCTGGGCTTTTTCCAAAGGACTATCCTTACAATTTTAGTACTTTTTAAAACAAAAAGAACATCCTTGTTTTCACTTATATAGAGAATTTCTGACGAGGAAATTCCTTCTACCAGTGTAACTCATAGGTATCTGTTCTGCAATTTATAGCATAAAAGAATTATAGGGGGTACTTGAGAGATTGAGTGACTTACCTAGCATCACATTGAAGTATGTATCAAGACTGGGTCTGAGCCCAGATCTTCATTCTAATTATGGATCTCCAACCACTCCACCAAATTGCACTTTCTTGCCTATTAAATATCATATTTGGGGAACACAAATGTTTCTTTGGTGTTTGAGTATCCTGCATTGTCTTGAATTCTTTATTAACCTAGAGTCTATTAACTTGATTTTTTTTTTATTTTTAAAATTTAGATGACATGATTGCAACATGATTGTTTTCCTTTGTATTTCTATGAATGGTTTGTTTTATTTTATTTCATTTTATTTAAAATCCTTATGCTTCAAAGTGATTCTTAGGCTTCAATTGACTGCCAAAAAGAACCATGACACTGACATAACAAAGATTAAAAATCTTCTCTCTCTCTCTCTCTCTCTCTCTCTCCCCCCTTTCTCTCTCTCTCTCTTTTTCTCTCTCTTGCTCTCCCTGCCTCCTTATCTCTCTCTCTATAGATACAGCTATATACATGTATAAAAATTATTATTATAAACCAATATAAAGGTAAATATAAAAAGAAAATATAGACAGGTGGACTGATATGGTAGAGGGACCTGAAAATATATCATAGAATTATTATTATGAATTCATTTTTAAAGTCCCTTGATAGAAGCTGGCTTTCTTGTGATTTGCCTCTTTCAAAGGTAGAAATGGGGGAAAACAAAAAAAATACGAATCTATTGAAGATTCCCCATGTTAATATTACTTAATAAACTGGTTCTATTTTTATCCTTCGTCTGTGAATAGAGTACCACTGAAGCAACACAGTAAGAGACTTCTGGCCAGTTTGAAAAATTGAATATGCTCATGAGGAAAAACAAAGCAGATATTTTATTCTTAAAATGTAATAAAAATAGAAAAAAGACATAGTTTATGAAATAGAATATAATCTGCCATTGATACAGGTCCAATTCTCATACCTCTTCTATTTCCTTTATATGGTTATTCTTTGGGCAGAAAATAATTCCATTCATAGATTGTCATCTACCAGTAGCTATAATGGAGATGACTTACATGTTCTTATCACCAGCCCTCATCTATAACTTCTCACTCCCACCCTCAAGGCTTGTACTGTCCTAAGATGACTTCTACTTTGATGTCTCTCCAATAAACTAAATCCGTGTACTTGCAGACATTACAAAAGACAATTGTTTTTCAACAATGCTTCACAGACTAATCTAGTCTGACACTGCTTATGGCCACTCAGACTCTTAAAACTTGTTAGTCATGAGTGGCTGTGGCTAGGTTTTGTATCCATTCTTATTGTCACTGTCTCACACAGACAGATCCTGTCTTTAACAAATTCAGTTCAACAAGTACTTATAAAGTACTTTCTGTCTCTTCTTCTTTCTTAACTACTCTCCAAGAGTGTCATTACCACTTTGTAAAAAGATTAAAGAATCTTTTCTTTCATGTATGTTTGATACTAGTGGGAAAGACTTTTTAAGCTATCAGCAGTATAATGACATCTTAGTAACAGATTAAATTTAAAAATGGACAAAAAGACAATTGTGTATTTATTTTATCTTTTTTGTCAATTGCAGAAAAAGCCTTTTAAAATTCAAAACCAATACATTTATTTCAATGGTCTTTTGGCAAGCAAATGAAGCTTTAAATAACAAACAAATTAAAAAAAAAAAGTCTGGTTGCAGTTCCTGTCTCAATCGGCATATTTTAAGATAGATAGTTGCTAAATTGTCTTTAGGTTCAGTTTCTCTATTCAAACATTTTAAGAGTGTAATACCTCTTGAATTTCCAGAACAAAACTGAGCATGGAAAGAAACCTAGGGCTACAATTTCCTGGATTTGCCTCAAAGTACTATCAGAGGTTAGCATTACAATTTTATCTTTGCTGTGTCTATAGTCTATCTGACATCAGTCTGGTATTGGATGCTTTTGTGTCACTCTCTAAAATGATTCTTATAACTCTCAGGATAATGTAAGAAGGAATTCAGCCTTAGCAATGTCTATTCTTTAAGTTCCAGAGATTAGTTCCATAATAAATTCTGCTGACTGACACAGTGTCCACTTTTAGAGGTAATCTTTGACATAAAAAAGCACCTTCTCACAACCTGATTTTCCCTAAGTGTGGAATTCTTCAAAGCTTTATTTTGGTCTTTCTTTTCAACCTCAGATCACAGGAAAAGAGCCAAAATTGCTGGTCATTTAGCATTTCCAAAGCAGAAAAAGTATTGGCATATTTAAGGTTAGGAAACTTCTGGCAAATAAAACTGCAATATGTCTTATATAATTTGGGGATCCTGAGTTCTTAATCTGAACAAAGACCCGGATAAACAAATTCTCTACTGCTGAACAATGCTTCTGGAGATGAATGGTGTTATTTGACATGGCTCACAATTCCTTCTGCATAACATTTCCTCCAATAGCAAGTTCCAATATTAACCAGACTTCTGGTATGAATATCCCCTGGATGTGCTTATTACAGTATAGCCAGGGAAAACCACTGGGGAAGTCTTACAAGAAAATATTTTGTTTTCAAGTTTTTCCCTGGGTTGCATATTGGTGGTGCCTCAGCAAATGCTTCAGTAGCAAGCAAGCAGACTAATATTTTGGTTCTTTTTCACTAGAAACAAGAAAATAAACTGAGTTGGCTTTCTCTAGAGAATGACAGAGGGTAGCATTCTTAAATGAAATTGTATGATGCCAACACTTAAAACTTCTCTTGCTCTTCCCTTTATTTGGTGTGATTTCCCCATGCCTTGATTTTCTATAGCTTTCCCATTAGGAAAAAGGCATAGAAGAGATTCTTTCAGCCTCTATGAAAAAAAAAGAAGGGCCAGAATTTAAATCCTGATATTATACAAAAAATATCCTGTTTAAACATGAAGCTGCATGATGCAGTGCACCCAAAAATGCATCATAGCATTGATCCATATGTGCTAATCTGTGGCCAAAAGACATAAAAGATGACACATTCAAGCTATTTCTTCTCCATGTCTTTCTGAGAGTTTATATTCCAAACTCAATCCTCCTATCTGTGACTTCAAACATCTCCTTCACCAATGAGATATATATTCAATGATGCATAAATATATGAATGCATACATATATGCATACATATGTATATCAGCATGTGTGTGTTTGGGTGGGTGGGTGGGTGTAAAATTTCAGGGAGTACTTTTTATATAACTCGAAAGAATTCGAGAGTTGGTTGTTTGGTTTTCTATTTGATCTGCTGCTAGAGCCGCAAATTAAATTTTCTTCTTCCAGGAATAAAATCTCCAAAGTATACTATTTGCCTTTTATTCAGAGTAACCACATGTAGACAATCTTAGATATTTGGATCAATATTAATAACAATAATAAAAACACATTATACGTATATATAGATATAGATACAGTAGTGGGGTTTTTTTGGGGGGGGGTGATAAATAGTGCATTTTAAAAATCTTTCTTATACAGATAAAAAAATAAACACAATTCAGAGTGGTGAACAAACTTATCCAGACCACAGCAAGTTAAAGAATATCCCTTACCTCCTCTCCTCAGCCTTGATAACTCTTTTATAGTTATAAATAGATTTGCTCTCCAGTGCTCGAGCTTCTTAACCTGGTTACCTGCAGTTGATTGTTCTAGCCACACTATCCCATGACACAACATTTTACTGGGGGAAAGGAGGTTCTTTGTTATTCTCCAATTTTCCTAACGGGGTAAACCCTGTGCTGGGATTGCATTTTGAATGTGTTACCCTGGGCAGTTTGAATAGGCTTAGATACATATTTACTAAGTAACTTAAAACCTAATGCAGTTGAGTATGGACGCTGTTTGGAGAAACAGCGTTAAGGAAAGTTCAGCTCTTGGCATCAATTTTGCATAAAGTCAAGCTGCACTAACACACTGTTGTCTGAGCCTGTGGAAATTATATACAGTTACAAATTATGTTGGGGTAATGTCGAGGTGAGGTGATCATTTGTGCATGTGTGTGTTGTAGGTACAGCTGCACAAGCAGAGCAGGTTAGAAAGCCTATGCAGTTGCTTTACATCTTTATAGATGTAAAGCTGGGGGTTGGGGGAAGGGGAAGAGAAGGGAGTGATCTATCTCCTGCAAACCTTTCGCTGCCCTGGCTAGATTGGAGTACGGCATTAAAGGACATCATTCAAGCTAAATCTCAGTGCCACCACCAGACTATGGATCACTGATGAATGAGCCAGCAGTTGAATGTTTAGCAGGCTGTGACGACTTTGCACTGAAATATGAAAATTTATTACCAGCTTGCCACATCACTGCCTCTCTGCCTGCTTTCCCTGTTCCTCCGTGTGCGCACTCCCACTCCATCTGACAGCCAAACCCCTTCTTACCCCTGCCTTCCCTCCTCCACGAGGGATTGATGGACTAACTGTCACGGAGTCCCGGCTGTCATTTTTCAAGAGCTGTAGTCCTACAGGGTCCTTCTGGCAGAGACGCTGCTGTTAGACAAGGATTGCTTTTAATATTATTATTAACTATGCTTCCTACCACATGACCTTGCTGAGAGGGTTAAAGAGGACCTGCGCCCTGGTGCTGTAGAATGCGCTCTAACCTAAAAGTGCTTGAGATGGAAAAAACAACGGGGCAGGAGGGAAAGGGAGTAAAGGAGAGAGAGAGGAAGGGAGAGAGAGACAGGGAGAGAAGAGAGGAGAGAAGCGGATCAGGCAGACAGGCGGTGCCAGCCAATCAGAGGCGCGCTCCCGAGCTGCAGAAGCAGTGCATCTGAGCCGAGAGGTTTGGAGGTGCCCGAGCCGGAGTCGGGTGGCTCTCTGAGGA
Source organism: Pseudochirops corinnae (assembly GCA_028646515.1). Classification (NCBI taxonomy): domain Eukaryota; kingdom Metazoa; phylum Chordata; class Mammalia; order Diprotodontia; family Pseudocheiridae; genus Pseudochirops; species Pseudochirops corinnae. Next base: position 117,433,804 of record CM053587.1, read on the forward strand.
TTGGGAGCAGCTGTGAGGTGCTGTGAGCACTGAGAAAGTCCCCCTTTGCTTCTTGTAAATTAAGTTCCTTGTCACCAGTTAGGGCAAGTCAGCCAAGGTAAGGCTTATGTGAATGACACTTTAATCTATAGTAGCATTAAGATTTTTGGTACAGTGGGACTGCTAACCCAGTACAATCGGAGTAAATCATAATCATAATCATAATAATATTTTGTGGAATCTTCCTGTAGCGACGGTTTCACAGCCTCTGATTGTTTATCTTCAAAGTTGTGTCTAATGCCGTTAAGCCTTATCCTCATTGCTGTTGTAACATTTTTGTTTGCTTATCTAGGGATATTGCGATAGAGCTTGGCTACAGTTTAAGAGTCTAAGAGTACAGCTGTATTTTCTGTATATTTTAATCTGTGAATGTGTTAATATTGGCTCTGCTCCGGAGTAAGTTGGGAGGATACTGGGCAGGCAGGCACATTTTAATAGTAGGTGCATCCAAATAGACTCTCACTTACGGATGTGTATAAAAATGAGGCGAAACCAATGTAAAGACGAAAAACAAACATTAAACTCCAGATTTTGCTAGTGGTTTTTAATCACTGCCTTTCTAGGATCTGTGAAATTTCATGATATCTGAACACTGAAACTGCATTAGAGCAGGGCTTTTTTTCCACCTTCAAGGGATGCCTCCGTAACTGCTTATTAAGCCTTAAGATGAAACTTTTACTTCTTGAAAAGGGCACTATAAATGATGCATGAAAAGAAATTAGCCTGCCTCCTCTAGTCAGCCCCCCTCCCCTTTTAGCATTAGAGGATGTTTACTCTTTTATTAGCATTAATTCATTTCCCCTACTTCAACTTCCTAAACTGGTGTAGTACAGCATTTTAATAAGCATGCAGTTCAGGACTATTGCTTCTCTCTTTCATATTTGGAACGCAGAAAGATAAAATTGCAGTGTGTGTGTGGTGTGTGCATGTGTGTCCTGTGTCAGTGAGTGCAAATGCATGTGTATGAAGAGGAGCTGGGAAAGGAACTCAAATGTAACAGGTGTAAAGAAATTGAAATGGAATTCCCTAAAGTAGACTTTGAATTATGTTAGATCTGATTTCCTTAATTTTTATTAAATTTCCTACTGTAATAAATTAACTTGCAGTTTAATTGACAGTAAATTCATCTTTCTGACACCCTCCCCCCATCAAAAAGAAATACAAAAACTCAAAATAAAATAATCATTGTTTGCATTTACTTTAGGTAATGGCATCACTGCTTCTTGTTATGCAGCTTAGATAACTACAGCTCCTAGCTGTTTTCAAACCTTTATTTAAAACAAAAAAACAAACCTGAAATAATTGAGGGATTTCTGAAAATATCAAGCTTTTCTCCTGTAATAACTATCTGTGATAGACCTCTGTAATGTCAGAGAAAAATATTACATTTTAATTTAGGGCTTGGGATATAGTTTAGATACATTGGGAAAAGATTGGCATGATCCCATTATAAAATTCATTTCCATTTCCTACCATTATGATTTAACCACCAATAATAACCCCATTATCTTCCATTTTCTCTTGATGTCTTTTAATTCAAGTTTCCTTGTTAATTAATTTTTACTATTCATGTAGCAGATCAGTGTGTTTATCTCTCTTTCATTAGGCATGAGACCAAGTAGCATGTAAACATTCCGAGGAATATTTTTGATGCAATATCCTGGAGATTTCTAAATTGAAAAAAATAATGATAATTCTAAAAAAATAGTACTGATATGTTAGACACCCCCCCCCCCTTTCCTATCCCTCTGCACCTTAAATAGCATTATAGAAAGACTCCACTCTTTTTTGGTGCTTTCTTTCCTTCTTTATAAAATCACTTAGAGCTTTGTATGTGCTCAGTTGTGTTTTAGATGTTATGGAAGATGCAAAAAAGAAAACTGCACTTCCTGCCCTCATGGAGCTTATTGCAGAGTAAGGAAAACAACACATACTTTTTGTGTATATTTATATTACAGTACTGTACTTAGCATAGTGCTTGTAACATAGGTACTTAATAAATGATTGTTGACGTGTCTAAATGCATGGTTCAAATATGACATTACAGAGAAGAGGTTTAAGTAATGTGTATTTCAGGGGAGAGTTTTCTTTTAGATGGAGGTGGGGAATGGAGAAGGATTTATGGAAGTGGTAGTATTATGGCAATTCTGATACAATGAGAGTCAACTGAAAGCAGTAGAAAAGAATAGAAAAACAACCAGTAAGAAAGAGAAAACACAAAAGATTATCTATCTTGAATTTCAATATAATTGAATTTCCTCTTGGAAAATAGGGCCAATAATGCTTTAATACTTCAAGGAATCACTGGTGTAAATATTCTTTTCAATCATGCAGACCATGAACCCTCTATACCTTAGATGACAATCTTTAAGAGTTTCTGTGTTAAAATAATTTTTCGTATGACTAATCTGGTGACAAGTTTCTCTGAGCATATCTAGACAATTGTTCCTATTGTAAGTTTACATATTCAAAGCTATTCTAGCTTGCATAGAACTGACCAAGCTAGTGTTTCATTGGCACAGCATTAAAAAAAAATTCAAGGTTATCACCATTCCATGATGAGGCAATGGAAAAAAAAAAAGACTTTGGTAAAGGATGATTAGTATTACACAATATTTGAAGGTTATACAAAAGGTTGATTACATTGGTAATGGAAAAGTTCCTAATGTCAAAAGAATATCAAAGTTTGTGGGGGGGGGGTGGTGGTGGAGGAAGAAACATTGCATTTATATACCACTTTAAAGTGTACAAATCACTTCATATATTCCTCTGATCCTAACATCAATGCTTTGAGATGAGTCTTAATACACATATGATTATTATTTTTATTACTTGTCCTGATTCTCACATCAATGCTTTGACATAGGTATTATTACTATCTTTGTTTTACAAATGAAGAAAGTGAGGATCAGGCAAGTAAACTGACTAGTCAATGGTCATACAACTAGATAAGTGTAGAGGCAGCATTTGGAGACCCAATCTTACCTGATTCCAAGTAAAGCATTCAATTTACTATGCCTCCTCCATTGGGGAGAAGATGAAGTGAGATCAATTAAAGGAAAGTAAAGAAATGTGGTGGCAATAATGGTTTTTTTTCTTAATTTTGTCCAATGAACAAATGACATTTCTTGTTGGTGGTGGTGTCAATATTCAGTGGTTTCAATCATAATTCTCTGATTGTGATGGTATGATCATGACTGATAGAATAGATTAAATGTCTTCACTGAGTTTTATTGCTCCAGTTGTCCTGGATCTTTCTCTTTATATTAAACCTTTGTATCTGTAATAGGTTGACTCATGACTCTCCTTCATGGTAAAAGAAAGTTAAGAGAAGGTTGAACACTATAGAAACATTGATTTTATCTTTTTCAGGGACAATATTGTAAAGGTCAGAGATTTAGATATGGAAGCAATCATAAATGTCAATTAGTGTAAGATAGTTGAGAAAACTATGATTCCAGGAGGGAAAGGATTTGCCCAAGGTCCAACTCTTATCATGTAACAGGGTCAGGATTTATACCCAGGTCGTTAGACTGCAAATCCAATATTTTTTATACAACACTTTTAATTCAAAACTTCGATCTCTATAGTATCATAAGCACATAGCTGTCCAAAGATAGTATTTGAGCTCCTAATTGCCATTTCAGTTTGTCCTCTCTTTGACCTGATACCTTTCTATATAAACTTATCCATTTCTAAAGAAAATGATGTAGAGGATAATGATCAAATTGCTCAAGATGGGTTGGACGAGAAAGATGACTTCCTAACTTGGGTACCATAAATGTTATTAGTTATGTTCATAACTGTACTTTAATATAATGTTTCCTTTATAATCTATATTTTAGTTTAATTCAGTTTAGTTTTTTCTCAGAAGGATGACATAGACTTTGTTAGACTGATAACCATGTCCATGACATACGAAAAAAAGGTTAAGTACCCCCTGGATAAGGTGGTCCTTTCTAAGGCAGGGATTCTATGATTCAGATTGATTTTACTTCAGAATATTTTTACTTGTTTTAGATAAGTATTGATATGCATATCACTGGCTGCCAAAATACTACTCTTACGGAAAAAGGGAATGTAAGTAGGGCACTTAAGTAAACAGGCCCAAATATAGTAAAAATTTAAAAAATCAGGAATTATAGGTGAATGAGTCTCAACAGTTTACTGCTGATACTATTTTACATTCTTTCTATTAGTCTAAAAAGCTTATGAGAAAAACCACAACCACTACATATTATTTTTCTGACTTTTGATCTGGACCAAATAAGTGGTTGGAAACACTGATCTTTTCACCCATCTAAACTCTGTATCATGCCATCCCGTACATAATACTTTTTCTCCTATGGAATTTTGCATGATTTTACTTGCAAATACTTTTCTATCAGTGAGATTATTCAGTAGCTGGGGCAGCTAATTATTATTTTAAAGAATGGTTCAATAGTTGTGCATTAATTCAGACTGAGTCTACATTTAAGCAAATGAAATGGAAGTGACTAAGACATTCAATTGAAAAATTTTAAAGCAATTAGTATAAAGGGTTATGGAAGGGTTTTTTAAAAGTTAATTATATATAGCATTACATACCTATACATATAGCCATATCTACTTGTCAAAGCTTGTGCTGAATTCTTCATGACAGAAGGAATACTTTGATATGCTTATGTGCATATACATATAAACACATATCAATATGATTTTATAAATGCACACTCATATGTATACATATGTGAACTTATATACATTCAAATATATTTAGAAATAGATTTATTAGAGTGCACTATATAATAATATATATAATAATAATTTTTATGTATTGTTTTCTTCTTCTGCTGCAGACTTCATGAGAATAGGGATGCATCTCTATGCAAAACATATATGTGGGTATAATTGCACACACATACACACATATACACATACCTAGAAATACCATTTTTTGTGGCGTCTTAGGGAGTCACCGTGAACTGTGACAGTTTGAGCGTTTTTTCCCTTTTAACTGATTCTATTTTATTAATACAGATAAACTTAAGCCACCTAATTATTACTATCATTATATCTACTTTTTTCTAAATTATGAGTGTATATTTGGTCATAAGATTAAATTCCACTCAACAAATGTTTATTATGCATGATTTATCAAGCCTTGTGATAAATGCTAAGGGAAAGTTAAGTAAAAAAAAGGCTGGCTCCTGACTCTATGAAGTCTATTGGGAGGACAAAATAGTTGTATCACAGTAACATACTCTACTATATAATTACATAAGGGAAGTACCAACAAATAATTCAAAAGCTCCTAGGCTGGTCATTATTAGCAATGCAAATATGAGAAGACTTGTTGGGGGATATTAAATTTATGTTGATCTCTCAAGTATAGATAGATATTCAAATTATTGACTTACTTAATTGAGCAACATAAGGAGAGGAGGCATGAGACTATTACGCAAACCTGAGCAGAAATATTGAGATAGGAAAGAGCACGTTATATTTGGAAAAGAGAGGGTACTTACTTTAATTTTACTGGAGTGGAGAGAAAACAGAGGGGAGTAATATCAGCTAATCCAACAAGGATCAAGTGATCATACCATATTTTAGATTGCATGCTAAGCAAAGGATTTCAAATTAACACATAATGGAATAGGGAGTCAGTGTAAATTTTTGACAGAGTAATGACATGATGTATATTACATTTTTATGCATGATAGATATTGTTATTCTGACAGTGGTGTGAAGAATGGATTGGAGGAAACAAAAGAGTGGGGTTGATAAGACCAGTTAGGAGAGTGTTGAAATAGTACCAGTGGGTTTTATTGAGCGCCTGTGCTAAGATCATTAAAGTAGGAATAAAGCATAGAGAAAAGCAGCAAGTGATGTAGAAGCACAAGGAACAGAAGCTTTTGAAGAGGTAAGTTGGTTGAATGATTATTCTGTCAGGAGAAATATTGTGATCATATGAGTAAGCAGATTACTAGAAAATTATAACAAGCTTAATCATTGGCCTACAGAATTGAGGATACCAGTAAGGCATCAAGGTGGATATGTGAGTTGGAAATATGGGTCTGAAATTTTAAAAATAATTCAGGAATGAAAATGCAGATAGAGAGTCATCTTCATGGTAATGGTACATGGTAGATATTATTTCGTTTTTTTCTACTTTGTATCTTGGTTCATAATAGGGGTTTATTAACTGATTCAATTGATTGACTTAGTACATCAGATTGGCATGTAATATATTTATACTATGTGCAAATATGATGTACTAACTCAGTCAATTGAGTATTGAGAAAAGACAAAAAGGATTAGGATAAAATTCTGAATAACAGTGACTTTAAGAGATTGGGATCCAAACAAAGATTTAATTGAGAGAGAGACCGAGAGACAGAGAGAGACAGAGACAGAGACAGAGACTGAGACAGAGAAAGAGACAGAAACAGAGAGACACAGAGAGACACACAGAGAGAGAGAGAGAGAGATGGTCATAGAAAAAGATCAGTTAGAAATCTGCAGATAGAAACAACTCTGAAGCCAAGGGAACAGAGAATACCCAAGTAGGAGTGAGGTATGATAAACCTGGCAAATACTTCGAAGACAAGGAACGTGAAGACTGAATCAAAGTACTCTATTTTGCAACTACTAGGCCATTGGTGTACTTTGATAGAATAGATTCAGTAAATTGGTGGAGGCAGAAACTGGAGTCCAAATAGTTTAAGGCAGGTTTGTTTTTAGATTTAGAGAAATATTAAATAAATATAAGAGTTAATAAAGATGGGAAAAGTGCCTACTTGAGCTGAAATAATTGTCAGGTCAGGGACTGTCAGGAAACAGGAGTTAATGGAAACAAAGATGTAAAAAGTAGGTATTTGTATAAGTGAAAAGTAGGAATACTTCTTGGGCAAGATGGAAGAAAGAAAAAGTGATTGATAATCTGGAAAGTTTTCAGGAGTAGGGAAAGGAAATCAAGGTAGCTCACATTCAAAGACATTAATTTTGGAAAAGAGGAGTCTAAATCATATGCTATTAGTGTAGGATGAGAAATATGGTTGAGTCTTGAGGACAGAAGAAAATCTTTGATCAGTCACTATGAAGAAAGAGCTAGAAACTCTCAAGCCAAGTCAGTTTTATTAAAACTTTTTTGCACTAAATATTAAGTGTTAGTAATATAAATCCTTGTTCTCATAAAGACTAGCTTTGCCTATTTTCACCACTCATAAAAGAAAGAACAATTGAATACTGCCTCTTTTATAAAAGGTAGTTGTTGTATATTTGAAAAAGGATTAAAAACACAAACAAAAAGATACTCTTCTCTTTCTCTCATTTTAATACCATGAAATGGAAATCCATTTTCCTTAAAGAGACTTAAAAATAGAGGGGGGAGATTTCTTGCTCACTTCAGAAGTATTCTAAAAATCCTTCATTTCTTTTAAGTTGT
>CM053587.1:117441768-117456851 GCA_028646515.1 Pseudochirops corinnae
ATGTGTATATATATTCCAGATTACATATATATATAATATTATATAGTATATATCCGTGAATACTATTAATAACGATAATAGTTCCAGTTTACATGACATTTCAGAATTCTTACAATTCTTTTATGGAAGTGATACAAGTATTGCTTATTGATGAGGAACTGCTAGGCCCAGAGACGATAATTAATTGTTGATGTTAAGCATCATAAGTAGCAGAGCTAGGATTTGATCCCAGATTTGCAGATGATAACTTTCCCCACTATGCTGCACTGTCTTTCTACTTTTAAAAAAGTTTGTGGTTAATTCACAATTTTAACAAGAAACTTTCTTTTATTGATAATTCCTTAGAGAGTTTTACTCATATACCTGACCTATCAACCTACACTTGTTCTACAAAGCAAGGTAATAGAGAAAATTAGATAAGACATGAAGAGATTTCTCTAGCCAGGATTTCTAATAAATGGTCTATGTTTTCACTCTGATATAGCATTAGTGTACTGTCTCATATGTACAAGCACAAAGTAAGTCCTTTATCTTACATTCATGAGCAATGACTATGAAATTTTAAGACTGTTAAATAAGTCCCTATTTTTCAAATGAACCATATTCTTTAAATAATCATCCTAGAAGACTGCTTACTTATTCCAGAAATCCAGTGGTTACTCCTTGCTTATATCTTTCTTCCTTTTTTGCATTTGCCTTCATGGTCAGCTAGTGAACAACACAAGCAATGTAGCTATCCATTCCTTGCATATTCAAACTTCATGTTATAAGAAAAGAGATATGACCTCGATATGCATGCATTTAGTCTACCAGATTTGACTTGGATTGATCTCTTTTTGGGAAAATCAAACTAATCCCCTTAAAGAACAAAGATTTGTCCCTTTTAGCATTCAAGTAAATATCATACCTCCTCTGCACAAAACCATGAATGTACAGACTTTATTAAAAAACAATAGTAAAATGTGTTTAACTGTAAAGGATTATGTTATTCCACATTAATATAGTGACAGTCACAATAATGACAAGGAAATTAACTGAAAACGAGGGTATGTTTGCTTTTGCTTTTAAGTGAAAAAGAAGGCATGCTAGTTTCAGTATTAATACTTGCTTGAAATGATTTATTTGAAATTACATTATTCATTTCATTTGATATTCCTTGAATCCATTGTTAGTTCCTGTGTAATCATGATCCCAGGGGAAAGAAGGGTATTTTGGGCACTTTTGTGATGTAAATATTACATATAGCTTTAGTTGCCACTCAGTGCACAGTTCAGTAAAGAGGTAAGTCAAAGTTCGCCACACTCTCAGATGAGATTTGTTCAGCCATGTCATCAACAGTATAATATTAAAGACCAAGTTGTACTCCCTGAAGATATTCTCTAACCTATCCCCTTTATTCCACTTAGGCCACACTCAGATCCATTTGCCCTTACATATTCTTTCGTATGTTTCTTAATTATTTGCAAAGATGCATTTTCCATATCATTAGTATATAACACTAATTATACTTACATATGCCTATGTGTGAGTATGTATATATGTATGTATATATGTTTATGTTTATATGTATGTATATACCTATGTGTATGGGCTTCGTTGAGCTGGTTTGCATATTTCTCTGCCTACTAGTAGAATTATAAGTTTTGAGTTCTCCAACTTTTGAATCTCTTGGACCCATCCTTTTGTAAGAGACTCTTCCCATGGATTTTAAGACGTTACTTTCTACTGATTCTCCTCCTTCCTATCTGACCTCTCCATTTCAATCCACTTTTCTTGTTTATCATCTGTCTCCTGTACTCTGAATGCCTCTCATGACTTTTTCCTTAGCCATCTTTTCTTCTCACTCCACAGTTTCTCCCATGGTGATCTCTTATGCTTTCACGAGGTCAAGGATAATCTCTTTGTCCATAGCTCTCAGATCTCATACCCAACTTTCATCTTTCCTGAACTTTAGTCTCTGTCTTCAACAGCTTCTTGTATATCTACATCTGATTTATCAATTGGCATCTCAAACTCAGAATGTCCACAATTGAATACCTGTTTCTTCCTCTTTTACAAACTTACGGATTTCTGTCATTTGCTACTATCTATAAAACAATCCTTATTGGGAATCTCAGAGATTCCCTTGATTCTTCTCAACCCCAAAATTCCACATTTAATTTGTTGACAATTCTTGTTCAGTCTACCTTCTGGACAACTCTTCCATTTTTTTCTCTCAATTCCACTCACATGATCAGTATGTAGTTGAAGCCTTCATGTCCTCTCTCTGGTTATTTAAGAATGTCCTAATGACCTCTACTTTTAGCCTCTCCTCATCTTGGTTTATTTTCCACAATGGACAGAATCACTTTCCTAAAGTATACATCTTCCTATGTCATCAATCCCCTTCTTAAAATTCTTCTGTGACATTTTTACTTCCAAGATAACAATAATAATTCTTCAGGATTGTGCTCAAGGAGTGAATATGACTCAAACCTAACTTTTGAGCTTCATCTGATATTGCTTCTCATCACACACTCTATTTTCCTGGCAAACAGGATCATTAACTATTCCTGAGAGTTAGCATTTATACAGGTACCTTCCCCCAAATCAGTGACTTTACACAAATTCTGCCACTCCTGGAAAGTCCTTTCTTCTTTTTAGTGCTATGGATTTTTTTTTTTTGTTGTTCTTTTGCATGCAGCAAAAGTGAGACTCTTCCTTAAATTTCCCCTGAGTCCCCCAGTCATTGACACACTTGTCCTCTTCAAAATGATTTTATATTTATGTATCTAAGACAAAATTGTGTGCCATCACTTCACCCCATAGGCTATAAACTCCTTGAGAGCTGTATCTGTTTTATTTTTATTTTATATCCCCAGTGACAGCCTTGTGCCTTGAGCATACTGGCTACTTAATAAATATTGATTGAATTATGAGCATATTATAAGTACTATCTTAAGTGTTGCGGATACTTGAGATGGAATAATATATAGATTTTGGCATTAAAATGTTCATATTCAATATCTTGTCTCTTCTTTCACTGTCTCTCTTTTTCTTTTTCCTCTACCATCTTTGTGACTCTGTTTTTCACCCTTGCTTAAATTTTATTTTCCCCTAATTTTTCATTTCTTCTTTTATTGTTTTATTTCCTTCTCTTGTTGTGATCCCTTTTGCATGGTAATAAATAAATACAGGGCCAGGAGTCTGGAGGCTTGATTTTGTGTCCGAGATCTGGCAATAATTATATATATTATGGTTTCTAAGGTTTCTTTCAAATTTAGCATTCCATGACTTTGAACAATATTCTGTGAATCTTATCCTTCACTTATCTTTCCAGAAGTCTCAAAATTTTGACTACCTATGCCAAGAACTTATTTTCCTGTAATCATCATTTATCCTCATGTCTCCATTGTTACAAACCATTTAGTATACCTATACGACGTGTTCCAATCACAGTTATCATTCTGAGTAAACAAAGGAAAACATCTATTTCTTACATTGTCATGTTAGATTTTAGAATATCTCTAAGTAATTCTGGATATGTTAGGGATCATAAGTACCATGGTAGTTAATAGAATAACTCTAGACAGGGGTCTGACATCAAGCAAGTCATTATGTAAATGATTTAGATATTTGTGGGCTAATATAACTGGGGAAGTTATTTGAATACTTACTATGCTGTCTTTAAAAATATTTGGCTCAGGTTTCCTTTACTTCTATGAATACATTATTGATTGTAATTTAAGATATAAATGGCAAACCATTCTAGAAGATTACCTCATGAATACTCATATTTATGACAATAGTAAAGCATATTTGTTCATCGTTGTTGAGTCATGTCCAGCTCTTCATGTCCCCATTTGGAGATTTTCTTGGCAAAGTTAATGACATGGTTTGTCATTTCCTTCTCCATTTCCAGAGTAAGGAAACTGAGGCAAACTGGGTTAAATGACTTGCCCAGGTTCACACAACTTTTAAATGTCTGGGGCCAGATTTGAACTCTGGAAGATTAACTCCAGGTCTACTGCCTAGTTGCCCTATGGTTCTTTGTAATGTTAATGAAGAAAAAAGCTTTCATTTTTATACATCAACAACCTTTAAACAGAGAATGGTTGGGGTGGCAGAAGTAGAAATCTTTGTTTCATATGTGGATATCCTATCTAGTTTTAAAGGATATACACATGTGAAACTGGAGTCAGATTTTTTTTTTTTATTCCCAAGCACTATTCATAGCTTAACTATATTCAAAGCCAGGAAATGAATTTGAACATGCCTTAGGCCAAGACTTCTTCAATTTTGGTGTAAAAATGGATGCCTTTAGAAGTTTGATGAAACTTATGTATTCACTTTTATAACATACTTTTATGTGCAAAGTAAAATATATAAGATTATAAAGGAGAGTAATGTATATGTATTTATACGCACACAGAGAGAGACAGAGACAGAGAGACAGACAGAGAGATGGAGAGAGAGACAGAGACAGAGACAGATACAGAGAAAGAGACAGAGATGCAGAGAAAAAGAGAATAAATTCTGGGATACCAGTTTAAGAAAGTGTCTTAGGCCAAATAACCTATGTTATATACAAAGAGTTGACTACACAAATTTTGCCAAGAAGGTATTGATCTTGGGTGTTCTGGCTCAAATCAAGCTGACTGGAGAGATCACATAAGAGTTGTGACATGATTTTGGCAGCTAGAATTACTCACAAGAAAAAGACAAATGGTTTGGCATAGAATCTGCCTACAATATATTTGAGTTAAATGGAATTTTAATGAAATATTTATTTGAACACTTAGACTTAAAGAAATGTTTTCTTTCTAATCTCCATGCCTATTTACAAGATTATTAAATTCTAACTGAAGATTTTTTAATTGAGTCTCAAAAAAGGAATCTATTTAGTTTCCTTTAAAGAGAAGTGTAGGGATTACTTGCCCAAAAGTATTTTGGCCAGACAGAATACTACACAATTAAAAAAGAAAGATAATCTAAAATTGGCTTTTTTTTTTACTATTGTATGGAGATTGAAAGACCTGTAAAAGAATACTCACATTTGTCTGTTAATTATAATTCTACGACCTTTGTCCAGGTTTCCATCTCTTATGTGTGTACATACATACATGCATGAATACATACATGCATACATACACACACACATATATATGTGTGTATTTCCAAATCATAGGTAACTTTGTCATCATTTCCAATGCAGAGTATGCTATTTCTAGCTCAACATCCTTGCTTATTTTACCTGAAAATGTCTAGACTATTGGCAACAACTGCTTCTTTTGCATAATTAATCATCTTGGCTTTGTTTTTATGGAAATGACAAATTTCAACACTTCCTTTCAAAGTAGCATGTCTATATTTATTTTATAGGATTTCAACAGCTTGTCTGTATTGACTAAATGAAAAAATAGAATTTTCTTTTGAAAAGGAAAGAGATTATCCTTACTTCCATTGAAGGTACCTGAATAGTCCATGTAAATACCTGACGTGGCTGTTTAGGATTCAAGCTGTTCTCATGAATGTACTTCAAAACTTCCATAGATCACTGATGTGCAATTCACTCTATCAGTTCAGATTACAATGCATGAAAAGCTTCTCAACTGGGATGACTGTTATATGTGTTCTCATAGCTTTCACAGAAGATGGGAGCACCTCCTCAAGTATTTAAATATATTGTTCGTATATATACTTGTATATATGTTTATGTATGTCTGTATGTATAAGTGTGTTTATATGTATGAGAGCACTTTGCCTACCAGAATGTTGTCTTGTTCTCTAACCAAGTAGATGGTCAAAACCTTTTTTTCAAATCACCTTATTCCTTATATGAATGGTATTCCTTATACTCCTTTTTTTGTCATTTCTCTTGTGTAGATCAGCATTGGGTGTATGTTTTAGCCTGTTCATAATTCTCCATTGAACTTTGGTTCACACACAACTCTGATTCTTTGGAGACATCTTTCCAAAGTTTCTGACTACACATTATCATGAAGTGAACATTTGTGTTAAAAATATTTGTTTTTGTTCATGAGAGCAATGTGTAATCATTAGAAGTCCTGCATGGTTTCCCACCCTGTTGTTCTCTCCTTATTTTTCAGAATTAGTTCCTTTTTTTCATCCACAGCACCTAAGATTATTTATAATATACAAACATATTATACATGCATATATATATACATATCTATGCTATTTGACACACATATGCATATGCACATATTTCGGACTATCTTAAATTATTAAAAACATTATTGATTTTGTTTAGATCTTCAATACTTCATAATAAATCTTTGATCTCATTGACAATGGGTATTATCTTCAGCCATTCTGATTACTACTCCTTCATGTTATCCGTCTTACTATGTGGGAGGCACTGTGCTAAGTTCTTTACAAATATCTTATCATTCCGAGATAGATAGATAGATAGATAGATAGATAGATAGATAGATAGATAGAATCAGTTCAATCATCTGTAAAATGGAGACAATAATGTCACCTTCCTTAGAGAGTTTTTGGGAGGACAAATTGAAATGATATGTAAAAAGCATTTTGCAAAACTTGAAGTGCTATATAATAATTTGTTATCATCTTCACTAATATCATCATTATTATTGTCATCGCATTCTTATTATCTGACTTCTGATACATATTACCTATATGCGCTTGGACACTTCATTTCATCGTCCTGGGCTTCAGTTTTCTCATTTTTAAAATGAGGAAGTTGGACTAGTTGTCATGAGAGCCCTTAATAATTAGTTCCATGATATCTATGATCTTTTCTGATGAGGATCAGATGGAAATGGTTTGGGGAAATTTCACTATCTTATGGTAATTATTATATTTTCACTGCACTATGTACACAGAGGGGTTAATTTTTTTTCTTTTCTTGTTCACTGAAAGTGTTAGGATGTATGTTCATTTTGTTTAGGCTCCCTGAAATTTTCTCCAGTAGTAGACAGAACAGAACAGAGAATACAAACTTCTTACTGCTCCCTATATGCTTTTGAAATTTTTGTCCATGTCCCTAGACATTGAAGATTCTCAATTCCTTGCAAGATTATAAATATATGGGGTAGTGACATAGCTTCAGATATATAAAGATTTTGTAAACTAATCTTATATCTTAACAATTGTACACAATAATCCAGTCTTTAAGAGGGGTCTCATTCCAGTATAGATAATAGATGAATTCTCTAGGCTATTTGAACTCTGGGAAATTATCAGTCAGTCTGTGAAATATAATGAACTTGTGATGCTCTTTTTCCCCACATGTGAACTATGTCAGTGACTCAATTGTCAATCCTTCATCCATTTTTTTCTTATATGTGTTTTTAGTGATATCTATTTTCAGAAGTCATTGTTATCATTGAGTAGGTCCTATAATGTTCTGAGACTTGATACAATCAGTACAATGTCATCTGCAAAGAGTATACTCCTAAGTCTATCCTTTTGGGAATCCTTAAGGGATGAAGGTCTGGGTAGACATTCTCCATAACCATGGAAAACACTTCAGACATGTATATATCTCTCTAAATTACTACTTCCTTGATATTAATATGGTTATTGAGCATCTCTCTATGTTTATAAATTGATCTTGTGTGAGATCAACTTATCTCAGAGAGCCTGCTTATTGGAGATCTTATTCTTTTTCAGATTTATTTCCTTACTGATATCTGCTAAGTCACTTCATAAATGAAGGTCATCATTCTAAATTTTATGTAAGAGAATTTCTATTAGCATGAATTTCACCATTAGCCTTTCACTTGCTCTCAACTTTGATTTCCCAGAGATTGTGGTGTTCACACCTATGAAGAATTGCTGAGAGTATGTTGGTTTTTTATTTTTACTTTTTTGAAAAACTCTGTCATTGTGTTGTGCAATGTTTTAAGATGGTTAAGAATATTGTGGTTTTCTAAATCTAGCTTCTTCCCTTCCTTCTATTCAATCTCGGAATAGATTCTTGTATACTTTCAATGAATAGATATATAAACTTAATACTACCCATTTAATAGATATTTCTCATTCATTTAGTTTTTCCTATATGAATTGTTTGGCCCAGTCTCTTTGGAATAATTATGTATCTCACTGAGCAGACCCTGGTATATTCTGTCCATCCTGCAATTATCAAAGTATCTTCAACAAACAAAACATATTGAAGAACATACCTTTTATAAGGAATCTTCTCTTCTATTTAACCTTAAGCAAATTGTCCTACATGCCAGTGGTAAACAGCTAATGTAACTTGCATAACAATACGGAAAAGATATTTGTTTAACAAAATATTAACTTATAGCAACATGTTAAACAGATTCAAATCTTATAAATTCCAGAAATTCCATTATTACATGACTCAACCAGCACAAAAGAATGCTTTCATCTGCATATTCCATCATCACCTAATATAATAATAGTTATTACAGTTACATGGTAAAAATGTCTGCCAACTCTACTATCCTATTTAATACATTACTTTCCTCTTTCACAATGATTTACTGTACAATGAGTACTAAAATATAAGTAAATAATATAATCCCATTCTGGTAATACTTTTCCCCCCAGTACTTCCCTTGAGAGCCAATTAAAGAATAATTTACATATGTACTTGGAGTTTTTTCTTTTTTCTTTTTCCTTTTTGCACTTAGCAAGAGTGCATTGGTAAAATGCTTGCGAAATAGAAGTTTTGCCACCTGATACCCCTGCCTGCCAAAATACAAACATCTGAACAATGTGAAAACAACATAGATCCAATTCATGTGTTGTCCATACCACAACAAAGGCATTTAAATGGATATTCCATAATGCAGAAAATGGTTTTAGAATATGTAACTGTAAAACAAACCAGCAAACAAACACAAAAAAAAGCACAATTTGGACATTTTTTAAAAAGTATAAATTTTCAGAAAAATAAACATACCATGTAGCTGACTTGCCAGATCATATCTGAAGGAATATTGCAATTTAGCAACAACCATGTATAATTTACTCAGCCAAAATGTTCCTAGAAGTTGGCATTGATGAATGCATTGCACCTGATTTTCCATATTACTACTATTTTTCTTATATATATTTTGAAAGAGACAGACATACAAGTACTAAGATTGGTTTTCTCCTGATTAAAATATATTTATACATTTAGACAAACATTGTTTAAGAAAATGTGCTAATGTGTGGCATTCCTTCCCCTTCTCCCAAATCCAATGCCCTTCAAAATGTAAAGCATTTTCCTAATAGGCAAGGAATTATTGGTAAGAAAAACCATAGGCAAGCAAAAAAAATGGACACAATGTAAATTTTTTAACAAGTTAAATAAATGCTGTAGTGTATTCCTGTTCGCCAGAGATTTATTGTTAGGTTTTTTTAATTCATTATTTTCTCAAAAATAACAAGTTTAAAATATTTCAATTAGAGTAAAATCTAGTTATCAAAAACTATAATGTTCTACTCAATAATACAGTAAAAACCCCCAACTGGCAAAATTTAACCAAGCTTTCCTGCCCCCTACATAATAATAAGACTTGGGGCAGCTAAATGGCACAGTGAATAGAATACCTGCCATGGAGTCAGGAGGACATGAGTTCAAATTCAGCCTCAGATACTTAACATGTAATAGCTGTGTGACCTTGGGCAAGTCACTTAACCCCACTTTCCCTGTCTTCTCCCCTCCAAAATGCAAAAAATATATTAAAAATTAAAAATAATAAACTTCACTTGATTTTCTAAAGGAAATATGCTAATTAAGGAAAATTGCATTCCTCCTTGCATTTTATATTTGTGTGTATGAGTGTTTCTATGTTTATAACTTCACTGATATGTCTATCTCTATTTTAGATATAGACAAAATAGATAAATATATATATGATATTATAAACCTTTGTGCAGCTTTTCTTCCATGTTTGAAATGTTCTGTCCGCAATTCCAATTCATAGAATCCTTAGTTTCCTTCAAGCTCTGATTCAGTGCCATATTTTACAAGAAGCAAGCCTCAGCTGCTAAGATAATGGAAATGAACAAAGTGTTTTTGTTTTTTTTTAAGTTCCAGGCACAGTACTCAGGGCCTTATAAATATTATCTCATTAGATCCTTCTATCTATTTTTTGTGTATTATCTATTTGGTTATATGTGTAATGTCTGTCATAATAGAACAGATATTTCATAAAGTCATAAGGTCAACATGTCTTTGCTAAATGTGAACATTTGCCAGTTTCTGTGTTGTCCTGGAGATACAAAGAAAAGGAGGAAATTAACAACAAACAAACAAACAAACAAAAAACAGCCCCTGGTCTCAAGGAGCTCATAGCAGAATGAGGTAGACAACAGGCCAACAACACATGTTACAAGGTCAGGGACTGTTTCATTATCTTTTCCAGACATATAAATGCTACTTAATAAATGTTTATCAGTTGAGTGTCAAAGAAGTAGGAAAAAGAATTAGTCATTTCAGTGATTTTTTTCCATCATATTATGGACCTTTGCCATTAATATAGCATATTCTTGAAGCATTAAAAAAAATACTATTAATTACTCAAATTTATGTAGTGCTTTACATTCTTTTTTATCTCAAGAGTGCTAGTAGTATCCCCATTTTATAAGTGAGGAAACTGAGTCTAAGAGACATGAAGTGCCTTTCCAAGTGTTGTAATGCTAATCAGTTCCTGATTTTGGATTTCAACAAAGTCTTCGTGACTTCAAATCTAACTTCTGTCCAATGTGCCATATTGCCCCTCTTTTGGAATATCTTTGTATCTATCTGTTAATATATGTCTAAAATAAAGTGAATCAAATACTTAATTACAAATATTATTGAGTACTTAAACCAAATTAGGCAATAGACTAAATTTGGTTGATACTTACTTCTTCCCTCCCCCTCCCCCACCTTGGGGGTGGATTTGGAGGTAAAGGACGGTCCTTGCCCTCATGAAGCTTTCATTCTAATAAAAAAAAAGTAATATCATGTAGGGTAATGGTGACCACAGAAGTAAATTTTGTTACAGGGAGGTAAAATAGGATTGAGATAGGCCTTCACTGTCAGGGCAGGTGGTAAAATGGCCTACATGGATAGGTGGGTATCATGTGAAGCTGAAGGAAGCATTGTGTGGCATCTTGGTGTAGCCTTTTGATATAATAGATCAGGTAGGCTAGTTTAAAAATATTCAGCATAGTTGGGTCAGAGGGTAATTGCTCAAAAAATGAATGATTTAATTTTTATAGGAACTAGGGGCATGATTTTAAAGGACAGGGGAATAGGACAAGAGATAGAAGCAGAGATAGGCGAGCAAATAGATAACTATATACTTCAAAGTTCTCATTTCAGTCATGCTATTCTATAGTGACTGTATGTTATATGATAGCCTATATAACCTTAACTTTTCTGAACCTCTTCAATCGTATGCAAAGAGTTTTATTTTATCTATAATAAACTAATTGGATTAGATGATCTTTTAGGTATCTTCAAGCTCTAAATCCAATTTTTGAATCCACTGATAGAGAGTGAAATTTTTCTTCACTTTGGATGATTTTTCATGAGCTGTAATTTGTGCAATCATCATCCAGTTCCTAATCCTCTTGTGATAAGCCTTTCAAAAATTACCAGGTTTTGTGATTGGATGACAAACTTCCAGTGTCAAACTTCTTCTGCACTCAAAGACTTTCAAACTTGGAGGGACCTACATCACAACTTGTGTTCTTCTGGTATAACCCTCAAGAGTCAAGGTCACCTTCATGTCATACAGCAAGATTTCACAAGGTGGTTATATCTCACAGTACATAATCAGATTATACACACACACACACACACATACATACACACACACACACACACACACATTTGGGACAGCCAATGGCTTCTTTTATTTCTTCCCTTATTTAAAGGGATGGAATCATTGTAGAATTATAGGTGAAATATTCCTTGTAATTCCCTAATACTCATCCCTTAGTTCTAATGGAATATCTGTTGAAGTGTAAATAAATGTGCTTTTAGAAAACATACTGTTCCTTCCTGAGATATTTCAAAAATGTTACTGAGTGTGTTCCCAAGGGCCTTGTGAGCCTGGAATTTCCACATTTATTCGCTCTGATCCTCTACAGTTTGCACTTTTTTAGTGCAGAAGACCATATAACTTTGTGCCCTACAGGCTCAGGAGATTTGTTACTTTCTCACACCAAAATAAAGAGATTTTTCTAACTGTCTTCATTTTTCTTAGTTTGACTTTAAAAGCTGAGCATGATGAACCTGAAAGTTCCTTTCAGATATCAATTAATTTATCCCCTTTATTTATAATTATGTTTGCATTCTCTCCCTTACCTTTGAAACACAATGCAGAAAAAAGAAAGATATTACCTTGTATAAAAATATTTTAGGGGGAAAAGTGGCTAATATTAATAGTTTTAAAAGATAGTAATTAAAAGTATATCATGTTCTACATTATAATGACATTTTCAATATATAAT
Source organism: Pseudochirops corinnae (assembly GCA_028646515.1). NCBI lineage: Eukaryota > Metazoa > Chordata > Mammalia > Diprotodontia > Pseudocheiridae > Pseudochirops > Pseudochirops corinnae. The sequence continues at coordinate 117,454,204 of CM053587.1, forward strand.
TTAACAAAAGTGATTACAAATTACATCTGTCATGCTTTGATCATACATATTTTTCACAGTAATGGTAAACTATTGATGAAGCTATAAGCAAAGCATGAAATTTTATTCATTTTAATCACTAATATAATTTATGTTCTAGTATTTAAAATATTAGTTTTATTATTTTAATGCAAAATTATTCCCTTGGTTGTACTTTTTGTTTTGTTTGTTTTGTTTAATTTTCCTTACCAAGCTCTTTTTATCTTCTCATATATTATAAGGGTGAATATCATTTAAGCCTCTATTCTTGGTCCTCTGTTCTTGTTCCTTTCTCAATCCATTACTGAGTTCATTTACTCTCATAATTTCAACAATTGCCTCTATTGATTGATACTTTTGTGGATGTTTTTCTACCATACACTGCAGTTGTAACACTGATTGGATATATCTCAGTTTTTATTAGTATATTTTCACAATGTGCATTGTGATGCTCTATATTGTTTTTTACTTCTGTGTTTTTCTTATCCATCTCTCTCTTTAAAAAAAAATCTTCATGGACAATTAATTAATAGAAAATTCTGGTTCTCTTAATATACTTAGGATGCAAGTATCTCATTAGGGTCATCTATTGAATTTCATTCTTGCTACATTCTGGTAATTATTACCTTCTGGTACCTTATTACCTTCTGGTAATATGTGTCCTCAATGGTATCATTTATAACAGCATTGATAAAATGCCATAGGCTACAAAGTGCAATATACATTTTTGCATTAACCTTCGAATTACTTATAATTCTGATTCTTCTAAAATAGTTCTTATTGCCTACCACTATAACATTAAGGTATTGCTATATAATAGGATTGCTATTAAAGAGAAGATCGTTTGTGGTCATTAAGCCATTTGAAAACAATGTTTCATTTCTCTAATGTAATCTAGCCCAATCTACAATTCCTATGTAATTATAGCCACTAGGCCATATGCTGGGCCTGTTATCCATTTTCCTCTTTCTTCATCCTCCTTCTCCCCCTCCTCATTGTCATCATCATCATCATCATCATCATCATCATACTCTTCATCATCTTCTTTTTTTCCTTCTGTTTCTTCTTCTTCTTCTTCTTCTTCTTCTTCTTCTTCTTCTTCTTCTTCTTCTTCTTCTTCTTCTTCTTCTTCTTCTTCTTTTTCTTCTCCTCCAGTGTTGATTGTTGAATTATTTTTTTTTTCTGATTTTACTTTGAAGGCTTGGCCAGGGTCCAGAGCTTTCTTCTTAATGAAATCGGAGTAACTAATAGAATCATTCAGGGAACCTTCCTCTCAACAGAGAATCCTTATTTTCTTTGTAAACGGTCCAAGACAACTTTTATAATAATGGAAAATCTTATGTTCCTATATATTCTGTTTTGCACCAGTGGATCATTGAATAAAATTATAAACATGGTAACATCCATTATATCACAAATGTATAGGAGTTAGCTTTTTTGAAAGTAGACTTTATAGATTCATTTTCTTCTACCGGATCAAATGCTACTTTTAAATAAATCAATGTGGAATAGACAGAGGAAGAGCTTCAATTTTCTACTGGGCTCAATCATCTTTAGGAATGACAAGATGTAGTCTGTTATAGAAATTTTTTTTTAATTGCCTATTTCCATGGTTTCATGTTTCCAGCAAGTATGCCTTCACTGAATGCATAAACCATTCTCATAATGGTTTTATAAAAATAAGAAAGCAAACATATGATTCAATAGATGTTTACATCTTCTTAATGACTTCTTTGTTTATTTTTGCAAAAGATCCACGTGAACTTTTTTGTTCTTTTGGAATTTTCTTCTCACAGTGGAAGTTAGAACAATATTTGAGTCATTTTAAAATGTGTTATCTCTAGGTCATTTTTTTTCCCCCAAATTTAAAATCCATATATATTCTTAACTGGCCATCTCCATGTGTCCCTCCTACTGTCCACTGGATATCTTCATTTGATTTCCTATCATCTCAGATTTTATATATTTAAAACACATCATATTGCTTAATACTTCATAGACTGCTTTAAAAGTCTTCATGTTTTTAAAAGAGAATATATTAATTTTTGTCTCTTTTAACATTACCAAATTAAAATGTTTTATCATCACCAAAACTTTCTAATTAAAACTATTCCATAAGAGAAACTGATTTTTCCCCACTTATTCTTGGCTGCCAGTATAACAATTTTGGTTAGACTTGCCCTAAACAATGCTACTTTCTAATATCCTCTAAGAGTATAGTTTCCAATATATTCAGGGTGATTGTTTCTCTCTTTAGGAAACTTGCTCTGCATCTGCTTTTAGTGAGAGAAAGCTTCAAGATAACAGTTAAGACTTGGGTCAGACTTTGAAGTTTGGGTAGGATTTATAGGGGTGCAAGTGGAAGGATGAGCATGTAAAAGACCAGGTAATGATGACATATTAATCTCTTCCTCTTCCTTCCCAACCCCAATCACTTTTTGCACTTCTGGTTACCACACAGTTGTTATCTGATTGTTTTCTTTTACTCTTATCCCTAAAGCTTCTAATTATAGGGATATTTTTTTTCTGTACTTCATTGAAACTAATAGAGGGCCAGGTACATAATAGGTACATGAGGAAAATGTGATTATGCATTTATCTGCTCCTGTCTATTCATCTAGTAATAGACT
>CM053587.1:117457351-117473046 GCA_028646515.1 Pseudochirops corinnae
AGATATAGAAAGACTATAGTTTAAATGGAGACTGAAGCAAAACTCGTTATCGTTCTCTTTCATGTCTGGTTTTGCTTTTTTTTTTCTTTTCCCAGTGATCACTCATTGGTTACAGCCCTTCTATATGACCAAACTATTGTACAATGTGAAAGTATTTGCAGATCCTATACATGATTGCACGCCACCATGGGGGGGGGGGAGGGAGGGGAGAAAATCTGAAACTCAAGTGATTGTGGAACTGAATCTTGTAAATTAAAAGTAAATGAGCAAATAAATAAATAACTAAATTAAAAAAAAAAAAAAAAAGAAAAGCTCAATTGTAACCAGAAACAGCATAGAGCAAAATTACCTTTTTTTTCTAGGTAGAAAGATTTTCTTTTCAGATTTAGTCAATTCTATTCTTTTCCTTTATATATACATACATACATGCACACATGTGCGTGTTTGTGTGTGTGTATGTGTGTATATGAATCAACCTGGCTTCAAACGCAGGATGATCAGGATCTAAGTCTTGCCTCTGATGCATACTGACTGTGGTTCTGGCCAAGTGACAACCTCCTCGCACTCGAGGTAATTCTCTTACCGTAAGTTGCAGAAAAAGGTTTTGGTAAATTGAGCTTAATCACATGATACTGCCCCATACAAAAGATGTCACAGGCCCAATCCTACTTGCTCATATATGGACATTAAATGCCAGTGAAGACCCAAAACTGAACAATAGTTTACATGAATTCAATAATGGTGTGTATGTAGTCCATACATTGGTGCAACTCATCTTTACTTTGTCAATCTTCTTGGTTCTTTTTCATTTTTTTTCTTTTAAATCATCTGTAGTAGAAGACATTTGTCAATGTTTTCTATGTCTGGCCATTTTTTTCTATTTAATGATTATGTGAGGAAGAAATTGTCTCTTTTTTATCTCTCAGTATCATTACTAAAATTCTACCAACTTTCATATTTTTAATAATGTCCTTCATACTATTTTACATAAGCAAATTGTCCCTAATATGTTGTAGCTTATTTATTCCTGATGTTTTTTCTTCATTTTCCCTGCATAGGAATAGATGGTAGGGACTAAAAGTATTATTTTGCTAGTACTAGGAATTCCCAAGATGAGGAAATGTCTTCTCCCAATGAAAATTGACAGCTTCTATGCAATTTATAAAGAGTTACATGGAGCAATAATGTAAAGCAGAAACTGGCAATACATAAGAATGTTTGTAAGTCACATTGACTTAGAAAACCATATATTACCATAATCTATGTTCTCTGTTATAATTACTTATTTTGTTAAATATTTTCCAATTATGGGAAGTGACACATCTTCCCTAGAGCACTGAAGGGTTAAATGACTAGCCCAATGTCGCAAATCAGCATATACTAACTGTAAGATTTGAACACAGATCTTGTCTTCATTGATCCCTCTCCCTACTATACTGAGCAGACAAAACACTGTATTATGTTGCCTTTTCCTGCCATGTGCAATTTTTATACTTTTGTTTCTACAGTCTTCTGTGATTCTCAATCATACAACATCAAAGACCAGTGATCTTGTCATTACCCTAATTCCTTACCAATGCTATAAATTAAAGATGATCCAACTATTCTGAATAGCAAATTGGAACTATGCCCACAAGGCTATAAAACTGTGCATACCCGTTGATCCAGCAATATCACTTCTAGGTCTGTATCCCAAAGAGATCATCAAAAAGGGCAAAGGACCTATATGTACAAAAATATTTATAGCAGCTCTTTTTGTTGTGGCCAAAAATGTGAAGCTGAGGGAATGCTCATCAATTAGGGAATGGCTGAATAGGTTGTATTATATGAATGTAAGAGGGATACTATTGGCCTATAAGAATTGATGAGCAAGCAGATTTCAGAAAATACCTGGAGAGTCTTACATGAACTGATGCTGAGTAAAGAGAGTAAAACAAGGAGAACATTGTACACAGCAACAACAACATTGTGTGATGATCATCTTTGATAGACAGCACTTCTCAGCAATGCCATGCTCTAATACAGCTCCAAAAGATGCATGATGGAAGATGCTATCCACATCCAGAGAAAGTACTATGGAGTCTAAATGTAGTTTGAAATATACTATTTTCTTTCTTTAAAAAAAATTCTTTCTCATGGTTTTTCCCTATTGTTCTTTGATTCTTCTTTCACAACATGACTAATGTGGAAAAATATTTATTATGCTTGTACATGTACAACCTAAATCTGATTTCTTGCCACCTTTGAGAGGGTGAGAGGAATGAGGGAGAAAAATGGAATTCAAAATCTTATAAAAATGGGGGCTGCTAGGTGGTGCAGTGAATAAATCACTGGCTCTGGAGTCAGGAGAACCTGAGTTCAAATTTGGCCTCAGACACTTGACACACTTATTAGCCATATGACTTAGGGCAAGTCACTTAACCCCAATTGCCCTCCCAAAAGCAAAAAAAAGAACAAAAACAAAAACAAAAAACAAACCCAAAATCTTATAAAAATGAATGCTAAAAATTAAAGATGAAATTGAAGTCATCCAGAAACAGCAGTAGGGAGCAAAAGATGTGACAACCATGTTTCCTCACTATGTAACTTGGGTATAGTGGGAGGAAGAAGAAGCAGCTGTCGGGGAAAGGATTGTAAAGAATATGGTGGTGAACTTAGGAGAAAAACTCATACCTTTCAACAATGGCAGAAGAAATACAGGTACATAGATTTGGAGAAGCTCTTTAAGAATAAAGTAGTGATTCCAAACGGAGTAGTGAACTGACCATAGGGATAAGTGAACTGGGTTGCCATAGATCTGATGGGAAACTGGGTTAATTATAATAGTGGTGAAGATTCTATAGTGGGTACTTTGTGTATGTAACATATAGGCAAGAGACTGAAGGATTCAGCTAGGTAGGCAGATTCGTGTAGCATATTTTTTGGCAGAATTTAAAGGAATAGCAGAGTTACTCTACAACAATATGTGGGATAGAGTTTAGCATTCTGGATTTTGGAGATATCTTTATAAAATTTCATCCCTGATAGTCTTCTGACCACCAATACAGTGTTGTATAGTTTATGAAAAGGAAATGCTGGTGAATATCAACAACCAGATAGAACATATTTTAAATTTAATCTGTATTATTAACATTTTATTTATTATTTTCTTGACTCAAGACAATCAACAAAAGAAAAAATCAAGTCCTAATTTTTAGTTTTTGCCAATTTCTCAAACTGAAAATTTAAGAGTTGGTTCTCATGAACTGACTCGGTCTGGCATTATGCACACTCCTAATCTCTGTCATCATAAATCCATGTAAAGCTTGAATTCTATGTTTTCTCAGCCTGTAATTATGATATGAGACTTCAAACAATCTCTTTAAGAGAAGAGGAACTGCTGAAGAGGAGATGTGCCTGAAATTTTATTCCAATTGATATCCTTGAATAAAATATCTCTGAGTTTTGATCAATGCTTATCAACTATGTTCATGTTGACATCATCCAAGAAGGTTAATTGGATCATTTGTATATGCTTGAATAGAGTTCTGCAGGTTTTGATCCATTTTTCTCCACATAATCACATTGAAGTAGAATTATTCATCTTCTAAATGATATTATTGATAGTGGTCCAATGTCTTGTGAAAAATGCATTTATTACATCCTATTAGCTATTCCTGGGTTCATTTTGAGTTTATGCTTAATATTTCTTCTTCTGTGTAAATAAATCAGAAATAGGTTTGCATTTTGAAGAATACTATAGGAACAGAAGTAAATTCTACACTGCTGTTAATGTTTTTGCATGTAATAAACTATTTTCTCAATCATGACAACATTTTATAGTTTTGTAGAAAGGGCATTGCTAATTTCTTTTACGATGAAAAGTTTATGCTGTAATCATTTACATTTTAATTTGTTAAAAATCAGGAAAAGTAAAATTGTACCACATATTTAAACATTGACAAGACATAAATGATATGATGCCAATAGATGTTGGATGTTATAAATGACTTTTCATGATGTTAATGATGATTTAGCGATAATATGAATATTTCATTAGCTTGTCTTTCTTTTTTTAAAATTAATTTGTTTATTTACTTTTAGTTTATAACATTCAGTTACACAGTCCCTTGAGTTTCAAATTTTCTCCCCCGTCCTCTCCCCCTCACCCCCATCATAGTGGCATGCACGTCGATATAGGATCTATAAATACCTTCCCATTAATCATTAGTCAGGTTTTAAGGAAGGATTATAATTGATGGAATGATTACTTGGAAAGAGGAAACAAAATGAAAAAAGAAAAAAGAAACAGAGCAATTAGTTTGTTTCAATTTGCATTCAGATTCTGCAGCTCTTTCTCTGGATGTAGATATCTTTCTCAATCATGAATCTTTTGGAGTTGTCTTAAAATCGTACATTGCTGAGAGGAGCAGTCTATTGAAGTTAGTTATCACACATATATTGTGTTTGTGATTGTGTACAGATTTCTCCTTGTTCTGCTCTTCTCATTCAGCATCAGTTTATATAAGTCTCTCCTTCAATCTCCTGCCTATATGCCATATGCCCAAATTACCCACTATAGAATCTTCATCACTATTATAATTAACCCAGTTTCTCATCAGATCTATGGCTACCCAGTTCATTTATCCCTATGGTCAGTTCACTACTCCATTTGGAATCAAAACTTGATTTCCAATTCTTTGCCACCACAAAAAGAGCTGCTATACATAATTTTGTGCATGAGTCCCCCTCCCACTTCTCTTATCTATGTACCTGCATTTCTTCTGCATTCAACCTCTTCTAAGGTTATATCTCAAAGAGATCAGACAAGGGGATGCCCATCAACTGGGGAATGGCTGAACAAGTTTTAGTATATGAATGTAATGGAATACTATTGTATTCCATATAAGCAATGAGGAGCAGATGGACTTCATATTTACCTGGAGAGTCTTATAGGAACTGATGCTAAGTGAGAAGAGGAGAACTAGGAGAAATTTGTACACAATGAGAGACATAACATATGTGTGACCACCAACTTTGATAAATTGGACTCTTCTCAGCAAGGCAAGGTTATAAGACAACTCTAAAAGACTCAGGATGGAAGCATATATCTACATTCAGAGAAACATCTAGAAAGAACAGAGTTTAAATGCAGACTGAAGCCAGCTACATGGTCTCTTTCTTTTCCATGTTTAGTTTTGTTTCCTTTTTCCCATTGTTCATTCCATCAGTTAACAACCCTTCTTTACAACCAGACTTAACTGTAATGTAAAAGTATTTGCGGATCCTATACTTGATTGCATGTCACCAATGGGGGTGGGGTAGGGTGGAGAGGGGAGAAAATTTGAAACTCAAGGGATTGTGGAATTGAATCTTATAAAGTAAAAGTAAACAAATAAATAATTATTTTATTTTAAAGGCAGTTATTCCTAGAGAGTGGCAGGGCAATGATAGAATTTCTTTATGGGGATGGAGAGAACAAACAGATTGCAGTCTACTACCTCTATAGCCCCCTGGAACACCCCTCTCTTCAACCTGTATCTGAGCTCTTGTTGGAATCATTTCCTTTGCCTCTATTGATAGAGCATATACATTAATTTTTTTTTTTTTTACCCTATTAATACCCTTCCCTGAGACATGTCTTTCTTAGTTAGGCCTGTAGCAGGTCCTGGGTTTGTTTTGTTTTCACAGGTGGATTCCCAAATATTTTATAATGTCTATAGTAACTTTAAATGGGATTTCTCTTTTTATCTCTTGATGTTGGATTTTGTTAGAGATATACAGCAATGCTGAGGACTTATGTGGGTTCGTTTTATATCCTGCAACTTTGCCAAATTTATTAACTATCTTGAACAATTTTTTTTTTACTTAATTCTCTAGGATTCTCTAAGTATATCATCATATCATCTGCAAAGAGTGATAGCTAGTCTCTTCTTTACCTAATTTGATTGCTTCAGTTTCATTTTCTTCCCTTATTGCTACTGCTAACATTTCTAGTACCAGATTGCGTAAGAGGGATGATAGTGGACATCTTCATTTCGCCCCTGATCTTATTGTAAATGCTTCCAGCTTATCCCCATTACATATAATACTTGATAATGGTTTTAGATAGATGGCACTTCTTATTTTAAGGAAGATTCCATTTATTCCTATTCTTTCTAGTGTTTCTAATAGGAATTGGTGTTGTATTTTGTCAAAAGCCTTTTCTGCATCTATTGAGATAATCATATGGTTTCTGCTAGTATTATTATTGATGTGAGCAATTATACTGATAGTTTTCCTGAAATTGAACTACCCTTGCATTCCTTGAATAAATCCTACCTGATCAAATCAGGTAATGTTTTTGCTAATATTTTATTTAGAATATTTGCATCTATATTCATGAAAGAAATAAGTCTGTAATTTTCTTTCTCTGTTTTGTTTCTTCCCAATTTAGGTATCAATACCATATTTGTGTCATAAAAAGAATTTAGTAGGACTCCTTATTCTCCAATTTTCCTGAACAGTTTGTAAAGTATTAGAATCAACTGTTCTTTGAATGTTTGGTAAAATTCATTAGTAAATCCATCTGGCCCTGGAGAATTTTTCCTACAGATTCCAGTGATGGCTTGTTCAATTTCTTTTTTTGTGATGGTTTTATTTAAGTAGGTTATTTCTTCTTCATCTAATCTGTGTAATTTATATTTTTGTAAATATTCTTCCATCTCACTAAGATTGTCAAATTTACATGCATGCAATTGGGCAAAATAAATCCAAATTACTGTTTTAATTTACTCTTCATTGGAAGTAGATTCACCCTTTTCATTTTTGATACTCATAATTGAGTTTTTCTTTCTTTTTTATCACATTGACTAAGTTTTCTTCTTCCTTTTTTATCATATTGACATAAGGTCTATCAATTTTATTGTTTTTTTTTTCATAATACCAGCTTTTAGTTTTATTTATTAATTCAATAGTTTTATTAAATTCAATTTAATAAATCTCTCCTTTTGTTTTCATTATTTCTAATTTAGTGTTTAATTGGGGATTTTCAATTTGTTTTTTTTCTAACTTTTTCAGCGGCATGCCCCCATTTTCTCTAATTTATTCATGTATTAGTGCAGGGATATAAAACTTCACCTAAGAACTGCTTTTGCTGCATCCCAAAAGTTTTGATATATTATCCCATTATTGTCATTCTCTTGAATGAAGTGACTGATTGCTTCTATAATTTCTTGTTTCACCCACGCATTCTTTAGGATTAAGTTATTTAGTTTCCAAGTAGTTTTTGTCTATCCTTTCACGGCCCTTTATTACATATAATTTTATTGCATCATGCTCTGAGAAGGATGCCTTCTGCACTGAATTGTGAGACTTCTATGCCCTACTACATGGTCAATTTTTGTGTATGTGCCATGTACAGCCAAGAAAAAAGTATATTCCTTTTTATCCCCATTCAGTTTTCTCCAGAGGTCTACCACATCAATCTTCTCTAAGATTTTATTTACCTCCTTAACTTCTTTCTTGTTTATTTTGAGATTAGATTTGTCAAGCTCAGAGATGGGGAGATTGAAATCTCCCACTGGTATGGTTTTGCTATCTATTTCTTCCTCTAATTCCCTTAACTTCTCCTTTAGAAATTTGGATGCTGTACTGCTTGGTGAATACACGTTTAGTATGATATTGCTTCATTTTTGATGGTGCCTTTTAGCAGCATATAGTTTCCACCCTTATCTCTTTTAATTAGATCTATTTTTGCTTTTGTTTTGCCAGAGATAAGTTTTGCTACCCCTGCTTTTTTTTTTCTTTAGCTGAGGCATAATATATTTTACTCCAGCCTTTTACATTTACCCCGTGTGTATCCACCTGTTTCAAATGCATTTCTTGTAAACAGCATATTGTAGGATTGGGGTTTTTAATCCATTCTGCTATCTACCTTTATTTTTTATGGGAGAGTTCTTCCCATTCACATTCACAGTTATGATTACTATCTGCATCTTTTCCTCCATCCTATTCTCTCCCCTGTTTATTCTTTCATTTTTCTCCTTCTCCCTTCCCCTCCTTAAGAGTTTTCCTTTTGACTGCTTCCTCCCTCAGTATTCCCTCTTTATCAGTCCCCCTCCCTTTTCCTACCCTTCTCCCTTACTTTTCTTCCCTCCCTCCTAAGCACCCTCCCTTTTTCATAGCTTCCTCCCTCATCTTACTCTGTAATGCTGTGCACAAGCAGCTTCACAAAAGAATGCTACTGTGAACAGCTTTTAAAGTTCTAATTACACAGTATAGTGAACACTCCATTTATTGCATAACAAATCAAGGCAAACATTCATAACGAATCACAATATAATATTCACAAAATTACATCTTATCACAGAAAATCACAATATCGTGTTCACAACATCTTAACATTAAAATGGCCATGTGGTTTTAACCAAAGTGGTCACAGGATTTAGAACAAAGAACAAAAGAACAATCATCTGATATCCCTAAGGAACTTTGCCTCCTTACTAATCATTCAATCATTTCACAACAGGGGTCCATCTTCCACTCATGAGGCAATCATAGGTTAACTTAATCAGTCACTTATTTAGCAATCAATCCCTAAGTATTATTAATCACTAAATACCATCATTAGAAAAATTACACAAACCCTCCACCCCTTGGTGTCTAGTAAACTTCAATTTCATCACAGCATTCAATATCCAAGGGGAGGTCTTTTCTTCATCTTGACTCGAGGTGCATTCTCAGATTCCCTGGATCCCCTTTCATGGTCCCAGCTCCTACATGAATCCACCACTCTCCTGGATTCTGAGATAGACAGCTCCCAGGTACTTGTCCAGTCCTCTGGGCAGTTCTTGCTACACACTGAAGTTCAAAGGGTCCAGCACATCTCAAAACCATTACCACTTCTATTTCTGGGAACTCAAGTAACAACAAATCTGCAAACAAAGTCTTATTCCTGTCATGCTTCTTCAGTCCTCCAAACAGGTGAAAGCAAGAGCATAGTCCCTAGTGAGCCACAGTTTTAGCCCCAGGGTGGCCCTGACCAGCCACAGCTGGAGCAGCCTTCATAAGAGTAAATCACCAGCATCTGTAACAGTTTCCAGACTTCTCAATCCATACATACCAAAGACAAAGTAAAATGTCAGTGTAGAATGTTTTTGGTCCAGGGGGAGATAGAAGAACAAGGTCCACCTGCTACCACCAAAGGGAGAAACAGCACAGGTGAGGTGGTTGCAGCCATGGACACATGGCTGCTTCAGAGCTCCTGGCCTGCAGTTTTCAGGGGGCCCAAGCAACCATTCAGAGGGTAATCACTCTTCTTTTGACTTACTTGGATCTGGATCATGATCTTTGATGGTGGTCCTGGGATGTGTGACGAAGTGAGCCAAAGCATGTGGTGGCTGTAGAGAGGGTGCCTGTCTAATAGCTCTGGCAGCTGCTAAAACCCAAGCAATTTGGCACATAGCTCTCCCCATTCTGGAAGCAGAGTTCTATCATGGCAAAGAGCTCAAAAGTCAAGGAATTGGATGCCAATATGAGCAAGCAATGGAAGCAAAAACAGACCATAGAATCTCTTTTTAGGGACAAAAAGGATCCAGGCATGGAGCAGGAATGGGACAGTGAAGTCAGAACTCCTGCATCAAAATCCTCCAAAGAAAATATGAACTAGTTTCAGGCCATGGAGGGGCTCAAGAATGATTTTGAAAATCAAGTAAGAGAAGTGGAGGTAAAATTGGGAAGAGAAATGACGATGATGCAAGAAAATCATGAAAAGAGAGTCAACAACCTGACTGAAGAAAATAATACCTTAAAAAATAGACTAACCCAAATGGCAAATGAGGCCCAAAAAGCCAATGAGGAGAAGAATGCTTTAAAAAGTCAAATTTGCCAGATGGAAAAGGAATTTCAAAAACACACTGAAGAAAATAACTCCTTCAAAATTAGATTGGAGCAAGTGGAAGCTAATGAATTTATGAGAAATCAAGATACTATTAAACAGATCCAAACAGATGAAAAAATACAAGGCAATGTGAAATATCTAATTGGAATAACCACTGACCTGGAATTTATATTCAGGAGAAATAATTTAAAAATTATTGAACTACCTGAAAGCCATGATCCAAAAAAGAGCCTAGATATGATCTTTCCAGAAATTATCAAGCAAAACTGCCCTGATATTCTACAACCCAAGGGGAAAATATAAATGGAAAAATTTCACCAGAGAATTTGGGTACTATATCACTATACCAAACATATATGTTTAGTATTGATATTACTTCATTCTCTATGGTACCTTTTAGCAAGATATAGTTTTCTTCCTTATCTCTTTTAATTAGGTATATTTTTGCTTTTGCTTTGTGTGAGGTCAGGATGTCTATCACTGCTTTTATTTTTCTTTAAGTTCAGCTAAAACACAATTGATTCTGCTTTAGTTCCTCACCTTTATTCTGCATATGTCTCCCTGCTTCAAGTGTGTTTCTCTTAAACAATATATAGTAGGATTGTTGTTTTTTATTCACTCTGTGATCTGTCTTCTGTTTTATGGTAGAGTTCATCTCATTTACAATCACAGATATTTGTATTTTCCTCTAATCTATTTTTCCTCCTTTTTATCCTCTCTCTCCTTTTACCTTTTTCCTCCTCAACAATATTTTGCTTTTATGTACCACCTTCACCAATCTTCCCTTTATTTTGTCTGTCCTCCCCTAATTTCATTAATCTTCTTCCTGCTGGCAAGACAGGCTTCTTTTAGAGGGAGATTTGTTTTTCTCTGTCACTTTGTGGGTTCTGTAGCTCTGAAGTTTGTTTAGAGTAATTTATTTTTTACATATATTGGAGGAGGTGGAAGCCAGAGCAATGGGGAAGTGCAGTTTCTACTCTGCCATCTTGCCTCTACCCCCTAGTATACAAATTCTAAAAAGAGAAATTAAGTGAATTAAGACTGGAAAACATTAGGGTACAAACTCGGTATAGACCATGATCCCTCTCCATTTACGAGCATTAGGTCAGAATGGGTCTATGATTTAGACATAAAGGGTGAGACCATAAACAATTTAAGAGAGCAAGGAATATTCTGTCTGTCAGATCTATGGAGAAGGGAAGAATTCATGATCAAATGAGATAGAGAGAATTACAAAATCTAAAACAGATCATTTTCATTAAATTAAGCTAAAAAGGTTTTTGCATGAGCAAATCCATTGCAACCAAGATCAGAAGGAAAGCAGAATGCTGAAAAACAATCTTTACATCAAGTGTTTCCATTAAAGGCCTCCTTTCTCAAATATATATAGAGAACTGAATATATAAGAATACAAGCCACTCCCCAATTGATAAATGGTCAAAGGATATGAAGTTTTCAGAGGAAGAAATCAAAGATACCTACAGACATATAAAGAACTACTCTAAATGACTTTTGATGAGAGAAATTCAAATTACAACAACTCTGAGGTACCACTTCACATCTGTCAGATTGGGTAATACGTCAAAAAAGTTGAGATAAATGTTGAAGAGTATGTGGGAAAATGGTTGTGGAATTGTGAACTAATGCAGCCATTCTGGAAAACAATTTGAAACTATGCCTAAAGAGCAAAAAACTGTGCATACCCATTGATCTAGTTATACCACTATTAGGTCTGTGTCCCAAAGAGATCATAAAAAGGCAAAAAAAAATATTTACACATGCAAAAGTATTTATAACAATCATTTTTTTTTTGGTGGCAAAATATTGGACATTGAGGGATTGCCCATCATTTGGGGAATGGCTGAACAAGTTGTAGTATATGAATGTAATGTAATACTGTTATGTAATAAGAAATGATCAGCGGACAGATTTCAGAAAACAAACAAACAAACATGGAAAGATTTTACAAACTGATGTAAAGTGAAATGAACAGAACAAGAAAATTATACATAATATCAGCAATATTGCATAATGATCAATTATGAATGACTCTGTTTTTCTCAGCAACACAATGATCCAAGACTAGCACTAAGGGCTTGTGAAGGAAAATGCTATCTACAGCCAGATAAAGAACTGATGGATTCTGAATGCAGATCAAAGCATACTTTTTCACGTACTTTATTCTTTTTCATGTTTTTTTTTTTCCTTTTTGATCTGTTTCTTCTTTCACAGTTGTGGCTAATATGAGAAATTGTTGTGTTTTTCAAGTTCCTGAAAGACTGGCCATGCAAGATGGCCTGTGCTGATATATGTGGGAGCTTATGCAGGGGAAGTCTGTATTTATGCTTGGTTGGTCTGATCAAAGATATGCACTAATCATTTTTCTCTCAGTCTCAAATGTACAAGCTTTTAAATTCTAATTCAGAACAGAATAATACCTGTATATTCCAGGCATCTTTGTCTAGACCCTGGTCAAGATTCCCATCTCTGTGACCTTACTACAGTTTCAGGTTCTAAATTTACATATATTGCCTAGTAACAGAATTAGAAGATTTTCATGAAATTCCTATAGTCTTATCACTTTATAAGGACCTAACCTGATGGACTGACCTTTCTCTACTTTGTCCTCTTATTTCTTGATCTTTTCTTGATCATTGTTGTTTAAACAAAACCAAACAAAAAATCTTGCTTAAGTCATGTAAGAAATGTGTTATGGTGCTTCTACTCTGCCATTTTGAGAAGAACCCAAATAAATACTCGTTTCAAATGTTTTCACAATGTGTTTCCTTGGAAATTTTGTTGATATGGAACTCATCTGTAATTGTATATGCTATTATTTTTATTTATTATGTTGCCATGTACACACCACAGTTCTCAATGTCTCTGAAATTGTCCATTTTTATTTTTAAAAGAGAATTTTGTAACTTTATTTACATAAATATCACATTAAATCTTGAGTATTTTATGCACTAGGTATTTCTTACAAATGAATATCTCTTAGTGTTCGTTCTTCTTAGTTGGTATTGGAATTGTCTATTTTTGCAAATTTATTTTGTATCTAAAGGTATTGATCCTCTCAATTGGCTTCTTCACTAATTCTCTAGGTGGACTTTGTAAGTATCTTCTCTTGATATCAACAAAAAATTTTGTTGCTTCTTTGCCAATGTTTATACCCTTAGTTTGCTACCATTGTGTTCTTGTTGTATGCAGCTTGCAAACAAATATTATGGAGAGGGAACATCCTTCTTCTACTCATGTTTCCTAAGAAAATATTCACTGTTTATCCCTTAAGAAAATGCTGTCTCTTGAGTTTAAATGTGTATTTTTGAGAAATTTTTAAAAAAGTCATTCCCATATCTATACATTTTAAGCTTTCAATGCAAATTAGTGTTTTATTTTCTCAAAGTTTTTTTTCCCATTTTCTTGAAAAAAGCATTAGTCTTGCTTTTTGTTGTTTATATGATTAATCATCCTAGTTATTTTCCTAAAGTTTTATACTTACCTTCAAACTTTGATATAGATCAGACTCAATCATAAGGAATCATTCTGGGGGTAAATTGTTGTAGTCTCCATTGATGGATTTTATTTTACATTTTCTGCAGCAACATTCATTAATTAAATTGAATGACAACAATATGTGTGTGCATGTGTGTGTGTGTGTGTGTGTGTGTGTGTGCATGTGTATGTGTATTGCTATATATCTTGTTTGGATTTTGGAGTCATTTGTGACAAAAAAAAAGTATCTTAGAATTCCTTCCTCGGGATATTTTTAAGATTTTAAATTGCATATATATTACTTAAAGTTTAAATTTTGCCATGATTTAAATTTAAATACATCTGGTCCAGTAATTCCCATAAACTTTGGCAATTCATTTGAAGTTTGCTCAACTTATTTTGCTGTAATTTGGTCATTTTATATTTATAATCTTAGTTTTGTTAATGTGGATTCTTTAACTGTCTTATGTTCTTTGTAATAAATTCTACTTTTTAAAATTCATAGAATTTCTGGGATAAAATAATATGTAGCAAGTTCTAATAATTTTATTTCCTCTTTGCAACACAATAATTGTTTACTAATCATATACTATTTGCCAGGAACTATTTTAAGGATATGAATAAAGAAATATAGTCCCTGCCCACAAATGTTTTCTATCTAAAAAGGAAAGGCAACACAAAAAGTAAGCTAAAGAGTGTGAGGAGAGATGGATAAAATGGTACTCTGCAGGTGCATGATGATAGTGAGTACGCAAGGTGGGAAAGGAAGAGTTTACTGGGCTTCTGAATCTTCTATACATGAAAGCTTTGGGAGGTCTTTTTGCTCTGCCTTCTAGCCCTCCATGCATAGGGGTAGAGATGCATGTGAACTGCAAACTCAGAATTCCTTTAATTTGTGTTTAACTAACTAGTAGTGACTTGAATCATTTTTTCATATACCTATAGAGAGTTTGGGCTTATTCACTTGAAAATTGCCTATTCGTATTTGTATGAATTATTTCTTGGGAAAAGATACATATTGCTATGAATGTAAATCAGTTTCTTATATAACTTATGAATGAAACTTTTATCAGGGAAACTTAGCTGATTTACTCCAGTTGTTTTTCATTTAAACTTGGTTTTACAAGATTTGTTTTGTAAAAATTCTGTTAAACGTTATATCATTGAACACATCTATATTATTTTGTTTTATGTAATAATTATAAAACAACATCAGTAACAAATCTAGTTTATATAGTCTACTAAGATTTATGAAGCATTTTTGTCACAACCTTGTGAAGTAGGTAGATGGTTAATCTATATTTCACAGATAAGGAAATTGAGGCTTAAATGAATTATACAACCTAATACAATTATATTTTCATATATATGTATATATATTATACACACATACACACACACATACACAAACACATATACATATGTAGTATATAGTTAACAGTAACTAAGGAGGTAGGGAAGCATATACTCATAAAAAATGAAAGATAAAATTAGACTTAGTTTCTAAAAAAAATCTTTTGATAGTGGTGCTTATTGGTTTTCCATAACAATGCCTGGGGAACTCTTTCTCTCTTTCTCTCTCTGTCTGTCTCTCTGTCTCCTCTCTCATTTGTATTTTTATTTTAATTATGGCTTACTATACATTTTAATCCTCATTTAGAAATTATTCTTTCTTTTATTATTTTATTTTCCCTGGTTAAATGTAAAAACAATTTTAACATTCATTTTTAAAACTTTAAGTTCCAAATTATCTCTCATCCTACCTCTTCACCCCATTGAGAAGGCAAAACATTCAATATAAGTTATAAAAGTGTAGTCATGCAACACAGTTCCATAATGATCATCTTGTGAAAGAAGACAGCCATCCAAAAAACCCACATCAACAAAAGCAAAGAGAGTTTAAAAAAAATGCTTCATTCTGTATTCAGACACTATCAGTTCTTTCTCTGGGGACAGAGAGAATTTTACATCCTAAGTCCTTCAGCGTTGTCTTTGATCATTGTATTACAGAGAATAGCTAAGTCATTCACAGCTGATCATCTTACAATATTGCCGTTACTTTGAACACGGTACATTTCACTTTGTATCACCTCATGTAAGTCTTTCCAGGTTTTTCTTTTTTTTTTTTTTTTAATTTTATTATACTTTGCATCATTCATTTCCACGAGATTTTGAGTTACATATTTTCTCCCCCTTTTCCCCCCCACCCCAAAACAGCCATCCCAGTGTGTCCCCCCTCCCCCAGTCTATTCTCTCCTACGTCACTTTTTGGTAGGGCAAGATGGATCTCCCAACCACAGTGCCTGTGTATCTCAAGTTCCAGTTGGATGTAGTCAATAAT
>CM053587.1:117473546-117526138 GCA_028646515.1 Pseudochirops corinnae
CCTTATTTGGTTTTGAAAATCCTTCTTCAGCTCATCTCTAGCTTTAAGGCATTCTTCATGTTTATTGGAGGCCTCTGGTGGGGGCGCTCTGGCTGCACTCTCCTCCTCCCTCTCTCTCCCATGATCTTTCTTTTCCCCAAAGAAGGAATCTCGGATTAGGGAGCTGTTCTTACTTTGCTTCTTATGCTTATTCTTACTCATGGTTGTTCAGACCGTGATTTTATTTTATTTTATTTTTTAATCTCTATGGGGCTCTGCTTCCAGAAGGGAAAGCTCTGTCCCAAATCACTGGGGTCCTCCCGGCTGCCGTAGACTTCCAGCTGACTGGATAATGAAGACTCCAAGACCAAGGCCCAAGACGATGATCCAGATCCAGGCCGCTCAACGCGAGAGCCCTCTTTCCAGGTTTTTCTGAGAGCATCTTGCTTATTTTTTCTTCTAGCACATCATAATCACATAACAGAATTTTTTAAGTCATTCCCTTATTGATAGGCATCTATTCAATTTTCAATTATTTGCCACAAAAAAAGAGTTGCTATAAATATTTTTGTACATATATGTCATTTTCCTTTGGGTTTTTTTTTTCTCTTTTGAGATACAGACCTAGTAATGGTATTGCTAGGTCAAAGGGTATTCATACTTTTGTAACCCTTTGTGCATAGTTTCAAACTGATCTCCATTGGAGCTGCCTAGGACTTTTGAGAACTGCCACCTAGAGCTGCCTAGAACTGAGGAGGCATGGGTGTGATGCCGGTATTTTATTTGTCTTTTTTGATGTTGTTTTGCCAGATTCACCTGATGGTGAAGGACAGTGCTGCTATTGTAGAGGTCCTGGAATCTGGCTGTTGGTTCAGAAGCCCTGGGCAGCTCCAGTGGGCCCTCAGCAGTCTTTCTCTCCGCAACTCAGGTTCCACGATACTGGATACTGTTCTCCCAAAGTCCTTCTGGCCTTCTCTAGGCTTGGGCCTCTCTCCAAATTCACGGCTCCTCACAGTTAAGCCCTCTCTCTTCATGTCAACAAGTCCATCCCACAAGTGGGATCCACAAGGTCTGGGTTTTAACACTCAACCCAAAAACCAAACCAACACAGGGGCATCTCCATATTCCATTACCAATACAAATATGAAAGGGCATGTTGACATTTGATTTCAGATTTGTATTGTTAAACCCTAATAGTGCACTCAATGTCCAAATGGTTGTTTTTGTTTCATTTTTTTTCAAGACTTAGCCAAACTGTCATCTTACAAGAGTTTTCTGGGTACTTTCCTTTCGTTTCCCACTCACTCAATCATATTCTTCCACCACCGCAAAATAGGTACATATCTACTTTTAACAAATTTTGTATTTATTTATTTGTGGATGTTTCATGTCTCCTAGTTGAATCTAAGTTCTTTCTTAACAGGGAATATTTTCTTTGCACCTCTATATCTAGTTCCTGCCACATTAGTAGACAACTGATAAACTATTTATTAAATTGAAATAAAATGGCCTTGACCTTTGTGACCATTATTTTATTATTATTGCTTTTATTAATTAATTTATTCAGTGAAATATACTTACAAACTTTAATGGTAAAAAGTGGAGACAAAATGATAATGTAAAAATAAATAAATAGGAAGGTCTACACAAGGAGTATAAGCATTTTGGTCCAATGCACACTCTGCATCAATAGTCACATTCCTTGCTCTGGAATTAGAGAGGAAATGCAGGCCTTGATGTAGTATATTTTCCCTACATCTTATCCCTCATATCAGCAATAAAAGAATATATTTTCATAGTCACCCAAACCCTAAGTCATTTGGAGCATAGTGAAAGATTTCAGCAGTCGAATCCTAAGACACTGCAGGGAAATTCTGCCTCTGAATTGAGAATACTTCTAGTTTTTCACAAGGAAAGCTGTATTATTATAAATAAGTACACTTTTGTAGTCAGTTCTGTGTAGGTTGCGTGACATATGACCTCCATAAAAACAAATAATGATCGCAAAATATCAGTGGTGTATTTCGTTGCATGTTAACAGCAGGTTTAGATGTGTTTCATTTCTGACCTTGTAAAAATTCTTTCTCACTTATGCAATGCTTTTTATACATTGAATACACACACTGCACTGAGGACTCCAGCTGCTTGCACAAGGAAAGCTCTGAGAAAACAAATCTTGTTCAGGTCAGTTGCTCTTTTGGGGAATTCTTTTATTGAATTCTTTAGCAATGGCATGAGGAATGCATGGTATACCTTATAACATTGTAAACTTGGAATGAGAAAGCACAACACTGATTTTTTTTTAAATGCTCCTTGGAAAAAAATAATTCTTAGAGCTGTCAAGCTCCTTAATGCTTCTAATCAGGTTATAGATTATTATTGCTGTGCCATCCTCATCTTGATTTTGCTGTGATATGACTTGGGTTTAGGCTAATCCCATGTATTTGTAGAAATGAAATTCATGTATCTATTGAGTTGCAAATCCTCAGCTTTGACCCAGCAGTATTTCCATATCTTAGTCAAATTTTAACCTTAGGATCTTTTAATAATTTTTCCTTCCTTAGGACATTTGTAGTAAATATTTAGATAAAATTAAGAGTAACAGCTGAAAGAAGAAAAAGCATTTAGTTTATAACTAGGATGCTATAAGTAAAAGAGTTATAGTCAGAGGACCTGTGTTCCATTTCAGTCTCTGCTGTTTACTGGTTATGTGATCTTGACTAAGTCACCTTATTTTTCTAGGCCTCTATTCTTTATCTATAAATAAATGTGTTGGCCTAGATGGCCTCTGAGATCTCTTCTACTTCTCAATCTTTCATTCTCTAAATTAATGGAAGATGAGCATTACAATGTTGTTCTTGCTTGGGTGTAGATAGGCCAGGAAAGAGAATGGGTTCAAATTCAATAGTGTTCCTTAACACTGCCTAGAACATAGGGAGTGTTTAAATGCCTACTGACTAACTGACGGTGACTCACATACTACTATGAAGTTAGTAGCTTAATCTTTGCTCATCCAAGTCTTTCACACTGAAGCTCCACTGGTTATGCTTTAGATCTATTTTCATTTACATTTTAATTGCCATATGGTTTGTGGAATTATGAGAAGGATCGACATGATCATGTAATTCAGGGGTTAAGATTAAAATTCATTTTCTAGGGGAAAACACTTCCAAATCAAGGAAAATTGAATTTTGACAAGATTATATTTCTCATTGCAGATTCCAAAGCAGTCAGCATCACAGGCTTACTTTACACAGAGAATCTCCAGGGAGAATTCTTCAGCAGAGGAAGGCAGGGTAAAAATTCTGTCCACAGCTAGCCAGAAAAAAAAAAAAAATCTGAATTAGATTTTGCTTAGCCAAATGCAAAAAGGACACATTAAGTTTATATAAAGCAAAGTAAGACTGACAAACAGCTGTGATTTAGTCTGTAATAAAAGTGAAAGGGTTAACATAATTGTGATAGAAGTTTGTGGTAAATAGTGTGATACACTTGAATGTGTTTTATTGTTCCTAATCATAGTCTCCAGTGCTCAGCTCCCACTGTATTTGTTCAGGGGAGACACAATGGCCTCATAATGGCTTCAGTGAGCTGGATCATAAACTTGGCCACCAGAGAGGAAGGGCAAGGAGTGAAAAAATATCATCCTGACCCTGCTGAGTCATTTTGCACGCTGTGGTGTTATGTTCATCCCCACTGTGCAGATTAAAATTCAGCAAGCCTGGATGATGGGGACAGCAACCAGCAAATTAGCAAAAGACATATATGCTACTAATAAAAAAAAAAACACATTCAAATACATGAGACTTTGGAATTTGAAAGATACTATGTTTGCCTCTAACATAAAACAAGTCCAAGGGACAAGCCCTTCAGTGCTTATTAATACTAAGTGTAGCAAAAATGATCTCATCCAATACCCATGTCAAATTTCTATTTGTAATCAAGACATTACTAGTAGTTTGTTGTTGTGGTGTCAAAGGCATGCCATTTATTATGGCAATAGGTAAAGCTAATGGTCATAATAGGTATCTTTGCCTTTCACCACAAAAACTTTTTCAAGTCATGAAAATTAACAATAATAATTAGCATTTATATACTATTTATATATTTAACTACTATGTGCCAGTCACTATGCTAGATGCTTTCAAAATATCTAATTTGATTTACCCATTTTTATGCTTCTAGGCATTAATTCAATTCAGCAAACATTTATTAAGCCCCATTTTGTGCAATGTCAAAGGTGCTTTGTCATAGTGGGTAGAGAGCTTGCTTTAGAGGAGGATCTAAGTTCAAGTTCTGTCACATACACATAGTGGGCATGTGAACTTGAACCAGTCATTTAATATTTCTGTGACCCCAGCAACATTCTAAAATCTTTATGTTGCAGAACTGTTACTAACTCATATTGATAGGAGTTTCTTCAAGGTAAGGTTAATGTAAACACAGGTCTGATACAAAAGAAAAACAAAGAAACAAAAAGAATGCAAGGCAGTGTTACAGGTCCCAGAAAAAAACTGTTTTTGCCTTCACAGAGCTTGTAATTCTGCCTTAATATTGAAAGGGAATGTCTATAATTATAAAAAATGAATTAGCTGACTTGAAAAATTAAATATTTCATATTTTTAAAATTCTGAAGTGATAGTAGAATTAAAAAAAAATGCTACCATGCCTAAGTAAAGAACTTTCTTCCCCTGTGGCCTCATCACACATTGGTGAGTTCCAACTAAAATCTCTATTTTCAGGAACAGCCCAGACCAGTTATCTTTTATTTTCTGAATTTCTCCACCATACCCTCATATTGGTACCTGAAATCCACAAACAAAAAAGAACTTAGACATACTATTTCAATAATTTATCAATGAAAACTACCCTGACATTCTAGAAGCAGAAGGTAAAATAGAAATTAGAAGAACCCACCAAACACTTTTCCCCTTGGGATGAAAAATTCAACCTATATAAAGTTGAGCATGCAGTCTTAAAATATTGTATCCTTATTTGGGACAAGCTTTTAAGTTTATTTTTTGTGGGATTTTTAAGTCACTCTTTGTAACACCATGCACAAACAGCTTCCCAAAAGAATGCTACTGTGAATAGCTTTTAAGGTTCTGATTGCACAGTATAGTGAACACTCCATTTATTCCATAACAAATCAAGGCAAACATTCACAACAAGTCACCATATAACATTCACAACATTACATCTTATCACAGAAAATCACAATATTAAATCTTATTAGAATGGCCACATAGTTTTCACCAAAGTGGTCACAGTATTTAGAACAAAGAACAAAAGAATAATCTGGTATCCCTAAGGAGGTTTGCCTCTTTACTTAATCATTCAATCATTTCACAATACAAGTCAGTCTTCCACTCATGGGGCAATCATAGCTTAACTTAATTATTCATTTATCTAGCAATCAGTCACTAAGTATTGTTACTCACTAAATACAATTATTAGAAAATTACACAAAGCCCCTACCCCGTGGTCTCTAGTAAACTTCCATTTCATCACAGCATTCAATATCTAAGGAGAGGTCTTTCCTTCATCTTGACTCAGGGTGGTCTCTCTGATTCCCTGGA
Source organism: Pseudochirops corinnae (assembly GCA_028646515.1). Classification (NCBI taxonomy): domain Eukaryota; kingdom Metazoa; phylum Chordata; class Mammalia; order Diprotodontia; family Pseudocheiridae; genus Pseudochirops; species Pseudochirops corinnae. The sequence goes on from CM053587.1 coordinate 117,479,105, forward strand.
TCCCCTTCCATGTCCCAGATCCTACCTGAATCCACCAGTCTGTAGTTTTTCAGCTATACTGTGTATGCACACAGTGGCACATATTCCTATGTATATACAAATGTATATATGCACACATACACATACGTGGTATGTATTTATACATGCATATTTGTGCATGTCATGCATATATACAGCTAAAGAAAAGGGTGTAATGGCATACACACATATGAAGTATATATACACATATGTGTGCATTTATATATATATATATATATATATATATATATATATATATATATATATATACACACACACATAGACTGTTGAAAATTCAGTATGTACATATACATTTAACACAATATAGAACTAATTACATTAGAAGTATATAATAAAGAACACTATCTGTATGTGTGTATATACATACATATGCATATCTATCTATATCTACATCTATCTGAAAATTTTTAAAGTATATATATTCAGAAACATGATAAAATATCACCTATTTCATCACATTGTCAAATAATTTTGTAGAGCATAGATCTCCCTGTTTTCTGCCTCCTCGGATGCATATTATCAGAAGGTTCTTGAACAGAGTTATTTCTATGGCTATATCTTCCAAGGAATCCTGAATGCTCTTGTTATAAGAACAGTAGATACTTTTTTCTAAGGGATCTCATAAGGCAGCTTTTTGGGTTTTATTTAGTGAACTGCTGTTTCAGAATAACACACACGCACAAGGCATGATAGAACCTCCTTTTTTCTCTACACTCCAAGTAGTTATTAGATGGTAAAGATGTGGGTCATTATTGAATATTGCTTGTGAAACTTGCTTGGTCCTTACTATTGAGAGAATTCTCTCAATTCATGTGTAGATGACCCTCATATACATTTTACATAGATCTAAGATTTTTGTATTATTGGTAGCTACTAATAATCTCTGTTACCCTTTTAAAAAATTTCCTGGAGGGTAAAAGGCATTAGCCGTACTTTTGGTGTCTTCTTTGCCTTCTAATATATTGAATATTGGCCCCTCAAAGCATTTAAAATTATGCTAACTCCAGGACCTATCTTTTCTACATGTACTTTAAACAAAACATCTGCATTTTACATCTCTATTCCATTTAGTACTATTATATAGCAGCTATAAATATGTCAGTGACTATGAAATTTGAGTCCAACTGTTGTTGTTCCACTGCCTTCATGGGGGGAAACAGTTTGTTAAAATATCCTTTTTAATTTTTCTTCAATATTTTCTTCTGTTTATATTTCTCCCTCCCTTCCTCCCTTCCTCCCTCCAATTTTCATCCTTGAATGCCATTTGGGATGATTTTTCTCAGTTAAAGATCTTGCTAAGCTTTCTTTAAACTGGTTTTACCCTCCACTGCTTCTCTCTTCTTTATGAAATAATACTGTTTATAATCTTTTATCATTCTTCTTTGAAATATGTTACAGACAGCTTAGTATTCTAACTCAGTGCTGCTTTCTGGCAGCCATCCCTCACTGTTTGGCATGTAAGTCAAATATTTGTTCACTGAACTTTTTTTTCTTGACTCTTGGTCTTTTTGTTTTACCAATTAATTTACATTGGATTAAACTCTGAATGAGACTATTATAATCAGTGTCAATGCCATTTTTGTTCTTCATCTTTAAATTTTCAAAAACTTTTTTAAAAAAATGATTCAGTTAAAGCTTTCTTGTTGCTTTTCACCTACTATGGAGTGTTAGATTTATTTTTCTTTCAGGTACAGCATAAATTCTTATCATAGCTCTAAGGAATTGATGGACTTATTTTCCTCATTTCCTCAGGAATAATTCCTATAAAAACAATGTCTTCTTTTTCTGTTAAAATGCAGTCAAATGACCTAGTTCTTCCCAATTATTTTTTAAATGTTCATGCTAAAGGGATCTGAGGTTTCTGTATAATCTGTATCTTTTTACTTTTCTCATTTGTTTCTCTTTAAAGTTTCCTCTATCTTTCTTCCTATCTTCACCTTTTAAAAAAACTGCATTGAATTTGTTCAGTATCATAATATATTTTGATTTGATTTAGAAGATTTTATCAAGTTCTTAATTGAAATTCTCTACCACATTCCCCTCTGCAAAAACTGAAATTGTTTTCATGGTACTTTCTGTAAGTGATTTCCATTAGTGTTGAAATATGTTATGACTAAATGTGTCCTCAAATATTAGTAATAACTTTTAAGCTTACAATAAATTGAATTCTATTGATTCCTTTCTTGTATCCCCAAAGAGTAACTATGAGCCCTCCCGTGTTTTAGCAAGTGCCTTTTATTTCATCATTTTGTCATAGGGGGTTGGAAGGAGAAGGATATTGCTATTTATGTAACAAAATTAAAATTAGAATTTGCTTATTGCTAATACCTGTGTGAAATACCCACCAGTCCCTAATTTAGTGTAATTCAAGCATCCATCAGTCAGTAAATCAACAAGTATTTTTTTAGGTGCTGATGAAACAGAAAGACAAAAAATAAATATGAAAGCCTTTAGGAAGTTCATATCCTTATAGAGAAGAGTGTATGCAAATGAACATGTATATACAAGTTATATGAAAATGTAAAATGTTTATGGAAGATGCTATCAGAGAAAAAATACTGACTCTGAGTGGATGGGTAGAGAGGGGAATGGAATTGGCAAAATCTGGAGGTAAGATTTGAGCTGAGTCATGAAGGAAGGTGAGGAAGTTAGAAGTCAAAAAGGAGGAGGAGAGAGCACTAAGGACAATAAGAACAAATGCATGGATTAGGAAGTGTCTTGTGCAAGCAACAAATAGGTATGTGTAGCTACATTAGTAAGTGTGTAGAAGAGAGTAAAATTTAAGAAAACTGGGCCATCGGGGGAGGATCAGGTTGAGAAAGTCTTTAAATGCCAAACTGTGGATTTTGTATCTCAGAAGTAATAGGGAACCACTTAAGCTGGTCAAACAAAAGTGTATGCACATACACTAGAGCAGATAAACAGTCAAAAGTTTGTGTCCATATGCAAGAATCTCACCTTAACTTGAGGATATGGTGGGTGTGTTGGAGATGCAGCATACTCAAAATTGGGGTCAGGTGGCAAACTTATGTTCCCTAAGAATGGGCCTGGTTGAGAACAGCAGCGCCAGATGTAGTAGGGGGCATTCCTAATCAGATCTACATGTGGGGGAAAAGTTCTTCTGGGATCACATTTCCATAGATAGGTTTGAGGGAAGGTTGAGTAGAGATGTTTCTTTATAAGGACTGCAAACTAGGCAGAAGATCTAATGTTAACTATCTAAGATAGCAGGAGAGAAATAATTCAAAAACCTCTGCAGCATGTTAAGAGTTCATCCAACCAAAAACTGCAAGCCTTATCTCTTTGTCACTGAGTTAACTGTAGAAAAGTACAAAGTGTTTTTCTTTGTTTTTTTTTTTTTTAATGCCTATATGCTTCTATGGGAATTAGGGCCACTTAACCTAAGTGATTCTGTATTGGAGTCCCATAATTTTAACTATCACAATGTATAATAACATCAAACTATGACTATGACATCAACATTATGATATTGAAAAATATCACAGAAAGGTTTTTGAGGGAATGAATTCTATTTTATGAGTTGAACTTGATGCCCCACAGGGGACATCTATCTCAAGATGTCCAAATGGGAATTGATAGGAACTAGAGCTCAGGAAAGAGACTAAGCCTGGAGAAATCTGGAAATTATGTAGATATAAAGGAAACATCTCTGATGGTTAGTAAGCCTTTGTTTTCTCGTGTTGGATAACACACTACTTTTTAAAGCAGCATTTTTCATGGCAGCTAAAATTAGTCAGAAGTTTCTTCCTATTTCTTGCAATAATTAAAATAACATTATGGACTAAAAAGATGTGTCAATGGGGAATTATAAAGTTTCCAAGTGAGATAGTTATTTTACCTTTATTATCATTTTGCAACATTTATTAATCATCAAGTACATATAAATGCCCTAGTTCCTAGGAATACAAAGAAAAATAGAAAATAAATATACTACCTGACCTTAGGGAGCTTATATTTTAAATTTAATGAGCAAGAGGAAATATAATAGATAAGCCCATTGAGTTGAGATCATTTAAGTAGGGGGAGAGAGCTAGATACAAAGAACTTCAGGAAAGGGTTCCTAAAGTAAGTGACTTATAAACTGAATTTCAAAAGAAGCTAGGGCTTCTTTTGAATTAAATGTGAGTGACTAGTATGGAAATGTGTTTTATATGATTGCATATGTATAATCTCTATCAAGTTGCTTGCTTTCTTGGGGATGTGAAAAAGGAAGGAGAAAGATTTGGAACTCAAAATTGTGTTTTAAAAATCAATGTTAAAATTTAAAAAAAATAAATGAGAGGAAGAAATGTATTCCATATTTGGGGATTAGCCTTTGCAAATGCATGGAAATAGGAGGTGGAATGTTTGGTTTAAGTAAGAGCAAGTAGACTAATAATTCAAAAAGACAGAATGGGTGAAGTAAAGAATCATGGCATGTAGATGATTCTTAATAAATGTCTTTTTCATCAATTGTTTTGTAAAGCCCAGAAATACAGCATGAAGCCAGATTATCAAAGACTTTAAACATCAAACTGAGGTGTCTGTTTTTCTTAGAGACGATAGGAAGCCACTGAAGTTCCCTAAGCATAAAAGTGAAAAGACCAAATGTGCTTTACTTAGATTATTTTGACAACTTTATGAATAACTGTTTAAGAAGAAAGAGACTAAACGTCACTAGTCAAAATAGGAAAATTTTACAGTATTCTAGATTAGTGGTGATGAGAGCTACATTGTCAAAATAATCTACCTAAGTAATATCTAGAATTAAAAAAAAATCTTGGCATTTAAAATCATTCATAGTATAACTTCAGACTGTCTTTTTAGGTTTTATTAATGGACAAATAAAAATACATTAATTATGATCGTACTCTATGCTAGGATATCCCTCTTCACCAATGTATGTCCTAGACATGCCATCCTATTTATTATTTCTTCAATTTAGGTTTCCATCTCCTATGTTTATGCATTGACACAAGCTGCCTCCTATATCTGGAATGTATTCACTTTTTCTATCTGACTCAGAATCTCTGGCTCCTTTAAAGCTTCAGATCTAAGTGTCATTTCTTGTGAAATTAAGGTTAATATTCATAGACTTAATAAATGAACCCATTGGAGCAGATAATATCACCAATAGAGAGTGCAAAACAAAGAAAGAAGACCAAACAGCCTTATGACATATTTGATTCCATACTAATCCAACTACTAGGATTTGTTTTAGAGCTAGAAAATATAAGGATGAAAAAAACATGAGAACAAATGAGACCAGCAGTGCCAGATCTCAAATTATACTACAAAGCAATATTGCAAAATCAAAACAATTTGGTATTAATTAAAAATAGGAAGATCAATCCATTGATCAGATTAAGTGCCCAACATATAGAAGAATCTGGTTCCCTAGTATTTCCCAAAAATAAAGTTACTAGCAACTGAGAACATGAGTCACCATTTGACAATTTTTGGGGGGCAATTGGTCAGTAGTATGGAAGAAGTTAGATATAGACCAACATCTCATACCTTATACTGAGATAAGCTACAAATCCTCACAAGACTTATGTGTAAATAGTCATATCAAAAACAAATTAGAGAAATATAGGGTAATATATTAAGTGTATATATATATATGTGTGTGTGTACATATATATATGTATATATACATATATGTATAACCGATTTTTGGATAGGAGAAAAGTTCAAGAGCATCTAAGAAATAGAGACAGTCAGATAAAAAGGATATTTTTATTACATATATTTTTTTAAAAAAATTTCACAATTACATTAAAGGTAAGATTAAAAGGAAAATGACAGGGGCAAGAATATTTGCCGCAAGCTTGGGAAAGGTCTCTTACTAAACATATACACAAATATATTTATATGTAGATATGTATACATAAATATGGAATTAGTTCACATTTATAAGAATAATTCTCCAACTGATAAATGGTTTTAACATATGAACAAGCAGTTTTCAAGTGAAAAATACTAGCTATCTATAATCATGTGGAAAATTTCAATTAACCCAGTAAATTATTGATGATAGTAGACATGAATCCTCTCCCTTCCATGAAGGCACTTGCATGTAACATGGAGAACTGAATCAAATAATAAAAATAAATAAAGATGATATTTTTTTAGATGGTGTAGTATTTCACAGATTGTAGGTTCTGAATAAACTCGCTCCTTGAACTTGAATTTTTGAAGGTATTTTCTTAAATGTGATATATTCTTTTTAATTGCACTGAAATATCTATCTCCTACTCCACTGCCAGTCCATATATAAATATCTTCCTCTCTACTGCATCTCCCAATAAAATTCTTTTTTGATATACCTAAGGAAAATATCCTTTATATTTCTTTTAGGATTAATTTCAAATGGAAATTTATGTTAAAGTAGCATAAACACAAATAAATTTGTCATATTTTGTGCATTTATTTGAAAATCATCAAAAAGTCTGTCGAGTAATAAATGAGACTCTGATTTCTTTGTTTTTTTAACCTCAGTTGTAGATTTGATAATGCCATCTTTACTTATGAACTGGCCTGGTTGAGGTAACTGTCTTTCATTTGCTGTGTTCTTTTGTTTGTTTTGTTTTGTCCTGGTGAACTCTATAATTTTTACCTAAACAATTCCTATCCCCCCAACCTTCAGAGTTTTTCCATTATTTCCAGTAAATCCCCTGTGCAGAAAACTTAATACCTCAAAAGTTCTGACATCATTTGAAACAAGGTATTCGGTCTTTGTAAGATAAATATCACTTAATGTACCTCTGTTACAAACATACAAATATCTTTCCACCTATCAAAAAGGAACTTGTTATCAGTGCAGACAGCTTTATCACCAGAGATTTTCAGCATAGACAGATTTGTATCTCTTACTCTTACACTTTTTGCAAGGATAATACAAGAATACAAATCCTGAAAATCTCCTTATTTCGTGATATGTAAAAATCCCTCTATGGTACTACAATTTCTGTATAGGTTTTCTGGTTCTTGCCTTTTGTTTGTTCTGTCAGTCTTTGTCATTAACTGTGATAAAGTCACTCAAGATAAATATGCCATTGTTTTGTGATGTTAAAAAGGCTTCTTTAAAAAAAAAGTATTTTAACATATTTTGTTTTGAATTCACTGTTTCCAAATATATCTCTTCAAAACAACCAAAGAGCTTTATAGGAAAAAATAAAAGAGCAAAGAAATTATAATACCAAATAAATTTAGCAAAATTATCATGTCAAAAAAACTTACATTATAATCAATGATTCATGTTGCATAGTTCCCTGTCTCCAAAGAGGAGTGTGTGTGGAGTCTTCTCACTTCCATTCGAAACCACGTCTAACCATTAAAATTTTGCAGCATTAAATTTCAATTGTTTCTGCTCATTATTCTTTTGAACTCTAATCTCCCGTTTCCAACTTCTTTCAGAGTAGAACTGGATAGCCAGTAAACATGCCAAATTTCCAGTGACCACATTATCTTTTTCCTCAAACTTCTTCCCCCTTATTGACTTCCCTCTTTCTGTCAAAAGTAACACTGTCCTCTCAGTCACTTATGCTGGAAACCTAGGTAGATGTCATCGCTGACTTCTCACTACATCTCACCCCTCACATAGAATCTGTTGCCAAGATTTGTGAATTTTACCTTCCTAACTCTCGTGTATCTTCCCTTTTCTGAACTGGTGCAGGCCTTCATCACCTCATACGTGGACTACTGCAGTAGCCTGTTGCAGAGTTTGTCTGCCTCAGATCTCCAGGATAAATACAAAATCCTCTTTCTAGCATTCAAAGCTAATCATAACTTATCCCTTCTACCCTCTCAGTCGACTTATATCTTATTTGCTGGCACATACTCTTCAATCTATTGACAATGGCTTCTTTGGTGTTCCATGAACAAAGACTCCATCTCTTGTCTTTGGTCATTTTTTCCATTTCTCTGAAATGCTTACAATGTCCTCCCTTCTCATCTTTTCCTACTTGTTACCTGTATTCCTTCAAGTCTGTACTAAAATCCCATCTTATATGAGAACCCTTTCCCAACTAGTCTTGATTCTACTTCTTCCCTCTTTTAATTATTTCCTGCTTTTCCCTGTATATAGCTTTTTTTGAGGTACATATTGGTTTGCCTGCTGTTTCCCCTATTAGTTTGTAATTTCTTTGAGGAAAAGGACTATCTTTCATGTCTTTTTGTATCCTCAGCCCTTAGTATAGCATCTGGCCCCAAGTAGGAACGTAATACATTTTCCCAACTGACTTTATTGTTATTGTTCTTTACATTTTCATTGTTGTAATAAACAGAGATTTAGTTTTCATGTTGCTGCTTATTTTACTTTGTATCATTTTATATGTCTTTCTATATTTATCATCATTGAGCATATTCTATGTAGAACTTGCAGAACATTATTATTCCATCATATTAATGAGCCACTGTTTTTTAGCCTTTCCTCAATAAATGATTATCTATTCTGTTTCTATTTGTTGTAAATACAAGAAAAGAGTGCTGCTATAAATATGTAGGTATATCTGCAGCTTTTTCTGTCATTGACCTCCTTTAGATATTTGCCTAGCAATGGAATTTCTGGGTCAAAGGAAGTAACCATGTTAGATACTTTCTTTGCATAATTCCAATTTGCTTTCCAGAAAGGTTAGAGTAATTCAGAATAGAGTAATAATGTGTCTGTATTCCCACAATCCCTCCAATATTGATTATTCAAATATATTTTTTCTCCTTTGCCAATTTGCTCTGTATGTGGCAAAACCTTTGAGTTGCTTTGATTAATATGACTCATTATTGTTTTTATACAAAAATTTTACGTGATCATTGGTATTGTATAATTTTTAAGAATTTGTTATTTCCTTTGAAGCTTTCTTTACCAGAGAATGACTTTTGGTCCTTTCATATAGCTCTCAGTTGCCTTTATATCTCAGATAACAAGAACAGAGAAATTTCATGCAACAGTGTTACTCCCTCCACAATGCGTTTGACTGCTTCCTCTCTTGACATATTCCATATCTTCCCCCACATAGAACTTCTTTTAAAAAAATCCAGTAATCACATATCTATTACATTTAATTAATTTATTTATTTGCTTTTTTTTTTTGGAGGGCAATTGGGGTTAAGTGACTTGCCCAAGGTCACATGGCTAGTTTTTGTGTTGTGTCTGAGGTCTATTATATTTTAAAAGAAATCCGTATAACTTATTTTGTTGATAGTTCACACCAGTAATAACAGGGAAAGAGAACTGCTATTTCTAATTAATTTTTATACTATGATCTTTAACATTGAGATTATGTTTTTATTTTGAGTTTAACATACGGTGTTAGCCTGTATAAATCTAATCTCTATCAAAAAGCTTTCCAAATTTCCAAGCAGTTTTTGTCAAGTTAGGACTTCTTTCCTAGAAAAGTCTTTTTAAATTATCAAACACTGAGCTATTGAGTTCAGTTCTTTCCGCTTCTTATTTATTTAGTTTGTTTTGTTGAATTATTTTTTCTATTTTTGAACTAGCATCAACATTTTTTATGATTGCACTGAAAATTCTGCTAGAAACACTATGTAAAAAAAGACAAAATTAAATATGAACCCTGCTGTTATCAGACAATTATATTCTTGATCATTTAAAAATACAGACAAAACTAACCAAGAAAATGAGGAAAAACTTCCAATAGGACATAGCACATGAATTAAGTCTTATACATACAATGTATGAAGTGCTGATCCTACTTCATTCATACTTTTTGTTTCCTTTCAGATATTTCCTCCCAATGAATTGTTTTATTTGTTTATTTATTTGTTCATTTATCTATTTGTTTATTTATTTTAACTTTTACAAGGTATGCCTTTGGTAGCTTAGTTAGTATACCACTAAATCTGTAAACCAAGTTAGGTAATATTGTCTTTTTTCTTAGATTAGCAGGGCCTGGACAGCTCTCGAATTATATATTTTAATCTTTATTTAAGGGAAATTTAAAAAAATGTATTTGACAGGTATTGAATGTGTGTTCTTATACTGATTCCCAGATACCTTTATATATTAAAACCATTTTGAACTGATCTTCTCTTCTTATTTCTCCCTTCTAAAATTTGTTCTTACCATGTAGAAATGCTATTCCTTTCTTCAGGGTTTTTATGACTTGCCCCAGGACTGCAGCCCAGGACTGGGACACAGATCTAAGTATGGGCAAAGCAACAGAGTTTGGCCTCAGAGCCTACAGAGAGAACCCTATAATCTCCTTCTGACCAGTTATTTGATCCCCTTTCCCTCTGTAAGCTGAGAGCTCCACAAGAAGCCATACTACTGCTGCCACTGTCACCACCATTGTGAGACCACTGTTGATTCAGTCATTTCCAAGGTCTGCTCCTAGTTTGCTGGGGATGGGGCTGTACTGAAGCCTGGGATGGACCACAATGCTGTCTCACAGTGGTCAGACACACCTTTCCTACTGACCTTCTAAGTTACCTTTGGCATTTTAGGATTGAGAAGTCTGGAAACTGCCACAGATGCTTGTGCTTCAGTTCCTTGATTTCAGTTCTACACTTACTATGGCCTGGTCTATGCTGGCATGGCCTTTGATGGACTGCACCTCTCCCTTAGCCTGGTACAACAGACCTTTACCCTCAACCTTCTAGGTTGTCTTAGGCTGGAAATTTATTTCATTCTTTCTTTATGTGGATTTGGCTGTTCTGGAATTTGTTTAGAGATATTTTTACAGATATATGGAGGGATTCAGGGGAGATATGAAGTACATCCCTACCTTCACTCTACCATCTTGGTTCTGTCCCCCCAATATTTTGAATTTTCTTAGAAAAGATACTGGAAGGTTTTGCCATTTCCTGTCCGGTGTTTTTTACAGATAAGGAAACTGAGGAAAATAAAGTAGTTGCCCATGATCAGAACATTAGTAAGTGAAGCCAGATTTGAACTCAGGTCTTCTTGACTCCAGACCAGGTGCTCCAGATCTTTATCCACTGTGTTACCTTGTGCTTGTCAATTTTAAACTGTTTCCCTTTTTTCTTTTAATTGCTTTTACTCACTCATCATTATAATTAGATGAGTAAAATATTTATCGATTCTGTTACCCAAAAATCAACTTTTAATTTTGTTTTGTCAATATGAAAATAAATATTTTAATATTCTTATTATCCAATTTATCACTTTCTCTTCTTATTTTTCTTATTCTTATTATCTTATTATTATATGTTAAATACACCTTTGATATGCCATTGCATGAAATAAGCAAAACTATTAAGTTAAAAATTAAAGTTGTCAGATGTGGATGAAATTTATCAATTTGCCTATCCTGAATTTTATTAAGATATGGAATCAGAAATCACTTTGAAGACAGTTGTCTACTTCAAATAGTGGAAGACTTGTAACTATTTTAGAAATGTTTTGGAAGGTCTCTGAAGTTTTGTTTGCTTATTTAAAATGTGCGTGTGAATATGTGAATTGATGTGGGTGTTAGGTTTCTTCAAGTAGAGGGATCTGACCTTTCCTTTCTTTGTAATAAGTACAGGGCTTTTCAGACAACAATCTATGTAAAATGAGGAGATTTAGTGAGTTTTCAATGACACACATTCACTCACCCTGTGCACATTATCCTGATTCTGCTGCTACTGTATGTTTTTAGGGCGAAAGGGGAATCTTAACATCATTGGGTTTCAGTCTCTTATCTCTAAAATGAAGGGATGGGTTGGAAGGGTAGATGACCTTTGCAATGTCTTTTAGCTGCAAAAAAATGATACTGTGACCCTAGAATTATAAATGTGGAAATATAATACCTTTATGCATCGTGTATCAACTATGTGCCAGGTACTATGCTAAGTGCAAGGGATTAAAAAAAAGACAGCTTCTGTTCTCAAAGAGCTTACAATCCAATAGGAAAAAAATACAAACATATACAAGATAAATAGGAAATAAACTAAGGCATTTGAATTAACAGAGATTATGGAAGGTTTCCTGTAGAAGATGGAATTTTAGTTGATACTTGTAGAAAGTCAAGGAGGTCAGCAGTCTGAGAAAAGGAGAGAATCATTCCAGTTATGAGGGCCAGGCAGAGAGAATGCCCAGAGTGTAAAAATGGAGTATCTTGTTTGTCTAATAAATAGGAGTTCAGTGTCACTGGATAGAAAAATCCATAGTGGAGAAGAAAATGTGATGAGTTTAAAGGCAGTAGGAGGAGGCTAGGTGACAAAAATGCCCAACAGAGCATTTTGCGTTTGGTCCTGGAATCAATGGGAAACCACTGGCATTTATTGAGAAAGAACACTACATTTCATTAAAAACATTTTAGTGAGTGAATGGAGGAAGGAATGAAGTAGGGAGAGACTTGAGGCAGGCAGACCCACTAGAAGGGTATTGAGATAATATAGGCATGAGCTAATGAGGGCCTCAAATAGAGTGCTGGCATTGTCAGTCCGTGATTGAGTCTGGCAGCAAGGATCTAGGATCCCTAATATTTAAGTAACTATCGAGAGTATGAGTTGGATTAATTCATTCATTGAATGAGCCATTTAAGAGATAATACTTTGCATTAGTCCCTGTACTGAGTCAGAAAATTTCCTTTTTCCTCTTTGCATGAAAAAGGAGTAGAAAATTGTTGAGTTATTATTGAATTGCCCGTAATTAGTGGACCTCAAGTCTTTTAGACTTTTAGCTGAAGAAAATGTTTCATAATTTATTTTTTCTTTGGATAAAGTACACAAGACTTTATGAATGTATATTTCTTGCTTCTTATAACATTTTCAAAATGTCTTTTAAAAAGGATAACATTGCATTTATACCCTTTCTCCTTTATTCCAGAGGGGAATTAGATTTTCATTAAAAAAAAAAAAAACTAAATTGATAATTTATCATGTATTCAGGAATCCCTTAGATTTCTGTAATTCTAACTTGAAAAACATATATACCTTAAGTCAGGCTTCTTCATCTATTGGATAGAAAAGTCATCTTTGCACTCAATATTATTTTTTTTTTCCTCACATCCAATTAGAAACAGGAAATTGAAAGAACTGTGACCTTATCCTTAGGCATTAACAAGCAGATAGTGGACTCTCACCTTGTAGAAATAATAAAAGTCAACATTTCCCAACATATGGGCAAGCAGATGGATATTTATTTTGATCCCAGCAGAATCAAGAAAAAAATATATCTTAAACACCATTTACTAAAATTTGTAGTAGCAAAGCATCTGTAATTTTGTGATGTTAAAAGGTTGGAATGTAAAACAACTGAGTAACTAAGATTAATTGTCTGTGATATTTGAGTTGGGAGAGTGCCTAGTGTATATTTATTCAGAGGAGGTGTTTACACTATTAATGGGACATATGCAAAAATTTATGACATACCTTAAGAGATCATATCTTTTAATGAACTTAGGTCACTTGTATCAGACAAGAAAGTAAACTTTGTTCACAATATCCATGGCCTTCATTCCTAGACCTCATTTTCAAAACCTCATTTTATATTCTTCTTTCCTTATCTGATATGTGTGTAACTTAGACATCAACAAGAACTAGGGAGAATGCCTGAGAGGATGAGCAGAAGAGATGATGCTGATTCAATATCTTCTTTTTTCCTCTGTTTTAAGCTATGACTTGTTGTGTTTTTACATTTTTGGGGAAAGCACAGGTAGAGAGGTGACAGATATTCATACATAATGTGCATTCTGACTCTACCAACCCCCAGAGAGATAGAAATAAGATTCCATAGTTTTATGACAGCTCGCATAGCTGGAACGGAGGAGAGGTTTGATGGAATTTTTTTGAGCTGTGAGGGCTTAAGGGCAGAGAAAATTACTGCTAAGAAAATGTTGAAAACCCCTATATTTTCGAAGGGAGCATATGCTACACATTTATATCATTCTCTTTGAAAATTGAAAGTTTGAAACATCTCATTATTAAGGCTATGCTAGCAATGGAGGTCTCCCTGAATCATTTTAAGAAACTGAGGAAAAGAAAAAAAAAGCTATGGATTGCCCTCTTCTTTCAACTGGAAAATAGAATCAATAAACCTTACTCTACTGGGGAAAGGGCATGTAAGACAGTAGGAGAAGGCAATCTACTACTAAAGCCCATGACAAATTGTGGTTATTTCAGCAATGTATTGTGGCTCTGCACCTATAACAAGAAAACTGTCAACGTAGGTAGTACAATATATCATTAGATTTCATAGCATCTCTGTAAAGAATATAAATATTCATAGGTAAACTATACCTTGTACATTTACAGCAAAATAGTGCATATTGATGGTGCATGGGAAAAATTGTGAACATTTATGGACCATTGAATTTTGTGAGGAAACCAAAGCAATTAATGCATATTTCACAGGAGGGAAATATGAATTGTGTCTGCATTGAATGCTCTATTAAGAAGAAACATTTCTTTCCTGCCCAAATATTTTCTTCCAAATTAATCAATTTTTTTTTTCAAAATGATTTTTGCTTAGTGATGATGGTCTTTTAGACTTCATTTTTAATCTAGGAAAAATGATACCATTTGGACAATCAAAGTAATATTTTCTGCATAAAAGGCAGTTATTATTTTTGATTCTTAGAGTGAACACTTTTAGTATGATTTTACACACTATAATGTACATTTTTATCTTGCTTGTCACCTAATTCACTAGCCTGACAGGTCAAAGTGTTACTTCTTTTGAAAGACTGTTACAGTTCATGTTTATTTCCCTCCATACCTGTTAAGAAGCTCTTCCTTCTTTCCTTTCCTCCCTTCCTTCCTTCTTTCCTTCCTTCCTTCTCTCCTTCCTTCCTTCTTTTCTTCCTTCCTTCCTTCCTGCCTTTCTTCCTTCCTTCCTTCCTTCCTTCCTTCCTTCCTTCCTTCCTTCCTTTCTTTTTTCTTTCTTTCCTTCCTTATTGCCTTCTATCATTCCTTCCTTTTTCCTATATTAGAAGAAGGCGCCATGGAAACTGAATTTTCTAGCAAAGATATGAATATCTAAAGTGAATTTGTCACATATAAGACATTCTGCTTAAGTGGAAAGAATGATAACTTCATTTCAGAGGCAATCATTTATTTCTCTTTTTTCGGTACAGATGCTCTAGAATTTTAATAGCGTCATCCTCTGAAGTCATATTAACATACCGTAAAGGTCTTCTTCTTCTTTGACTCTTATTGTTATGACCTGTTGCCTTTAAAATGTATTTTTTTAATGCAGATGTCACTTATGACTTGTAATATTTCCTTTCTGGGCAAAGGTATTGCTTTAAAAGTCAGTCTAAAGCATACTATAAATTATAGTGCCAATTTTAATTAATATTATGTAGACAATAAACTGCACTGAAGACTGCCACTCAATTAATGTGCCTCTGCTTACACTATAAAAAAAAGGAACTACAAAAAAGGTGGCCAGTCCACAAACTCTGAGACCCTTTCTGGCAGGCCTACTAAATCATTGTCATTTAAGGATGTAATTAGCCTATCTCATTAGCTAATGAAGGTAATTACCATTAGAATTCTTTCCCAATTTATGATTTCCTCCTTTATCACAACTCAACAACCCAATCATTTCAGGGCAATAGCAAAATTAGCTCACAAATGACCCTTGCATTAATGACTGAACAGCACCTTGTAACAAGGAGCAAAGGGTTATTTATTCATTAAAGAACTAATTATATTATGCAGTGGAGATGTGTTGGTGATGACTCTCACAGCAATTTAGCCAAAATGTTCTGTGTTAAGTATTCTGCATTATCACTGTCCTGACACAGGAATAATATTTACTCCAGTATAAAACCCTAGGAGCACAAGCATAGTTTCTCATTGATATTCTGCTTGGAAGTATATAGTGATAGCTGTGTTAAGAATTAAAAGTATTAATATTAAAGATGATCTAATTTCAGATTTTAATTTGGGCGTCTATGTGTTTTGTAGTAGAAGTTTGATAAGTTAAAGATTTTTTTTTTCTTCCATCATACTTCAATATGCATTTAATGCTATATTTTCTAAGAGATGTCATTTATCTGAGACATTTGCTCTTATGGATTTCCCTACTTTTAAGAACACACATACATACTTATAACCACACATATGTGTATGCATATATTTATATACATAGATGTGGGTGTATTAATCTCTCAATATAATATTTCTAAAAATTAAATTTTGATTAACATTATTTCAAGACACCTCAATTTGCAGAGGAATCTAAAGATATTCGAATTTTGAGCTTGAAGATAACCAAAAAATCATGGAGCAGAATTACCTTCATTTTGCAGATGAGGAAACTGAGCTCTAAAGGTAGAATAAGTCATCAAAACCATAAGGTGCATTAAACGACAACTCAAGATTTGAACCCTGATCTCTATATAATGCAAAGCACTTTCTACTCATCCACCAATACATAAAAACATGGGCAAATTTATAAAAGGTCCATTTACACAAGGAAGCATGTTGTAAAAATGTTTCTCCGTATTAAATTTTCTCAACGGAACACAACAATGAGATAAGTTTAATAATAAGTATGCAGTATAAATCTTAAATTGGTGGGGAACCTGTGAACTCAAGGTCATATGTGACCTTCTAGGTCCTTGTTTGCAGCCTTTTTTTTGCATTTATATTAAGCATATTTTTGTATTACTCATGTTGTAAAGAAGAATTAGAACCAATGAGAGGAACCATTAGAAATAAGAAACAAAACAAAGAGGGAGCGAATAGGATGCTTCAATGTGCATTCAGATTCCATAGTTCTTTTTTCTAGATATGTACAGCATTTTCCCTCATAAGTCTTTTGGAGCTGTCTTATGCTTGCATTGCTGAGAAGAGCTAAGTCTATCAAAGTTAGTCATCACACTATGTAGCTGTTACTGTGTACAATGTTCTGGCTAGACTGACTTCACTCACCATCAGTTTATATAAGTCCAGGTTTCTCTTAAGTCTTCCTGTTCATCATTTCCTATAGAACAATGGTTTTCCATTACTTTCTTATACCATAACTTGTTCAGACATTCCCCAAGCAATGAATATCCCCTCAAATTCCAATTCTTTGCCACTACAGAAAGAGCTTCTATAAACACTTTTGTACATGTGTGTCTTTTCCCAATTTTTAGGATATCTACAGTTTTATAGAACTTTGGGCATAGTTCCAAATAGCTCTTCAGAATGATTGGATCAGTTCAGAACTCCACAAACAATGCATTAGTACCACAATTTTCCCACATCTTCTCCAACATTTGTCATTTTACTGTTTTGCTATATTATCCAATATGATAGATATGATGTGGTATCTCAGAGTTATTTTGATTTGCATTTCTATAATTGATAGTAATTTAGAGAATTGTTAATAAGACTATAGGTAGCTTTAATTTCTTCATCTGAAAAATTGCCTGTTCATATCATCTGACCATTTATTAATTGAGGAGTAACTTGTATTATTTTACATTTGACTTAGTACTCTATTTTTTAGAATCTATATGTTAGAAATGAGGCCTTTATCAGAGAAATTAGCTATAAAAATTGTTTCCCGGCTTTATGCTTTTCTTCTAATCTTTGTTGCATTGGCTTTGTTGGTATAAAAATATCTTAATTGAATGTAATTAAAATCATCCATTTTGCATTTCATAATGTTCTCTATCTCTTGCTTTGTCATAAATTCTTCCCTTCTCCATAGATCAAACAGGTAAACTATTTCTTGCTCTCCTAGTTTGCTTATAGTATCAGCCTTTATATATACATCATGTATCCATTTTAACTTTTTCTTAGTGTATGGTGCAAGATGTTGGTCTATGCCTAGTTTCTGCCATATATTTTCCATTTTCCCAGCAGTTTTTGTTAATTGGTGTGTTAGGTTCATCTAACAGCAGGTTACTATAGTCATTGAGAGTTGTGTCTTGGGTATCTAACCCATTCCCTTATCCACCACACTATTTCTTAGCCAACACCAAGTAGTTTTGATGATTGCTGCTTTATAACACAATTTAAGATCTGGTATGGCTAGACCACATTTCCTTGCGTTTTTTTTCATTAATTCCCTTGATATTGTAGAATTTTTTTCTTACAGATGATTTTTGTTGTTATTTTATCTAGCTCTATAAAATAACTTTTGGTAGTTTGATTGATATGGAACTGAGTAAATAAATAAATTTTGGTAGAATTGATATTTTTATTGTATTAGCTTGACCTACGCATGAACAACTGACATTTTTCCAATTATTTTGATCTGATTTTATTTGTGTGGAAAAAAACCAAAACATTCAATTACTTTTTTAAATTAGATGCATTTGTCTGCTGGAAAGAACTCTTGCATATGGATAAATAGATACATTTAACAATGCAAACTTTAATCTAATGTATCAATTTTTATCTACTATATCATTCTCTTTATGTAGCTTAATTGTAATTATATCCAGGCCAATCATTTCATAAGGTAAAGTATTCAGAATTTGCACTTACTAAACTCACTACACATAAACAAATCTGGATACTTTCCCCACCTTTGCATTGTTGCAAAGCATAGGCACTTCTTTAGACTCCTGCATTGTCCAATCACGAAGACATGAAGAAAGGGAAATCAATGTTACCAGTTGTGTTGAGACTAAATACATTTTCATAAACACTCATTGATAGTTATTGAAAACTGACTCATCATGGTATCCAATCTCTTCTTTGACCATCATATATTACTCCCACTAAAGCCCAGGATCCCTGGCTTTCACTTTAATACCCATCTCCTTATTCCTTTCAGATGTATGAAAGCCTTACTAGTTACCCATGCTTTTTTATTGTTTGCAGAGCGTTGTAATTCCCCTGGGCTCTTGTTTCTTATTCCTGGTTCTTGGGACCCTGCAACCTCCATATTCCAGGACAAATTCTCCACAACCTTTCTGATTATCTCATCTCCTTTACCCTTGTGGTCCCATCTTTTCCCCTATAAGCATACAACCCAATTGATTTACTTTTAGAAGAATTCTGTATTTCCGTCTCTAATTTCTGATTTCATTTAAATTGCAGATCAACTGTTGTCATGCTATGATTGTTTGAACATGAGTTAGGTCCCTAGACTTTCCTAACTGGAATTTTAGTATGTGACAGGAACAGAAATGAAAATGTATCAATGTTATCAAATTCATTTTTTAGAATCAGTATTTTTTTTTTTATTTATAGCCCAGGGAAATTAGAATGCCTTGAGTGAATTATTTATGCTCATTTTCATTTCTTATTCTCCTTATATGTACTATGACAAGGTTTGATACAGTGGCCTATAAAGTCCTGTAAAATGGGATAAGAAAGGGAAGGTAGAAGAAAGGAGAAGCATCTGTGTGATGCATTCAAATAACAGAAAGTATTTATATAAAGAAAGGAAGAAAGCATGACATGATGTATAGAGATGCAACGTTGAAATCATGAATATCTGTGTTCAAATATTGCCTTTCCCAGTTTCTGTTTGCATCACCCTAGACAAATACTTATCACTGCTCTGGGAAACTCTCTATGATTGCCAGTTGCAAAAGAGTTTCCAATCTGTACTTAATAGAAGGATTTTCCTCATTGGGTATGCCCTGTTACTGTGGAAACCCATCTTTAAAAAAAAAAAAGACAATATAACTTGTGACTGGTCGCTACTTGATAAAGAAGTCTTTAAAGTTCCCTTTATTCCTCTTCTATTTTCTGTGAATCTGTGTTCTCATTGATATTATTATTCTCTCCAGTGGTACAATTTACAACCAATTTCTGCACTCTCCTCCAGTGTTATTCTGATCCATATTCTCTGGCAAATTTTTCATGGGAGTCCTATTTACTATAACACGTAGAAGTCTTCCTCTATTAACATTTCAAAGATAGCAACAAAACATGCAGATGATACATTTGTTATCCTTTGCTCTCACTGCATAAAAAGAACATTTCTTTTTCCTTTGCACATTTATTTGGTAATATAATTTATGCCAATTCTTCTGCACAGTTTTCTTCGGTAATATGTTGCAACATACTCCAATTCATCATCTGTTTTGCCATTGTCCTTTGAGTGAATGTTGATTTAATTCTTAAATAATATGTTTTCTAAACAACACAACATAACTTAACATTACAAACAATCAACACAATCAAAAAGAATACCGATATTGAAAAAAATGGACTTTTTTGGGAAAATTTTATGATCTTTAAAAGCACCCTGCATTTCCTGAAAATAATCAAATCCACTCTCTTCTTCAATTATTAGCTCAACTCAATTTCTGTAATATTTCTCCAAGACACATGACATGATAGATCCATTTATTGGACTGCCCATTTGACTCCATAGCATATTCTAGCAGAGGCTCCCAAAGTTAGTGATACCACACTGTGGGGGATAATGGAATGATATAGAAGTATAGTAGTAGCATTGGATACAATTGGGAGACATTGAATAAAAATTAGGGGGAAGCATAGAGAAAGAAAAGAAAAAAAGGAAATTTTGAAAAAAAAAACATTGGTGCATGTTTCATCTGTTGTGTAATAGATTTTCAAAAACACTGTTTTCCAAATAAACACACAAAATGGCATTTGTAACCTATCAGTTAAGACCTATACACAGGTGTTAACAAGGAAGTGTTGGCAGCTGAACATATTGTGCTTTGTTAGGAAGTCCAGCATGTATTGACAGGAATGTATTCATGTAATGACTTGTTTACAATATGATACCGTATGGTTCTATAACATGATATTGAATCATCAACATTTCAATGTGGAGAAAAACACCATACATTTACAATAAAATATTAAATTTAAGTTGCATGATTTAAAAATATGTATATATTTTTTGAAATGACACAATTACAAAAATCATTAAATGGTTAAAGAAAGTAGATGTCTAAGGTGGGGTGGTGCTGAATAATGTTTTAAAGGGGCCAGTAGGCCAAATAAGTCTGAGAACCTCTGTTCTAGAGTTTCAGTAATGGACAGTTTTCACCTATTTCTCTTCCTGAGTGAATAGTTAGACCAAACTCTTTTAGGTGGTTTTTACTCTCATTCAGGAGGCTCTGGAATGCTTCTGAGCATGAGGCAATCAGCATGATGCGCTATATAAACAATAAAACTGGAAGACTTTATCATCTATATGGAATCATTCTTCTATTTTTATTTTGCATTGTATGTTCTCCATAGCAGAAACAGACACTTTGGGTGGGCACACATCCCACTGTTTATGTCTACTATGCTATTTGTGTCTACTATTTATTATTAATTTATGCTATTTATGTTTGTGTCTATTGTGCTACATTTCAAGGAAACTATTAACATTTTAACATGTGCAAGGAAAATAATCACATTCAAGGAAATTCTTTGTATTAACACTATGTATATATATATATATATATATATATATATATGTAATTTCAGGATAATATCACTCAAAAATATATTCTCATACTTTAACTGTTATTGTCTCAGGCAAATTGTTCTCTTTAATATCAAATACTAATGAGAGGCATATGGACCAGTACTTATTATCATTTTCAGAATTACCTTTTTCTTGGTGTTGATAATGATCATAACTTTCCCATTCATTCATTTCTTTTTACAGTATAAATTCCTGAAAATTCTCAGAATTGTGCCTCTTCTACTACAATTGTTCTTTGTATATTTTTGTTTTCCTTTTTTTGTTATTCCTATTTTTGTTAACTTTAGCGATATTTCAACTTTTTCTGCTCCACATTAGTGATTGAAAATCTGATGATTTCACTCTAAATGATGGATATGACAGTTTGCTACAGTAATATTTACAGAGATTTTCCATTTTTCAGCATTCCTGTCTTCCTTCCAGTTTCATGCTTTATTTATTTATTTATTTATTTATTTATTTATTCATTTCTTCATTCATTCATTTATTGATTGATTTATTCATTCATTCATTCATTTATTTATTTGTTTATTCATTTATTTATTGGTCTGGTTTAAGTTAGTCTTCTAAAACTTTTTGTAAATTCTTTCTTTATGACTTTTACTTTCTGGAAAATGCTACTTATGGGGCAGCTAGGTGGCACAGTGAATAGAGCACTGGCCTTGAAGTCAGGAGGACCTGAGTTCAAATCCAGCCTCAGACACTTAACATTTACTTGCCGTGTGACCTTGGCCAAATCACTTAACTCCAATTGCCCTGCCTTCCCCCTCAAAAAAAGCAAAAAAAAAAAAGCTGCTCATGATGTCATGCATTAGACTTTCAGAAAGATTTTGCCAAAAAGTTAGTATGGTATCCTAGTGTTGCTTAGCTACCATGTCTTTCATTATCAAGGAGATCAAAAGTTGGCTAGCTGACAAAATTTCTAGTTTCTTTTGGTTTTCTCCTTGTACCAATTATTTTAAATCCTTTAATTAGTCTTAGTAATAATGACAATAATCTATTCTGTGTTGATGTGTTCTTTTATTTATTTCTCATTTTTTATTATTCACATATTATTTAAATAGGTCAGATTAAGTTATTTTAATTGCACACCAAATCTTTACATTTATATTTCTTTTTATAATTTGATCCTTATTTTAACCTTTGGTCTAACATGTAAATAGCCTTTCTCAGACGTGGAGAAACTGTGGCCTCAAGGCTACATGTGGCCCTCTAGGTCCTCAAGTACAGTCCTTTCACTGAATCCAAACTTCACAGAAGAAATCCCCTTAATAAAAGAATTTGTTCTGCAAAATTGGAACTCAGTCAAAAGGCTACAGCCAAGAACCTAGAAGGCCCCATGTGGCCTTAAGCCTGCAGGTTCCCAACTTCTGGTCTACTTTATACTCAGATACTGATTTTTCCTTCTCTTGGTATCAGTAAAAACAAATAAACAAACATACAACTATTTCATGTATTTTAAGATAAATTCTGTTTTTACACTTTCTGAATGTATTTCCTTCTTACTTGCCAAAAGAAAATATCAATTTTATTGGATAAAGTTGATAAAACATTTAAGCCCTTACTATTTGTCAAATAGTGTTCTAAAGGTTGGAGACATGGAAAGAGGAAAACAAAAAAGTTCTTATTCTTAAGTGTATTCACATTTAATATATCACTTGAACAGGAGGTAGAAACTGGGGTGGGAGCACTATGTAGGGTCAAGGTAGCTGGTATAGATAGTTATTTGGTAGGGAAGTGGGCGTTATGATTGTGATGTCAAATGATACAGCAATTGCAGATATTAAAGTATGTTAATTTCATTGGGAGGGTCTGGCCTTACCAAAGCTGCAATTAGGCTAGGGAGAGCAAAAGGAGGCTCTAGTGTACATTTTTTACATAGATAGAAAGAGCTAGGCTAATCATAAAGGTAGAAGGAATTATGTTAAAATTATGTTAAATTATGTTAAAATATGGAACTAGTATTCTATGTAACTTCTTTTTCCTAGAAGCAATTATCCAGATTATCTGTTCTTATCTACTCCCTACCCCTCATTTGGGAACTTTCTGCTTGGAAGAAGGGGAGAAAGTATCTTAAGGTCCCTCCATGTTGAATCCCCCCCCCCAATCCAGTCTCAACCTGAAGTACCTTTCAAATACTCTTAAGTATTCAGTCTGTTTGCCTCATGTGTTTCAAATACTAATTTTGTCTCTAGTATCACTGAGTTCTCATAGAATTACTCTACCATCTTATACTATGCAGTAGAGGTTAGTGTTTGGTTTGGTGTGATCTTTTGTGCAAATGTTTATCAAGACTATTGAAAAATTAGAAACTCAAGTATCTAATGATATAATATTTTTCATATTTTTGAACATGAAATACAGTTAAAGCAACTTGATCATCTAGAAATCCATATTTGATTAAAATGTGCTTGGTTACTTCAAATCATTTTCCATATAAATCATGATATTTTAAAAACAAATCTATGAAAAAATAATTCTACTACTGTTGAAGGGCAAGTGTGAGCTATTTGGGTTTAATGGATATGCAAACATGGCATTTGTCTCTTTTTTGTTGCCTCACAGAAGACATGATCTATATTGGATCAAATATCCTATGGCTATTCCAGACTCTTCAAGGTAATACCTGCTCTAATCCTTTGCTTTAAATATTTAAAATATTTATATAATCTCTGCACCTTGGGGATTGAATAGATTTCTATTTCAAAGAGCAGTGAGACTTTTGCATTCAGCATCCATGGCCTTGATTTTGTTAGGGCAAAAGTAATGACTTAGAATGCTATATTTGATAATTTTTTTCTTTTACATATTTTAGAATGTTTTAGTGATGCATGTCATTAATTGCTATCTTCAGTTCTTCCTAACCAGTCAGAGAATAGGATATTATGCTCACCCCTTTCTACTTAGTGAAATATAATTATTTTAGTGGTACTTAAGTGTAGGGTTAAATGTACACTAATTTTCTTCTGTTACATTTCCCTAACTGTGATGCTGATTTTCTTTAATGCTCATTGGCATATGCAGGTGTCTCCAAAAGCAAACATACAATATTTTTCCACTGAGTGACAAAGGAACTTGAATATACATTTGCTTTGCTGTACATGAGCAGATAGTATAGAACAGTACCAAACATAGCAACATTAACAATATTTGCTATTTCTGAAAAGTAATTGTTTTTATTCAAAATTCAGGTTAGTGCCAAATAACATAGCTCCACTCTAAAACTCCCAGGGAGTGCTTTAGGAATTCTAGTCATCGATTTCTGAAAGTCGCATGTTGATGGCTTATTAATGAGAAACTGGTGTGCTATAACATGGATTGAATTATTTTGAAGTTGCAGCAACTGTGTGTTGGAATATGTATTCGTTCATGGGGAAAATGATTAAGCAAGACTGAAATTACTTGAAACTACTAAAAAAAAACCAAGATATCACTTGAATACTCTTTTCATCAGTGTTTTATCTGGCAACTATCTAGTAAATTGTTTTATTATTAATTGAGTTGAACATTAATTATGAGCTAGTATAATATATATTTTTGTTTTGTTATCTTCCCAAACTGTGAAACATAATTTCAATAATGAAAGGATGGGACAGAGAGACAGACAGACACAGAGAGTCAGAGATACAGGGATAGAAAGATAGACCTATCTAAAAATTCTAGGAGGTACCATGATAGAGATAAAAGATTATGGATCATAGATTAGGAAGAAATGAGTTTGAATCCATTTTAGAGCCTTATTATTAACTTGCTGGCCATGGGTACATCATTTTGATGTTCTGCACCTCAGTTTTCTCATGTGTGGAAAATGAATTTTCATTCTTTACCTCACAAAATTTTTGCTGACTCAGGTGTTTTCAGTAATTGAGAAGCTTGAAGAGATGACAGGGTAAGTGCTTTGTTCATCTGTATGTATCTGTTGAAGACCATCTACCAAGCTATAGAGAACTTGTGGTTTGCCTTAGTGGAGGAAACATTGATACCATTGAAATTATAGATTCTTTTGTTTTGCAGTTACTATGATTATCATCTTCATTTTTATTGTCCAGCAAGGATTTCTTGAGCAGCAGAAACCATTTGCACAGGAATCACTCCATGAGTTCCACCAATGGACCAATTGCTAATCATGTTTAGGACAGTTCCTTACTAGACTTTTTCTAGGCAAATTATTTAATTAAAAGTACTGAGAGATAGTGCCTCATGGATCTATGATACACTGACTGTGATGACATAGGAACAGCAATATGATTCCTTCATTTTATTCTACTACTTTCACACTTCTGCCACTTAATTGTCTACCCTGGAAAGGAGTTCATTGCAACTATTGATATCTCCTGGCATCCTCCTCTCTATACTCTTCCTCTGTATCCATTACTAAGGAACAATTTTCAATTAAAATATAATTGTAATTGGAACAGTGCAATGCAATTTTTTTTCTCACTTGCAACTTTTCATTTAAATCTATTACCTACCAAATTGAAAAAAGACAGAGAAGTTGAATACTTTTGGTTGTATGTGTTTCCATCAAAATGTAAATTTACCAATGTGTATTCTTATGTCCTTTAAAACTATATAAAAGTATTATTTTTATACTTACTGCCTTACCATTTTATACTCCATATTCTTTCATCTGACCCTCAGTTTTCCTGTTAAAAAATAGTGAGATAAGTATGCCAATAGTTGAATTCTCAAATTATATCACTTAAATTTTTTTTCATCTTTTAGTGTTATGGGATATGTGAGTCTTATATGAGACTGTTAGCTTCCCAAGGTCAGGAACTATCTTATTAATAAGAGAAGGAACACTGAATTTGGAGTTAGTAGTTCTGATTTGAAATGTAAGGCTGCTATATATTAACTTATATTTATGTTGTTGTAGACATATTAGTGTTGGAGGACTTCATATATATGGGCCTTGGGTTGCCAATCTATAAAAAAGAAGTTTGGATTAAATGATCTTTAAAATATCATTCATCTCTAAATCATTTAACCTTTGATCCAATGGAAAGTATTAACATTAAAGGATTAGCATGAATAGAGTTATAATTAGGAAGATGAACCTGCCACAGCCCTAACTAAGAAAGACATGTATCAGGGAAGGGTATTAATAGAGGACAAAAATTTAATGCATATTCTCTATGAATAGAAGCAAAGGAAATGTTTCCAACAAGAGCTCAGATACAGGTTGAAGGGAGAAGTGTTCCAGGGGGCTATGGAGGTAGTAAACTGCAGTCTGTTTGTTCTCTCCATCCCCACAAAGAAATTCCCTCATTTCCCTGCCACTCTCTAGGAAGAACTGACTTTAAAAAAAATATTGATTTGTTTGTTTACTTTTAGTTTACAAGACTCAGTTCAACAATCCTTTGAGTTTCAAATTTTCTCCCCTTCTCCTCCCCTGGCCCTCACCATGGCGGCATGCAATCAAATATAGGATCTGCAAATATTTTCCCATTAGACTTTAGTCTGGTTGTAAAGAAGGGTTTTAACTGATGGAATAAACAATGGGAAAGAGGATACAAAACCAAACATGGAAAAGAAAGAAAGCATGTAGTTTGCTTCAGTCTTCATCGAAACTCTGTTCTTTCTAGATGTTTCTCTGAATGTGGACATCTTCTTCCATCCTGAGTCTTTTAGAGTTGTCTTATAACCTTGCATTGCTGAGAAGGGTCCAGTTCATCAAAGTTGGTCATCACATGTACATTGTGTCTGTCACTGTGGATTTCTCCTGGTTCTGTACTTCTCACTTAGCATCAGTTTGTATAAGCCTCTCCAGGTAAATATGAAGTCCATCTGCTCCTCATTTCTTATAGGAAAATAGTGTTCCATTGCATTCGTATGCCATAACTTTTTTATCCATTCCCCAAATGATGGACATCCCCTTAATTTCCAATTCTTTGCCAACACAAAGAGACCTACAATAAATATTTTCGTACATATGGGTTTTCCTCCCACTTCTGTGATCACTTTGGGATACAAACCTAGAAGTGGTATTACTGGGATAAAGGGTATACAATTATTTATACTCCTTTGGGCATAGTTCTAGATTGCTCTCTAGAATGGTTGAATCAGTTCACAACTCCACCAATAATGCATTAGTGTTCCAATTTTTCCACATACTTTCTAGCATTTGTCATTTTCCTATTTTGTCATCTTAGTCAATCTCATTGGTAAAATGTGCTACAGCAGAGCTGTTTTGATTTGCATTTATCAAATCAATGCTGATTTAGAGCCCTTTTTCATATACTTGTAGATACCTTTAATTTCTGCCTCAGAAAATTGTGTGTTTGTATCTTTTGACCAATTGTCAATTGGAGAATGACTTGTATTCTTATAGATTTGACTCAATTCCCTTTATATTTTAGATATGAGGCCTTTATCAGAGACACTGGTTGTAAAAATTCTTTCCCAATTTCCCACTTCCCTCTTAATCTTGATTACATTGGCTTTGTTTGTGCAGAAACTTTTCAATTTAATGTAATCGAGATTATCCATTTTGCATTTTATAATGCTCTCTAACTCTTGTTTAGTAATAAAGTCTTCCCTTCTCCATAAATCTGACCGATAAACTATTCCTTGCTTCCCCAGATTGCTTGCAATATCATCTTTTATACATAGATTGTGGAGCCATTGAGATTTGATTTTGGCATAGAGAATTAGATAATGGCCTATGCCCAGTTTCTGCCATATTATATTCCAGTTTTCCCAGGAGGTTTTGTCAAATAGGGATTTCTTATCCCAAACAGTGGGATCATTGGGCTTATGAAACAGTAGATTACTATAGTCATTGACTACTGAGTCTTATGTACACAATCTACTCTCTTCCCTAGCCAGTACCTAGTAATTTTCATCACTGCTGCTTTATAATACAGATTAAAATCAGGTACGGCTAGGCCACCTTCCCTAGCATTCCTTTTCATTAATTGCCTTGATATTCTAGATCTGTTGTTCTTCCAAATGAATTTTGTTGCTATTTTTTTTTCTAGATCTATAAAGTAATTTTTTGATAGGTTGATTGGTATGGCACTAAAAATGTAATTTAATTTAGGTAAAATTTTCATTTTTATTATATTAGCTCGACCCAGCCACAAGCAACTAATGCTTTTCCAGTTAATTAGATCTGATTTTATTTGTGTGAAAAGTGTTTTGTAGTTGTGTTAATATAGGTTCTGTATTTGGTTTGGCAGGTAGATTCCCAAATATTTTATAATGTCTATAGTATCTTTAAATGAAGTTTCTCTTACTATCTCTTGTTCTTGGATTTCATTAGAATATATCTATAGAAATGCTGAGGATTTATGTGGGTTTATTTTTTTTATTTATTTATATATAATTATTTATTATGAAACTTTGCTAAATTTTTTTATTGTCTCAAGAAGTTTTTAACTTGATTCTGTAGGATTCTCCAAATATATCATCATATCATCTGCAAAGAGTCATAGCTTACTCTCTTTGACAAATTTGATTCCTTTGATTTCTTTTTCTTCTCTAATTGCAACTGCTAACACTTCTAATACCTGATTGTATAAGAGCGGTGATAATGGACATCCTTATTTCACTCCTGATCTTATTGGAAATGCTTTTAGTTTATCCCCATTACATATAATATTTGTTAATGTCTTTAAATAGATGCTACCTAATACTCTAAGGCAAACTCATTTATTCCTGTATTTTCTAGTGTTTTTAATAGGAATGGATGTTGTGTTTTCTCAAAAGCTTTTTCTGCATCTATTGAGATAATCATATGGTTTCTGCTAGTTTTATTGTTGATATGGTCAATAATACTGATGGTTTTCCTAATATTGAACCATCCTTGCATTCCTGGAATAAATCCTACCTGATCAAAATGTATTATTCCTATGATAACTTGCTGTAGTCTTTTTGCTAGTATTTTATTTAAAATTTTTTCATCTATATTCATCAGGGAGATTGTTCTATAATTTTCTTTCTGTTTTTCTCTTCCTGATTTAGGTATCAGTACCACATTTGTGTCAGAAAAAGAATTTAGTAGGACTCCTTCACCTGTTTTCCCAAATAGTTTGTAGAGTATTGAGATCAATTGTTCTTTAAATGTTTGATAGAATTCACTAGTAAATCCATCTGGTTCTGGAGATTTTTTCCTAGAGAGAACTGCCTTTCTTTAACATTCCATCCACAATAAAAACTCCTTCTTACTCCCCACCTCTCTGTAAGGGCAAATAATTAATACAGTTAGATGCTACCTTTCCTCTTCAAACGGAGGGGAAGAAGCTCTTTGTCAAGGATTCTCTGTTATCTAAAATACCCTCCAAATTACTTTCTAATGGTAACATTGTAGCCCATGAGTTATTGTAGTCACACATTCTCATCTCCACATAATTGCATTTGTCTTTTTCTGTATTTTATAATTTTAGTCTTGGCCACTTAATAATTACTTTGAAAAAATATAACAAGAACAAAAGTAAAAGCACCTCTCCATAAACTTTGTGCCACATTCTGATGGATAGTCTTGAGGAGCACTGGAGAGAGAAGACTCAGATTTAGTCCCACTTCTACATTCCATTAGATCTACCAAGTTCATATCCATAAGCATCATGACTTCTGGATGTGTCCTTTTCTCAGTTTGAATGTCATTCTCAAGTGATAGCCCTTCCTCCTAAAGTATCTATGAAGAGTTGGCTTCAAAATATAGTATAGACTTTGACTCTCAGACTTTTGATAGCTTGCTCTCGTGATCTTTCAAAATTCACAAGTTCAGAAACACCCAATAAAACTCCTTTACCTAAAAAAGAGAAGAACAAATGATAAGGCAAAAGGTAAGAGGCTCATATTCACAGGGCAATATATTGATTTCAGAAAGTACAAGGCCCATGACCTCTTTTACCTTACAGAATCATCTCTCACTAGACACTTTCATCCAAATGAAGAAAAAAATAATCTAAAATAATCTCCCATATTATTTTCAAAAGATAATTTTCAGAGTTGATTTGATGACTCCTTCGATACTTCTCATTCTAATCATTGCTACTTATCCTAGAAAGTGCCTTCAGAATCGGAATTGTTCATGCATCAATAAGAATAAAGAAAGAGTGAAAAAAGGAGGGAGCAGATTCTATGTGTGAAGTGAGGACCACTTGTGGAGAGGGGGCTATATTGTCTAATCTCTCAGACATAAATAATAGTAATCTCTATTCTCTTCTCTTTCTTACCCTTCTGCAAAGGAGGTTTTCATTTCTGTTAAATGAGGAAGCAGTAAGTTGGAGATGTTTTTTTTTTTGTTCAATATTTCCTTTTCCAAACTCTTGACTCTACTTTTCATGATTTTCTAGCAGCATTGCCATTTATTTTCCATAGTTTTTCCTATACCTTTCTCATGTGAGATTTAAAATCATTTTTGGCTTCTTTTAGGAATTTTTTGGGGATCTTGCGACCAATTCACATTTTTCTCTGAGGTTTTGGACATGGCCACTTTGATTTTTTTCTTTTTTGGTCTTCTGATTTTGTCTTTTGATCTTTCTTGTCACCATAGTAACTTTCTTTGGCCGATTATGTTTGTTGTTGTTCTTATTTGCTCATCTTCAAGCCTATTTTTTTCCACTTTATTCATTCACTCATTCATTCATTCATTTATTATCTATCTATCTGTTTGTTTATTTATTTATTTTTTTCATTGACTTGTTTATTTACTTTTAGTTTACAAGATTCAGTTCCACAATCCCTGGAGTTTCAAATTTTCTCCCTTCTCTTCTCCTCCCCCCCCCCATGGTGGCATGCAATCATGTATAGGATCTGCAAATACTTTCATTGTACTATAGTCTGGTTGTGTAGAAGGGTTGTAACCAATGGAGTGAACAATGGGAAGGAAAGAAACAATACCAAACATGAAGAAGAACAATAGCGTATATTGCTTCAGTCTCCATTTAAACTCTGGTCTTTCTAGATCTTTCTTTGAATGTAGACATCTCTTTCTATACTGAGACTTGTAGAGTTGTCTTATAACTGTGTGTTGCTGAGAAGAGTCCAGTTTATCAAGGTTGGTCGTCACACATATGATGTGTCTGTGATTGTGTACAAATTTTTCCTGGTTCTGCTCTTCTCACTTGGCATCAATTTGTTTAAGCCTCTCCAGGCAACTATGAAGTCCATCTCTTTCCTGTTTCTTATAGCACAATAGTATTCCATTACATTCATATACCAAACTTGTTCAGCCATTCCCCAATTGATGGGCGTCCCCTACATTTTCAGTTTTTTTTTCCACCACAAAGAGAGCTGCAATAAATATGTTTGTACATATGGGTCCTTTTCCCACTTCTTTGGTATCTTTGGGATACAACCCCAAAAGTGGTATTACTTGGTCAAAGGGTATGCAATTATTTATAAAGCTTTGGGAATAATTTCCGATTGCTCTCCTGAATGTTTGTATCAGTTCACAGCTCCACCAACAATGCATTACTTTTAACTTTATGTTGAAGTTGGGCACTGCTCACCTGAGGGTGAGAAAACACTGTCCTAAGCTTAAGGCTTTTTGTGTATCTTATTCTTAGAACCATCTCTTGTTGTCTGTAAGTTTTCAGTTTTTCCAAGGTGTTATGATCTAAGAAGAGATGTTTTTACAACTCTCCTGGCCTTTAATTTACTCTGTGAATTATCATAAACTGTCTTTTCTATTTTGAAAATGTGACCACGGTCCCTTCTCCCCTAAGCCACAAGCTGTGGTGTCCTAGTGCTCTTCCTCACCCTGGAACTGAAACAACAGTCTTTGTGACCTAGATGCAAGTATGGGCAATATAATAGAGTTCTTCATTTACTGCCATTAAAGAGACCCCTATGAACTCCTTCTGACCAATTGCTTGCCTTCTTTGCTATCTACAGTCTGAGAGCTCTTCTAGCTACACCACTGTGTATAAGCTGCTGGTTTGGTAGAGTGGCCTGTGCTGGGCTATACTTTTCTCTCACCCTGGTGTAACAAACCTTTCCTGCTGATCTTCTAAGTAGTTTTGGCCTGGAAAAATCATTTTACCCCATCCTTCTGTGGGTTATGCCCTTCCAGAATTAATTTTGGGGTATTATTTAAAATTTTTTGAAGGGAAATTTTGAAGAACTCAGAAAAGTCCTTGCCTTTTCTCTGCCATCTTGTCCCTGCTCCCCCTGCTCACATCTATTATCTCTTAAGAAACATAGGACTTCCTTTCTAATAATCATCATTTAAATACATTTGTATGTATCCTTAACCAAAAAGGATAGTAGAGGTAGGGAACTAAGGGAGTATAATATTACATAGACTGTCAAACACTGTTGATAGGTAGTAGTTTGAACCTTTTTTTTCCTCTTTAATTTTCAGCCCTGTTTTTACAAAATGACTCACTGAGAGACCTGGAATTTATGTGGAAGTGAATCTTATTTAAATGAACAAAATTGTCAATAAAATTAGATAAAATATGAAAAATAATGAGAACAAAAATAATAAAGATAACATTGTATAATGCTTTTAAACATATATTTGTGTAGCATTTGGCAGAGGACCCTAAACTGAGTAACCACTTAAATGCATATTAAATCCAAATGAAAGCTTTGAAAATGCATTTTTTGCCAGATGTTTTGGTGACTCATTCCTATAATCCCAGTTAATTGGGAGTTTGAATTTGCTAGATCTCCCTGGGCTTAGTATTTCTGAGCTACAGAAGATTATGCTGATTAGATGTTGGCATTAAATTCAGCATGGATATGACAAACTTCAGGAATAAGATAAGGAAGGAAACAAGCATTTATCAATTTTCTTCTATGTGCCAATCACTTTATAAATGTCTGATTTATCCTCACATCAATCTGGGAAGGTGATAAAGTGGACAGAATTCTGAGGATGGAATCAGAAAGACTGGAATTCAAATCTGGCATCAGTTATGACTGTGTGACCATGGACAAGGAACTTACCTTTTGTTTGTTTCAGTTTCCTAAAATGTAAAATGGGAATAATAATACTTATCTCACAGGGTGAATGAGGTAATATCTGTGAAGCACTTATCATAGTGCCTGACACAAGTATGTAATAAATTCTTACTTTCTTCCTTCCTGTTTTTGTCCCCATAAGAGGAGACAGACGCTAAGTGATTTGTCCAAATTTGCACAGTCAATAAGCATCTCAGTTTGAATTTGGTCTCAGGACTCTAGGCCCACCTGTACCTCCTGGCTCCCTTGAGAGGGAGAATCAAGTTGTCTAAAAACAGGTGAAACAGAAAAGGCCCAAGTTTGATGATCTGAAAGAGGATTGGCTCATAAGTAGCTGCTGCCTTCTAGCCTTGGTGAGATGGGGAAGCACATTCTTAAAGAATAAATAATAACAACAATAACAATAAACTAGCAACAAATAAAATTTCCTTAAGAAAGGAGAAAAAATGAAAAGTTATTCTTCAATGATGGAAAGATAAAGTCCTCTAGGAAAAGATCATTTTTGTTGTTGCCATGTATGATATATTTCTACTTCTTAAGTTCAGGTTATTTGAAATGCAGGAATTGCAAACATGAAGGGGAGAACCAGCCAGGAATATATTCAGGTCAAGACACATAGTCAGAGAGCTCTTTTTTAATGGTAGTTAAGTTGTCAGAGCCATTAAAATCTTTTACCTTCTTCAAGTAAAGGTTATTGTCTAAGATTGTCTGGTGTGGATGAAGATGATGCTGCTTGCAATTCTGTTCACATTTGTTATGTTCCTGCAAAAGGAGTAAGAAGAGAGTTTCCTCTCCTTTTCCTGAGCTTCAGTCTTTGAGATCATTCCTGTTTTTGCTTTCCTTAGTTTCTTCCCATTTCTATACTTATCAAGTCATGGATTCTTTGAAATTTCAGGAGATTTATTTTAATTTCTTCATAATTCCTTTTTATCTCCCTCCTTATAGTCAACCTGGGATTAATAGAGGTAGATTCCAAATCTTCAAGTTTTTCTTAGCTTCCCTCAGATTTTTTTTTTTTTATTATACATGCCTAAAGTAACACTTACATTTTCTTGGCTCTTGTCTGAAGTTATAGGTTAATGATTGATGTGCATGTGTGGTAATGTGTATTATTGGTTTTGTTTTTTTGCAGGAGGGATCACTTCAGAAGAGAGTTATTTGTACTATAGGAACATTTATACTCAAAATAATAGTCTTAGTATGACACTTTTGAAACTGGAAAGTCCTCTAGCATTGAGGTGGGACAGGAGGTAGATAGGATTATGGGTCTGGAATCAGTATGATCAGTTCAAATCGTGCCTCAAACAATTAATAGCTGTGATCCTTGGTAAGTAACAACATTTTGAGACTCAGTTTCTTCAGCTTCAAAACAGGGATAATAATAGCACTTGTCTCATAATGTTATTGGGAGGATCAGATGAGTTAATATTTTTAAAGTGCTTAGCACAGAGCTTGGCACATAGTAGGCACTTAATAAATACTTTTTTTCTTAAAAATAAATGTTCTCTTCCCTTCTAAATAATAATTGTCATGTAAAGATCATTTTGTGGTAGAAGTTGCACTCTTATTCTAAGTTTCACTTGTGACAAAAATAACAGAAAAAGTTAGAAGTTAGAGGAAAAGATTCTTAAGTTGGTATCCATGGATAATCAATGAGTCACTAGATATATTTCATGATGTTAATGATAGTAAATGAGAGGAAAACAATTACATCTTTATTTTTACGTTCTATTGATTTCTTTTGTAATCCTAGATATGTTAATTTATGCATTTAAAAACATTATTCTGAGGAGGGATCCATAGAGTTCATCAGAACATCAAAAGAATACACATGCTCTCCTCCCTCTCACCCTCTGTCTCTGTCTCTGTCTCTCTCTGTCTGTCTCTCTCTCTGTCTGTCTCTCTCTCTCTGTTTCTCTCTCTCCCCCTCTCCCTCTCTTCCTCTCTCTGTCTGTCTCTTTCCTTCTCTCTCTCTCTCTTTCTCTCTCTCTCTCTCCTTCTCTCTGTCTCTCTCTCTGTCTCTGTCTCTCTCTCTCTGTCTCTCTCTCTGTCTCTCTCTCTGTCTCTCTGTCTCTCTGTCTCTCTCTGTCTCTGTCTCTCTGTCTCTCTCTCTAACACATACACATCAGGTGGAACCAAGTTAAAGTCTGGTCTCAGACACTTATTGGCTGTGTTACCTTGGACAAGTCACTTAACCCTGTTTGCCTCCACTTCTCATCTGTAAGATGAACAGGAGAAGGGTCAGTTTCCAGAATTACCAACCCATAAGAGCAAAGCACAAAGGGAAATGTTAGTGGAACTCAGCTAAATTTGGGGGAGAGGGTTCAGCCAACTGCCTCCAGAGCTAGAAGCAGTCTGAAGCAACAGCCCTGCAGCCGCCTCCACATGGCTGCTTCAGAGCTCCCCGCCTGCAGATTGCAGGGGGCCAAGCAATCCCCTTGGATTGACAAGTCCTTACCTTGTAAGTCCTTATCTTAAGCTGACTGGATTGAAATCATGGTCTTGGGTGGTGACCCTGACGTGTTTTTTCAGTGAGCCAAAGCTTGTGGGGGCTGCAGAGACTACGGCCTCCTAATAGCTCTGGCAGCTGCAAAAACTCCAGCGATTTGGGACAGAACTCTCCCCTCTGAAAGCAGAGTTCTATGGGGCTCAACAGCCAAGTAATTTACTAGCAACATTAGCAGGCAAAGGAAGCAAAGCAAGCCCAGCAATCCAACTTTAGATTCCTTTTTTGGGGGGATAAAAAAGATCAGAGCATGGACTGGGAGGAAGACAACACAGTTCAAACTCCCTCACCAAAAGCTTCCAAGAAAAATGTAGATGGGTTACAAGACATAGAGGAGCTTAGGAAGGATTTTGAAAACTAAATAAGAGAAGTGGAGGAAAAATTGGGGAGAGAAATGAGAACAATGCAACAAAATCACAATAAGAGGGTCAACAACCTGACTGAAGAAAATAACAACTTAAAAAATAGACTAACACAAATGGCAAAAGAGGCCCAAAAAGCCAATGAGGAGAAGAATGCCCTAAAAAGTCAAATTTTACAGACAGAAAAAGAATCTCAAAAGCTCACTAAAGAGAATAATTCCCTCAGAATTTGAGTGGAGCAAATGGAAGCAAATGTCTTTATAAGAAATCAAGATACTATTAAACTGATCCAAACAAATGAAAAAATAGAAGGCAATGTGAAATAACTCCTTGGAAAAAACCACTGACCTAGAAAAGCTCCAGGAGAGACAATTTAAAAGTTATTGGACAACCTGAAAGCCATCTTCAAAAAAAGAACCTAGAAAGAATCCTTCAAGAAATTCCCAAGGAAAATTACCCTAATATTTTAGAAACAGAGGGCAAAATAGAACTTGAAAGAATTCCCCAATCACCTCTTGAAAAAGATCCCAAAAAGGAAACTCCTAGGAATGTTATAGCTAGGGTCCAGAGTTCCCTGATCAAGGAGCAAATATTACAAGTAGCCAAGAAGAGACAATTTGAATACTATGGAAACACAATCAAGATAACACAGGATCTAGCAGCTTCTACGTTAAGGGATAAAAGGGCTTGGAATATGATATTCTAGAGATCAAAGGAGCTAGGATTAAAACCAAGAATTTCCTACCCATCAAAACTGAGTATAATGTTTCAGGGGAAAATGTGGTCATTGAATGAGTTGGAGGACTTTCAAGCATTCTTGATGAAAAAAACAGAACTGATGAGAAAATTTGTCATTCAAATACGAGAAGCAAGAGAAACATCAGAAGGTAAACAGGAAAAAGAAATCAAAAGGAACTTATCAAAATTGAGCTATTTATACACCTATGTGGAAAAATGATAATTGTAACTTATGAAACTTTTCTCAGTATGAAGATAATTGAAGGCATATAAATGTATATGTATATTTATATATATATATATATATATATATATATATATATATATGTATACATATACATATACATATGTGCCTATATAGGGGGGTATATATGCATATGGATACATATATGAGTGTTGTGTATATATGTGTACAGGTATACCTAGACAGAGGGCACAGGATCAATTGATTATGAAGGGATGATATTTAAAAGGTGAAATTGAGAGGTGAGAGAGTAATATAATGAGAGGAGGTGGGGAGAGATAGAATGGGGTAAATTATCTCATATAGAAGAGTCAAGGCATAACTGGTACAATGGAGGGGAAGAACAGGAAGGCAAAAGGGAATGCATCAACCTTATTCTCATTGAATTAGTCTTAGGAAGGGAATTACATACATTCTTAATGGGGTATCTTTCCCTACAGGAGAGGAGGGGGAGAAGGATGAGAGGGGGGATGCTGGAGGGCTGGTTGGGGGCCAGGGTAGTTAGAAGCACACACCTTTGTAAAGGGATAGAGACAAAGTAAAGAATAGAAGAAATGGGGGGATAGGATGGAGGGAAATATAGTCTGTCTTTCACAATATATCCACTATCAAAATATTTTACGTAACTCACATGTACAACCTATATAGAATGTCTTATCTTCCCAGCAAGGGTGGGGGACAAGGGAGGAAGGCAATGAATATGGAATTTAAAGTTTTAAAATAAAATTATTTTAAAAATTAATATTATTATTATTATTATATGCAACTTGGAAATAAGATATACATGCACTGAGGTATAGAGATCCATCTTGCCCTACCAGAAAGTCGGAGGGGGCATGGGGAAGGATATAGGAGAGAACAGATTTGGGGAGTGGGTATTCATTGGGATTGCTGTATTCCGGTGGTGGCTATAAGAAAGACAGGGAGAAAATTTGTAACTCAAAAATATTGTGGAAATGAATGATGTGAACTAAAAATAAACACGAGTTAATTTTTAAAAAATCTGAAGTTTCAGTTAAGTAGGAGTTAATTTACAGTAATTTGTGATAAAGAAACCAAAGAAGTTTATGTGAGGTTGGATTGATTTGAGCTGTTCCAATTATGCTTTGCTGATAGAGCATCACACCTTCTTTGATGTGGGCATGCCCCATATCATGCAAAGATCAGATGAAAGAAATTGGGAGTTGTTATAATGGAGAAGTGAAGAACGAAAGAGATAGCATGGTTGTAATACATAATTTAGAGGGCTGACATGTGAATGAAGAATTAGTCAGGAGTGGGAAACCTGTGGCCTCAAGGCCACATTTGGTCTTCTAGATCCTTGGGTACAGGCTTTTTGACTAAGTCCAAGTTTTACAGATCAGATCCTTTTAATAATGGGCTTTGTCCTGTAAAATTTGGATTAGGTCAAAGAGTCTCACTTGCGAATGTAGAGGGCCACATGTGGCCTCCAAGGCCACAGGTTTCCCACCCCTGGATTAGACTTTTCTTCCTTACATGCCAAAGGCAGAACTTAGAGCTTAGAAGTGGAACTTGGAGAAGGCTGATATCCAGTCAGTGTTGGGAAAGATTCCCTAACCAAGTTGACCAAAAGTTGAATGGGTAATCTTTGGAATTAGTTGGTTCTTCTTGGTTAGTGATCTTCAAACAGAGACTTAAAAGTAATTGTCATATATGACATCTTCATATCTGGGTTAGGCTAAGTAGTCACTGAGGTGCTTTACAAATCTGAGATTTGTTAACTCTGTGATGTGTTATTAAATGTCACTAAAATGAGAGCTTTAGTCAGAGAATTAAACTATTTAAATTACTGAAAGAAATAGATTATTGGGTCAATGATCTCTATTTTTAAGTCCAAGTTTCTTCATTTGAATCCAGAATCATGGCTTTAGAATTGAAATAGGTTGGGATTCCCAAAGCAGAATGATCCCCTTCACTGAAGTGGGGATCAAGGTTCAAATCCCACCTCCAAAACTACCTTACTATGTGACCTTAGGCAAGTTGCTTAAATCCTCTTGGTCACAGTTTCCTCATTCATAAAAAGATAGCATTGAACTAGATGGGTTCTAAAGTTCCTGTCAGTACAAAATCTATGATCCTATATGATTTCAACAAGTAATCAGGTACTCTTTGTGGCTGGAAACTAATTTAATGTTAAATAGTTCTGAAAGCATAACTGCTGATTTAGTTGTTCCCCAATTACTTATACCTCTTGAAGCTCTTTAGGTTGTTTTGGATCTATAGTTTTCTCTCTTGTATATATAGCTCTACCTGTACTCATTTACAAGTGTGTTTCAGAAAAAAGCTTACTACTATTCAATTATTTTAATTGAATACAAGTATGATTCAAGTAGGTTGTGTGTTTTTGTTTAATCCCTTTAGTGACTCAAACACCTCTAGCACATAATGTGTGATCCTGGGCAAGTTAATTAATCCATCACTGTCCTAGGCCACTCTGTAATGCTCTAAGTTTCAGAGCAAGTACCATCTGCATTGGTAGATGGATTTTTGTTCCAGGAATATTCCTATATCAATTAAATCATATTACTGGACCAAAAATGGAGAAAGGCTCAAATATATATTTGGTGTTTATTCTTCCTGTGAAAATTGATTAGGGACAGTTTTAAAATGTGAATTAAACTTTATTGATTAGTATATTTATCCTGTGATGACTATGCGGGAAATAAAGAAGATATATTCCAGACTTCTTGTTGCCTTATTAGTGAGTTTTGACCGAATTGAGTGTAATAAGGATATCCATTTTTTAACAGATACCCAATTTCTGTCATTTGCAATTTTTTCATTAAAAATAAATAAAATAGTCATTAAATTTTGTTTATTATTCACTACATTTAAAGTTAACTATATTAACTAAAGCGATGTGTCATATATAGGCAGACTTAGATATGAAACTGTGGCAAAAGAGAGCAGTAAGGTAAGATTTCCTAGGACAATATAGTGCTTGCTATAAGGATGTGGTTTAGTTTATTGGCAATATTCAAAGATTCAAGAAGCCCAAATCTGTGTTTTTCTGGCTTGTTTATCCTTTTTGGAAAGGAAATGAAAGAGAAAAAAAATGGAAGTAAGATACTTGACCTGGATAGCATTCCCGTTTTCTCCAACCCTGACCCCTGCAAACACATGCAAATGATACCATCACATCTATAAAGACAGGCAATTAAAACCTTCTAT
This sequence comes from Pseudochirops corinnae, assembly GCA_028646515.1. Lineage (NCBI taxonomy): Eukaryota > Metazoa > Chordata > Mammalia > Diprotodontia > Pseudocheiridae > Pseudochirops > Pseudochirops corinnae. The sequence goes on from CM053587.1 coordinate 117,519,427, forward strand.
CCCATGGGTCAAAGGAGTTTCAGAACATCAATTCTTTACCTTGTTAGCAGCTCTTGTTGGACTTTTGTAGCTAGACTGCAGTTTTGCTTCTGGCTACCAGTTACAACATCACTTTCAAAGGACTGTAAAATGGTATTAATAAGAAGCAGTGGAAGGAAGACAAAATCTAAAGAAAGTGGTTCTGATGCTAAACATAACAAAATCATCCTGAAAGGATTTAAAGATGTTACTTGAATGCCAACAGTTACCTTGCCAAAAATACAACTATAATATATAAAGATTTTTTTGTAAAAATAAAATATTGTTTACCATAAATTTAAATGAGGCTGTCATAGTTGGGCCCCAGTGAAGAAAATAGAAATGTAACTAAAGAAAACAAAGATGATTAGATCAGATAGTCTGATTCACAGAGGTGGTTCGTATGCTAGGTGACTCAATTTTGGAGAAGTAGAATTGATTCTCAAGATTTTGTAAAAGGCAAAGGATGAAAAATCCCTGGGCAAAATTTTGTACCTTGTTATTCAAAATGGTGACTAAGAAAACATGAATAGCTATCAACATAGAATCTTCCTTTTTCCCCAATTTTTATAGCATCTATGTGATAATTTATTATATGAACATAAACAATGTATTCATAAGTTGGAGATTGCCTATTATTTTTTCTCATCTGTGTTATATTCTCCACATGTATACACATGTACACACATACCTAGATGATTCTAAGGGAAAAGAACCATATTTTATTTGTGCAACTAAGTTCCTGAAACAATGTCCTGCACATCATAATAGGTACTTAATAAGTAATTTTCAGTTATATAGTAGTAATAATGTTTGGTCTTATGAAAGGAGAATTAGATTAAGATTCAGGTGAGACCTGGCATTGAGCCCCACATTAGACACTTACTTGCTTTATACCTATATTGCAGTTATTAAATGTTTCTGAGCCTCATTTTCTTTTTTTTTTTTTTATAAAGTATGGATAACAATACTAGCAGTACCTACCTCAGTACCTGGTAGTTGTGAGCGTTACATGAACTATTGTATGTAAAGATCTTTCTGAATTTTGAAGCTTTGTCAAAAATAATCACTATTGTAACATGGTGGAGAGAAGAGCAGCCTTGGAGTCAAGAATTCCCAAGTTGAAGCTCTTTCTCTGGAGTATGCTACCTATAGGGGTGTAGAATGTTTAGGGAAAATTAGGTACCTCAGGTGTGAGATCTGCTGAGCCCTTTTCAGTGTTTCTTTCTATCTTTGGGGTCAACCTGATCCATTCAAATCTCACCTCTGGCTCCAAGAAGCTGTGGTATGCACAGAAGTCACACTGTAGTCAGCCATTTTGACAGATGGTCTAAACCAGGTTGAAGGTAAACAGAGGTATTTCAACCTCTTGGCAAATTAGAGGGTGTCTACCTAAGCATGTTAAGACTTCCCTAGGACCTTTCTTGGGGCGACAGAGTCAAGATGGCGGCATAGAAGCAGGAGAACTCCCCAGCTCCCACCACAACCACCTCAGATGCTTATAAAATATGACTATAAACAAATTTTAGAGCTCCAGAAGACATAAAATTACAGAAAAACACATCTCCCACTAGGGGCAGCCTGGCAGGTGGATGGGAAGGGCCCATCTCAGGGCACAGGGAGCCAAGCCCAGCCTGGCCTAGCCTGAAACCGCGGCTTAGCCCCAGGGTGGTCAGGACAAACCACAACTGGAGCACTCTGGAGAGTGGATTACTGGCAGGTTCCCAGAATTATCAACCCAGAAGAAACAAGGACAAAGTGAAAGGTCAGTGGAACTCAGTTAAATTTGGAGGAGAAAAGTGGGTCTAGCCATCCATCTCCAGGGGAAGAAAGCAAGAAAAGTGCCAGCCCTGCTGCTGCCTCCATGTGGAGATTGTAGATTGCAGGAGAGCAAAGCAATCATTCTGAGACTATGTACTCTTGCCTGAAATGGCCTGGATCAGGATCATGATCTTGGGTGATGGTTATGAGGTGCATTTTCAGTGAGCCAAAGCTGGTGGGAGCTGCAAAGGCTCTGCCTCCTAGTAGCTCTGGCAACTGCAAAAACCCCAGTGATTTGGGACAAAGCTCTCCCCTCTGAAAGCAGAGTTCTACTGTGGCTCAAAAATCAAATTAATTGACTAGCAACATGAGCAGGCAAAGCAAACAAACCAAACTCAGCAATCCAACTTCAGATTCCTTATTTGGGGACAAAAAGGGTCAAAGCATGGAACAGGAGGAAGACAACACTGTCAGAACTAATATTCCAAAGACATCCAAGAAAAATGTAATCTGCTTACAGGCCATAGAGGAGCTTAAAAAAGATTTTGAAAACCAAATAAAAAAAGTGGTAGAAAAGTTGGGAAGATAAATGAGAATGATGCAAGTAAATCATGAAAAGAGAATCAACAACCTGACTGAAGAAAATAACACCTTAAAAAATAGACTAACTCAAATGGCAAAAGAGGCCCAAAAAGCCAATAAGGAGAAGAATGCCTTAAACTTTCACATTTGCCAGATGGAAAAAGAATCTCAAAACCTTTATGAAGAGAATAATTCCTACAGAGTTAGAGTGGAGCAAAAGGAAGCAAATGATTTTATGAGAAATCAAGATACTATTAAACAGATCCAAACAAATGAAAAAAAAATAGAAGGCAATGTGAACTATCACCTTGAAAAAAACACGGACCAGGAAAAGAGATCCAGTAGAGACAATTTAAAAATTATTGTACTACTTGAAAGCCATGATCAGAAAAACAACCTAGAAATCATCCTTCAAGAAATTCTCAAGGAAAATTACCCTGATCTTTTAGAACCAGAGGACAAAATAGAACTTGAAAGAATTTACCAATCACCTCTTGAAAAAGATCCCCAAAAGAAAACTCCTAGGAATGTTATAGCCTGGTTCCAAGTACCCAGATTAAGGAGAAAATATTACAAGCTGCCAAGAACAAATAATTTGGTTACTATGGAAACACAATTAAGATAAACCAGGATCTAGCAGCTTCTATATTAAGGGATCAAAGGGCCTGGAATATGATATTCTGGAGATCAAGAGAGCTAGGATTAAAACCAAGAATCACCTACCTAGCAAAATTGAGTATAATGTTTCAGGGGAAAATATGGTCATTCAATGAGGTGAAGGACTTTCAAGCATTCTTGCTGAAAAACAAACAGAACTGAATAGAAAATTTGACATTCAAATACAAGAAGCATGAGAAAGTAATCTTGGAACAGAAATCATGAGGAACTTATCAAAGTTGAACTATTTACACGCCAACATGGAAAAATGATAATTGTAACTTATGAAACTTTTCTCAGTATGAGGAAAGGTGAACGGAATATAAATGTATATATATATATATATTTGTATACATACACATATGTCTATATAGGAGAATAAATATATATGTATATATGCATATGAATACACATGTGAGTGTGTGTATATATGAGTACATAGACAGAGGGCACAGGATCAATTTAATATGAAAGGATGATATTTTAAAGGTGAAATTGAGAGGTGGGAGAGAAATAGAATGAGAAGAGACAGGGAGAGACAGAATGGTGTTAATCATCTCATATAGTAGAGCCAAGGGATAACTGTTACAATGGAGGGGAAGAACAGGAAGGCAAATGAAAATGGGTCAACCTCACTCTCATTGAATTAGGCTTCGGGAAGGAATGACATACACTCTAAATTGGGTATCTTGCTCTACAGGACAGTAGGGGGGATGAGGATGAGAGGGGGTATTATGGATGGCAGGGTCAGGGTGGAGGGTTGTTAGAAGCACATACTTCTGTAAAGGGACAGGGACAAAGTAGAGAGTAGAAAAAGGAGGGGCAGGTTAGGAAGGAGGGAAATATAGTCAGTTTTTCACATTATGTCCATTGTGAAGATGTTCCGTGTAACTACACATGTACAACCTGTATTGAATTGCTTATCTTTCCAGTGGGGGTATGTGACAAGGGAGGAAGGAAAAGAATCTAGAATTTAAATTTTTGTAATCAAATGTTATATACATATATATATATATATATATATATATATATATATGTATATGTATATATAGATAGATAGAGATAGAGATATACATATACATATATACATGTACATATATATGCATATATTAATTTTATCATCATTATTATTTACATGCAACTGAGAATTAAGATATACAGGCACTGGGGTAAGGCGATCAATCTCTCCCTACCAGAACATCAGTGGGGTGATTGGGGAGGATATAGGAGAGACCAGATGGGAGGAGGGGGTATACAGTGGGATCACTGTTTTGTAATGGTGGGTAGGGGAAAGATGGGGAGAAAGTTTGTAACTCAAAATCTTGTGGAAATGAATGACGCAAACTAAAAATGAAAAAAAGTTAATTATAAAAAAATAAATTAAATTAAATTTTAAAAAAAAGAAGACCTCCCTTGGTGAAATGGACAGATGACAACTGTTTATTCCAAAACCCATAAAGGCAACTTAGGGAGGCATTGTAGAATGCTTAGAATTCAAAGATACCAACATCATCTACTGAATCCTGAGCCATCCCCAGTTTTGACTTTTGTGTTTCCCCCAAATTCTGATGATTCTTGAAGAGAGAGTAAGGCCAACTTCTTCACATAACTCTGCCTCACTTAAATCCAATTTATACATATGTCAAAAGACATCACTTATACACTTTTACCATTTTTGCTTACCTCAAAGTCCTGCATCAACAGACAAATGATGTGCAAATACATTGGAATGTGTATTCATGATGATGGGCATAGGCTGCACAGACTATAGGGTCTTCTTCTCTCTGTATTGGAGCAGCAATAGAATTTTGTGTGTATGGGTATGCAAAGAACTTTTTGAAGGACCACACTGCTCACTCACCTGCTGGCATGAGCAAGGGCCTAGGAAAGGTGCCCTAAAATTGTCTCCTTTATGCTATCCTCTACCACTTGTCATCGCAGATGAGGATCACACCCTGCAATTCAAACACAAAAAAGTTCATTTTGACAAGATGATTCTACTCACCATTGGCACATGGAATGTGCACACACTTATGGATAACATCGAAGATGAACAGCTTTTATGAGAGAATTCAGAAGGTATCAGTAACTATGAGTGAAACAAGGCTCACCAATAAAGGCCAACTTAAGTCAACAAGTCAACAGTTTTAGATATTTGGTATACAGCATTGCATTTACTCATCTAGGCCAGAAAACTTTCAAATATCAAGATTGATTTGATGTAAATGATGGGGAAATTCAGAAGCTGCTAAATGAAAAATGAGAAGTCCACAGGGGTTTGCCAGTAGGATTGCTAATCTCTTAGAAGACAGCATCTAACTCCATTAAAAGTAAAGTACAGGTAAGGTTTAGAGAGATCCAGCCTTCTTGGTTCAGTGAGAAGACAGAGGAAATTGAAGTTTATACTGATAGTAACAATCGAGAGTGATTTTATGGTGCTCTGAAAGCAATCTCTGGGCCAAAGATTTATGGTACAGGTCAACTACTCAGTGCTGATGAAGTCACATTTATTAGTGATAAGATCATGATTCTAGAGAGATGGGCTGAAAAGTTTCATAGCGTTCTCAGCAGAACAGTGTCATCAAGCAATGCTGAAACGATTTACTGTGTACCTTATTTTGAGGTTAATCCTTCTCTAGCTGAAATTCCAAATGATGTAAAGGTTTTGAATGACATTAAGTTCCCCTCATATGGCAAAGTGCCTGGTGCTAATTCTATCCCAGCTAAGATTTACAAGGCAGGGGTTCTGCTTCTCATAAAAAAAAAAATTGGAAAATTTCTAGATTATAGGGCAAGGGGAGGTTATCCCTTAGGAGTTCAAAGATGGCTCCATTGTTAATCCAGGGGGTCTCTGGAGCTCTTGGTCATTGCTGGTAAGATTCTGGCAAGAATACTCCTAAATAGGATGATTCTTCATCTGGAGGATTTTGTTTTTCTACCAGAGTGCCAGTGTGACTTAAAAACGGACCAAGATATAGTTGGTGTTGTGTTTGCTGCTCAATGACTTTAGGAGAAATTCCAGAAATAGAACATAGGTGTGCACACAACTCCAACTACCTGACTTTGATACTGTCAGTCATGAAGGACGGTGGAAAATCCTGGCAAAATTTGGCTGTCAAGAGAATTTCAGTATTGTGTGTTAATTTCATGATGGCATGCTTGCACAGGTTCTGGGTAAAGGACAGTGCTCTCACACTTTCCCAGTAACCAATGGAGGGAAACAGAGCTGCATACTTGTTCCCATGCTTTTTAGCATGATTGTCAACGTGCTAAATTCAGCAAAATTGTCAGAATCCTTTAACAAGGATGAAAATGGCAGTAAGGTCAGCTACCACATTGATTTAAATTATTTAATTTGAAAAGTCTATCAGTAGGCCTAAAGTGGAGGGAGAGCCGATGCATGAGATTTTTTGTCTATTTGTTTGTTTACAATTGATTGTCTATTCAATGCAGCCTTTGAGGCTGAAATACAACAAAGTATGGATTGATTCCATGTCACTTCTGCTAATGGTCTGACAATTAATGCCAAGAAAACAGAGGTTCTCCACCAACCAGTACTGAACCATCTGTATGTGAAACCATTGGTTATAGCAGATGGAGAGATTTTTGAATGCTGTGAATAAATTCACTTACCATAGTGGTGTAATTTCTTTCTTTCTTTCTTTCTTTCTTTCTTTCTTTCTTTCTTTCTTTC
>CM053587.1:117526638-117538862 GCA_028646515.1 Pseudochirops corinnae
ATTATTATTATTATTATTATTATCATTATTATTATTATTAACTACATCCAACTGGAACTTGAGATACACAGGCACTGTGGTTGGGAAATCCATCCTGCCCTACTGAAAAGTCAGGTGAGGGGGGAAGACATAGGAGAGAATAGATTGGGGGAGGGTGTATACACTGGGATGGCTGTTTTGGGGCAGTGTGTAGGGGCAAGATGGGGAGAAAATTTGTAACTCAAAATCTCATGGAAATGAATGATGTAAATGAAAATAAAAGTTAAAAATTTAATTAAAAAAAAGAAATGCATAGATTTTAGAAGCAATGCAGGGTAAGAGTTGATTATGATATGGTCTTATAAAAGTATACAGTGGCTAAGGATCAACATAAGGGGAGCCTTTTGAGTAAACACAAGGAAAACAAGATTTGGGGGAGAGGGAAGAATTTTATTTATTTTTAGCTTTGCTCTAAAAAAAGAGAATCAGGAAAGTGAGATGAACTATGCTTGCAGTAAATTGTATGATACTGACAATGAAAAGAGGGTGAAGCTGCTCAAATCTTACTTTGTTTCCATTTTTTTCTGCAAAGAAAAATAAGAAGGAGGTTGTAAGAAAACATAGAAGTGCCATTTATGAATTCAAGACACCTGATCCAAATGAACTCTCTAATTCAGTTTTGAAAGAACTGGCTAGTGGAACTATTGAGCATATTTGAAAGACAATAGAAAATGGAAGAACCATAAGATTAGAGAAGACAGATGTTCGTATTTCCAAAAGAAAGAACAGAATCTATAAATTATAATCTAGTAAAGTTTATTTTGATTCTAAGGAAAGTTTTAAAATAAAACATTAAAGAAATGATTGTCAAATATCTCTAAATGGAAACAGTTTTTATTTAAAAAAAAAAAAAGCATTGTTCCATCTAGAACAGGTATACTAGTGTGACCTTTTTTCTATCTTTTTTTTGTGACATAATTACTAAAGTAATGAATGAAAATAATGCTATTGTTCAAGTTTACACACATTTTATAAAAGCTTTTGTTAAAGTATCCATAATGTTCTTGTAGGAAATATAGAAAAATATGAATGATAATTGTATGGATTTAAATGGTTGAATGATTAGATGGACTGATTCAAAGAGCCACTGTTGAAGATTTCATTGTCAGTATGTTAGAAGATTTATAGTGAATACCCAAAGCATCTTTGTCTGACCTCCTGTTTAATATTTCATATCTATGAGTTGATATAAAATCATAGGTCATATGATCAGTTTTTCAGATTACAGAAAACTGGAATGTAAAACTAAGAAGGAATGATAGGATGTAAAATATTTTGACATGCTAGAATATTAGGCTTCATCAAAGACAATTAAAATCCTGCACTGGGTGCAAGGGACCAATTTCATGAATTTAAGACAGAGATGATGTGGATAGACATAATTTTTTCTAAAAAAAAGATATAAGGTTTTGGTTTCAGTGGATTGTAAACTCAGTATGATTCAGCAATGACGAGGCAGCCAACAAAAGTTTGTATGATCCCAGGCTGCATTAGGAATTGCACAGTCAACAGGAAGAGAGAGATGGTATAGCTACTCTACTCTACCTTCATAAGACTTCATCCACAATCTTGTTTTCAAAGATTTAAATAGAAATTTGATAAGCTTGAAAGTATCTATGAAAAAGTACTTGAATCCACATCGTATAAGGATTGGTTGAAGGAGCTACTTTCTGGCCCAGGAATGGATGACTAAGGTAGGTATAGGGGTTGGATAGGATAGAAGCTATTTTAATGTAAGGAAGAGCTCTTCTTTGAAACAGAGACTAAATTTTTTTTATTTGGCTCCTGAGGGCCAAATCAAGAATGGTGGATAGAAGATAACACAAGGCCAATTTATCCTGAATATCAGGAAAAACCTCCTTCCAATTAGAGCAATCCAAAAGTATAATGGACTAATATCTTGGAGGTCTTAAAATAGAGATTAGAAGATTATTTCTGCAAACTGGTTGCTCCTGGTGGCCTCTAGGATTCTTATCAACACTTGAATTTGGTGATTCTCTGCCCATTATCACTCCACCCTTCTCTGAATTTCTCTTTTTCTCTTTCTATTCTCTATCATCTATTTGTACCCAGTCTTCTATAATTGCAGATTTGAGATCATCCTCACCTAGGGTTTTAGCCTGAGAGAAGAGACCTCAGAACTATGAGTAAATAATCTCCTGGAGCTACGAGAATTGCGTGGTATTCAAATTTAATAAAAGTTTCTCTTGAGTAACTTGAAATTCAAGAGAATACTAAAGTCCATCTGCAGTACTGGTAAGATATTTTCAAAACTGCATAGTATGCATTGGCTGGAAAATAGCATAATGAAGTTTATTTATGATACCATGTGCACATGTACTGAGTTTCCCTAACCTGGAAAACCACTAAGTTGCCAAAGCAAGTGGAACAAATATCTGATTCAAGTTCTTTGAATTTCAAAGTGTGTAGACATCAAGTTTCTTTTTATCCACAGCTATGTTTTTGTCAGTAAGTCCTTTTCACTTCCCAGAGTCCCAAAAACTTAACCAAAAACACCTTTAAAGGTAGGGTGGCAATGCTTATCTCTTGTTCAATCTTTCAGCAAGAGATATAATGTGGGGAGTTGAACAGTTTGAATCAACAGTCATCTAGAAGGTTCCAAAGTTGGAGATCCCAGGTATCAGGAGGGTATCTCACAGGATGATTTATTAGCATTCAGCAGTTGCACTAAATCAGCCCTAAACTGTCACTTGTTAGTGGATATGTCTTCTGCTCTGCAGAATGGCTTTTCTTGTCATTGCAGAGTAACTGCTTTATGAACAAAACTACCAGTCATGCTAGGACTAGCTCCAAGTTCTATTTTTCCTCCACACAAGACAATCTGGACTCTACATTTCAGCAATATTGTAGAAATAGAAGACAAAAGTCATTGCCATCCTATTGGGTTAAACAAATTCGACTAAGTCAGAACTCTCATATATGTATATGCATATAAACAGACACATACACATATACATAAACACACATATACATACATACATACATTCAAATATATGTATAGTTGTGGAGTCATTTCATACGTGTTTGATTCTCTGTGACCCTATTTGTGGTTTTCTTGGCAAAGATGCTGGAGTAACTTTCCATTTCCTTCTGCAACTCATTTTACAGATGAAAAACTGAGGCGAGCAGGGTTAAGTGACCAGCTAGAGTCACAAAGTTAGTGAAAATATGAGTTTGGATTTGAAATAAGGTCTTCCTGAATCCAGACCTGGGGCTCTATCTACTTAACCATCTAGCTGTATGAATACATGCATACATACATGCACACACAGATCAACTAACAAATGACAGTTTAGTGCTGATTTAGTGAAACTATTGAATGCTAATAAATACAACATCTTTTGCCATCTAAAGTTCTGGCTTCTACAGTCCTTGCCCAGTTCTGTAGTACAGCTAGGTCCCCTGAAGACTTCAGGGGATTCATTATTCACACTTTCAGGACCTAGTTGTGTCAAATGCCCTATCAGCATACACTACAGCCTGTCTCAACTCCATCACAAGTTGCTTTGCCCCAAGAGAAGGATCCTTCCCCAGATCTGTCATATTGTCAAACACTCTTGACAGTCTTTTCTTGTTCCAATTCCACTTCAGCTATTTAGCTCTCTGGGGATGATGATCTGCCTGAACTCACTCTCCAATCATTGGTACACTACCACCACATCATATACTCCTTGTCCTAGTGATTCTGAACAACCTCTGGCTGACATTTTACAAACTCTGTTCCTCATCTCTAACTATTGACTCCCTAATTCCCTTCCTCTTTAGCCCCCCCAAACCCTAAATTCCCACTCTAAATGTGCTCAAGTTTTCCACTGTGCTTTCTGGAATGTCTACTTTATGGGTAGGTAACAAGTGTGCATTTGTCTCAAACTTTATCTTTCGCACTCCTATCTGCTTGCACTCACTGAAACTTGGCAGATAACATGAAATTCCTGAACACCCTTTCTACCAGTGGTTTAATTTTCACTCATCTTCTTCCCTCCCCCTCTTGGAACAGGAGTCAGAATATACCTTGTTACACACTGATACTTTTCAGACTTAATCTACTACCATAACTCATATTTACCACTTATTTTAGGTTCATTCAATCCATATTTATCGTCCAATAAAGATACTGGTACCTTTTTTTTGCCAACTTCCAGAACACTCTTATTACTTCCTTAATGTGTTCAATGTTTGACTCAGAGTTTATCTCTTTCCCAGTTTCTACTATCATATTGGATGACCTCACCATATACCTTTAAACTCCCCAACTTCCCAGTTTTTAAATTTTCCTATTTCTTATGATCTATATTCCTTCACCTCATATCAATACAGAGACGGGCATTCCTTTGGACATGCCATCATTCATAATTGTTCTATCTCCATGTTCATGAATTCTGAAATTACTTTATCTGATCATGATATTTTGTCCTTTTCCATCTTCCCCTCTGCTTTGTAACCCCGAACCATATTCTTTGTCCTCATGGGCACTTCTAATCTCTCTACCTTGTCCATTCATTGACAGGGGCTATTCCTTAATCACTAAATGGGTGTTACTTTAGTCAAATTGGGACCTATTAATGAGTTTAGCTTGAAAAGGCCAAGGTCCCTCAATGTATCCTGGACCATCTTTAGTTGTTCTGATCTACATCTGGCCACTGGACCCAGATGACTACTGAGGAAAAAGTAAGTCTGGTAAATTTGCACACCCCTCCCTCACTTAAATCCAATTCACTTGCACATCATGGCATCACCTCCCTGATGTCATGGTTCTCTTTGATAAAAAAGGACAAATAACAATGACAGTTTATTACTCATACAAAGGTTACATTCTCCTTTCTTTCTCAATTCTTTCCCAACTTGGTGAACCTCTTCAGCTGAGTATCTGGCCAATTTTTGCTATTGTTGAGCTTACCCTGCTAAAATTTAGCCTTAAATTACTCCTATTATGTGTTTCTTTCACTCCAAGTCATATGCTACAGAAAAATGCCAGAGAAGATCATGAAGCTATCCTAACTAGGTCCATAATAAATTTGTTACATAATCTGAACCAGATTCTCACTGTGGCAAGACAATCTTCTTTCATTTCTCTAACTGATCCACATTTCTTTTTATTATGGTGGCTTTTCCAGACCTTTATATTCCAACTCAAACACCCCACAGCCTCCCCTCCTTGCACCCTCTCAGCTAAGTTGCCTCATATTACCCAGAAAAAATCAAGGAAATTACGTTGTTTCTTCTCTTCTCCTCATCACCTTATATTCTTTCATTATCCCCTCCCTGATCACCATCTCACATGAAGAGGTAGCGATTCTCCTTGCCAAATGATTCCTTCTTAATGGATAAATGATCCCATTCCATTCTGTCTTCTCCTGCATATGTCCCCCTCTAACATTATTACTCTTTCACTAATTTTCAGTCTCTTCCTCTCTACTGGCTTTGCCTCTGCTGCCTACTAATATGCTTTTGTCTTCCATGTCCTCGAAAATCCTCACTTGATCCATCCATCCCCACTGTTATACAACATCTCTCTATGCATTCAATGGCCAAATTCTTTGAATAAGTCATCTACATCAGTGCTTTCCATTCTTCTCTCTTCTTACCTTCCTATAGTATGGCTTCTGACCTCATCATTGAACCAAAACTACTCTCTCCAAATTTACCAAATATCTCTTAGTGACCAAATCCAATGGCCTTTTTTCCCAGTCTTCATCTTTCTTGATCTCCCTTCAGACTATGTAACTGATGGTTACTTTTTCCTTAGGTTTTCTCTGGCTGTTAACTATTCTTAGAATGTGCTCTCTCTTAATCTCCCCCTCCTAAAATTCCTTACTTAATTCAAGTTCCACTTTATAAATGAGTCCTTCTCTGATCATCAAAGTGATTCTCCAGCAGCTAATGACTAGTACAAAAATCACATTGTATATACTTTGGTCTTTAGTAACAACAATGACAAAAACAACAACAACAACAATATCTATCTCACATTTTAGTTTAATTAAACAAATATTATCCAATTTGATCTCAAATAAATATATTTAGAGTTACTCTAAGATTTCTTCATTCAAGGCTTTCCTTATGGATATAAAAAATATTATTTTCACTCTTTACCTCACCATAAATGATGAGAGGATCATGGTGTCTCACTGGGGCTAAGCAATTTGAATCTGAAAGAAATATTATTTATGGATATAGGATGATGACTGAAGCATGTGGGTCCCCCTATCCCTCCAGACTGTGATTTTCAGTGTTCTATTCAGTGCCATAACTTTATAACCTTAAGAACTGACTCTGTAGGGAAAAAAATGTATAGGGAACATACTTTTCAGTTTAATCTCTCTCAATAACATTTATCCATCATTTCCTTAAATATAGATAATCAAAAACAATGCTAAATTAAGCCTTGAGTTTAAAGTGATCACACTGAAAATTTAGCAAACAGCTTTCCTGAATATTTTAGAGCTGGCTCCAGTACACCCCAGTTCCATAATTCCAATGTCAGGACTGACATTTATAACTTTAGCTTTATATTTCACTTTAAAGACACTTAACGCAGATTTCTGGGAGCCAGGATGGTGAAGTAAGCAGTAAATTGCTACAACTCTTCCATACTCACCTACAAACAACCATAAAATACAGCCCCAAACTAATCCTGCAACAACAAAACTAGCAAAAAGACTGATTGAAGCAATCTTTTAGCACAAGAAATTTGGAGGATTGTCAAGAAAGATAAATCTGAGTTGAGTAAAAGGGGAGCTCAGCCCAGAACAGGAAGTACTCCAGCAAGCCAGAAACAAGCCCTATGTCACAAAATAGTGGGAGATCCTGAGTTCCAGTGTGGGGGAGTAGGCAAATGCCAATACCAGGACCCCACACATGCCTTAGCATAGCCAGGGGAACCAGCAGAAGTCAGCTCATAGAATTACCACGTTTCTGTGCAGTGCCAGATGGGCAGGCATCCTCCAGCAGCAAGACTTCCACGTGCTTTAGCACTGCCCCAGGTCCCTGTCCAGCAGCTGGCCCTCTATGTCCTTCAGTGTAGCCCTGGGCAGACAGGAAGCCTCCAGAGCCCTGACTTCATGTTCCTCAGTTAGCCACTGGGGATCAGAAACACATCCAAATGGGCCTCAGTCAACCATAGAAACCAGGTCTAGGACCCCAGCTTGGTACCAGGTTACTTACTAGACACCTACCAACTCTAGAAGCACCAGACTACCACCACCCCACGCCCACAGCCCATTGTCAGACAGGACGGTCTCCTGTGTGCTTCAGGGCAACATCAGGGCTGCACTAGGTAAATAGTCAGAGTCTACAGCCACTATTACAAGAAGCCTGAGAGAGTGTTCCTTCTACCCTGGGAGCAGAGCTCAAATTTAAAAAAAAGAAAGAAAAAGGCAAAAAAAAAAAAAGATGAGCAGAAAAGAACATAAATAAAAAAATAACCTGACCACAGAAAGTTATTATGGTATCAGGGAAGACCAAGACATAAACTCAGAAGAGCACAGTAATGTCAAGACACCTAGGGGCAAAACTTCAAAGAAAAATGGAAAGTGGTCTCAAGCCCAGAGAAATCTCATTGAAGAGCTAAAGAACCATAAGAGAGGCAGAAGAAAAAAGTGGGAAAATAAATGAAAGTGAACCAAGAGAATTAGGGGGAAAAAAGAGTTAACAGCTTGGAAAATTGTTTTTTAAAATGACCAAATGGAAAAGGAAAAATAAAAATCCACTGAAAAAAACAACTTCTTAAAGAGTATAATTGGCCAAATGGAAAAGAAAGTACAAAAGCTAATTGAGGAAAACAATAACTTAAAAGTTAGAATTGAGCAAGTGGAAGCTTGTGACTCTATGAGACATGATGAATCAATCAAACAAATTCAAAAGAATGGGAAAAAATGGAAGAAAATGTAAAGTCACTCATGGGAAAATCAACTGACCTAGAAAATAGATCCAGAAGAGATAAATGTCAGAATCACTGGACAACCTGAAAGCAATAATCAGAAGGAGGACCTGGACACCATATTTAAAGAAATTATCAAGGAACACTCTCCTTATCTCATGGAACCAGGGGGCAAAATAGGCATTGGAAGTATCCACTGATCACTTCAGGAAAGAGATCCAAAAACAAAAAGCTCAAAGAATATTATAGTCAAATTACAGAACAGGTCAAGGGAAAAATACCACAAGTGCTCAGAAAGAAACAATTCAAGTATCAGGGGATCACAATCATGATCACACATGACCTGGCAGCTTCAACATTAAAGGGTAAGTGGTCATGGAATAAGGTATTCTGGAGGATAAAGGAGACAGGACTACAACCATGAACCACATCATACATCAAAGAGAAAAAATGGTCATTCAATAAAATAGAAGGATTTCAAGCCTTCACAAGGAGAAGACCTCAACTAAACCAGAAATTTGACCTCCAATATCAAAACCCAAGAGAATCATGACCGACTAAACCCAACTAAGGAAGATAAAGGCCATGGAGAGAATCTAAGGTGTAGCATCACCCAGAAGCTGCTGTCTCTACTTTACCCCAGCAGGTTTACTCATGCTGTAACTGAGCATGACTTGAGTTTATATTATTTCTCTTGTCAGCAATTCCCCCTCCATAAGGTACATGGGGCCATTTTCATCATACACCCTTCACACTGATGCATAGTTATCCCTTTCATATCACAGGGATTAAGGATTTGGCATCCCCATGATTAAGAAAATCTGTGTAAATTTTTTGGCCCCTCCTGTATACCAGCAAAGAGGTTTGATTTTTTATTGGGTCTTTATAGTACATTATTATAAAGTTTGGGTTAAGTATTTGGTCATAGGCTCCATGTTGCCTGCTGGCCTTTGAGTGTCATCTGTGGTGCAAAACTCCCAAAAAATTCCCATTTAATTTCTTATGTCAACATCCAATATATCAAGATCGTGATAGGGAAAGTCAAGATATGAAATGGGTAACTATAGTACTTTACAATTTAAAGATAGCTTTCCTCAAACCACAGTAACACATAGATAGTGTGAATGGGACACACTGGTGAATTGCTTGGGAACATAGCTATTGGTAAATTGTTTTAAGTCATGTCCAATTCTTTTTTATCCAATTTGGGATTTTCTTGTCAACCATACTAAAGTGGTTTGCCATTTCCTCTCCAGTTTATTTTACAAATGAGGAAATGTAGGCAAAGAGGGCTAGGTAACTTACCCAAGCTCACACAGTTGGTGGATGTCTGAGGTCAGATTTGAACTCATGCAGATGAGTCTTCTTCACTCCAGGCCTGGCATTCTTTCCACTGTGTCACCTATCTGCCCACTGGAAATCCAGCTAGCTTATTCTCAAGATGGAGGACGCCAAGGAACTCACCAATGGGAGAAGTAGTCTGGTATCACAGAGGGATGTTTCAGGGTGAGAAGGTAGCTGAGCGCCAGTAGAGCAGTCTGGAGAATCAGAAACCTGGCCTTGGATTTATCATTTCATCTTCCTGCCTCATTTGGAGATGAGAGTATTGGACAAAATGGTCTCAAAGGCACGACACATTGGTGTAGTAAGTGGATAATACGATGTTATAATTATCCCTATTTTACATATGAGGAAACAAAGGTCTAGAGAAGCAAAAGAAACCTGTCCTAAGCTAGTAATTATCACAGCAATTTCTTCCCTTGAGTAATTACTAGACCCCAGATCTTACCTTCCCTTTACCATTTCCAACTAAAAAGTTAACTGAAATGATTAATAATTTTGATAAAGTGGCAGGAAATGAAGTAAATCCACATAAATCATTAGCAGTCCTATATGTTACCAACAGGATCCTGCAGGAAGAGATAGCTAGAGATACTCCATATAAAATAACTGTAGACATTGTACAATTACTGGGGAGACACCCACCAAAACAAACCCAGGATCTATATTAAAAACATAAAATAAAATAAAGATTTTTGTATGCAAATAAAGTCACATTTTAAAAAAAAGGAAATATATTAATTGATCATGGGTAGGCATGTCCAAAATTTTAAAAAAAGACAATTTTACCAAAATTAATCTACACATTCAATGTCGTTCCAATTAAATTACCAAAAAATATTGACAAAGGTAGAAAAAAGAATAAGAATATTCATGTGGAAGAACAAAAGGTCAAGAATGTTAAAGGAAGTAATGGAAAAAAAAACAGAAAGGAAGGACTTTTAGCAGTGAAATATCTTAAACTATATTATAAGGTAGTAATTATCAACACTATCTGGGGACTAGTTAAGGAATAGAAAGGTAGATAATTGGAAAAGAGTAGATATATGATTTATAGTAGGAAACAAATATAGTTGCTCAGTGTTTGAGAATTATAAAGACTTAAATTTTGGGGATAAGAATACATCATTTTGTAAAAACTTTTGGGAAAAATGGAAAGCATTCTGGAAGATATTGGGCCTAGGACCAATAATTTACCAAGATAAGGTCATAAAGGATACATGAGCTAGATACAAAGGGAGATTTCAAAAGAAAATTTGAACAACTTGGAATATATTACCTATCAAATGCATGGATAGAAAAACAATTTATGAACAAAGAAGAAAGATAGAATGCTGTGAGATATAAATTAGATAATTTTAATTGCATTAAATAAAAAAGTTTTTTTTTAGGGGGTGGAGCCTAGATGGCAGCACAGAAGGAGGGAAACTCTGCAGCTCCCCCACAACCACCTCAAATATCCATAAAATATGACTCTCAACAAATTTTAGGGCTGCAGAACTCACAAAATTACAGAAAAACACATCTTCCACAGAAGGCAGCTCGGCAGGAGAGACAGAAAGGGCTCATCACAGTTTGGGGGGAGCCAAAAAGAGCTGGGCCTGTAACTGTTGCTTGGCGCCAGGGCTGCCAGGACAAGCTGCACCTGGAGCCAAAAGTAGAGTAGATCACTGGCAGGTGTGGTGATTTCCAGAATTATAAAGCCATAAGAAATAAGGATTAAGTGGAAGGTTAGTGGAACTCAGCTAAATTTGGGGGAGAGGGTCCAGCCAAAGTGCCTCCAGGGCAAGGAGGCAGCAGAAGTGGCAACCCTGCAGCTGCTTCCAAGTGGCTGTTTCAGAAGCTCCCGGCCTGCAGACTGCAGGGGGCCAAGCGATCATTCAGAGGCTAAGTGCTTTTGCCTTAAGGGCCTGGATCAGGATTGGGGTCTTTGGTGGTGGTCCTCATGTGTGTTTTCAGTGAGTCAAAGCTGGTGGGGGCTTCAGTGGCCTCCTAATTGCACTGGCAGCTGCAAAAACTCCAGTAATTTGGGACAAAGTGCTCCCCTCTGGAAGCAGAGTTCCGCAGAGTTAAAAAAGTGAAGTTATTGACTGGCAACATGAGCAGGCAAAGGAAGCAAAGTAAGAACAGCAATTCAACTTTAGATTCCTGTTTTGGGGACAAAAAGGATCAAAGCATGGAATGGGAGGAAGACAAAACAGTTAGAACTCCCACAGCAAAAGCTTCCAAGAAAAATGGGGACTGGTTACAAGCCATAGATGGGCTTAAGAAGGATTTTGAAAGCCAATAAGAGAAATGGAGGAAAAATTGGGAAGAGAAATGAGAAGGATGCAAGAAAATCATCAAAAAAGAGTCAACAACCTGACTTAAGAATATATCACCTTAAAAAATAGATTAACTCAAATTCCAAAAGAGGCCCAAAAAGCCAATGAGGAGAAGAATGCCTTAAAAAGTTGAATTTTCCAGATGGAAAAAGAATCTCAAAAGCTTTCTGAAGAGAATAATTCCTTCAGAATTAGAGTGGAGCAAATGGAAGCAAATGACTTTATGAAAAATCAAGATATTATTAAACAGATCAAAACAAATGAACTAATAGAAGACAATGTGAAATATTTCCTTGAAAAAACCACTGACCTGGAAAACAGATCCAGGAGACACAATTTAAAAATTATTGGACTACATGAAAACCATGATCAAAAGAAGAACTTAGAAATCATCCTTCAAGAAGTCCTCAAGGAATATTACCCTGATATTTTAGAACCAGAGGGCAAAATATAACTTGAAAGTATTCACCGTTCACCTCTTGAAAAAGATCCCAAAAAGAAAATTCCTAGGGATGGCATAGCCAGAATCTGGAGGTCCCAGATCAAGGAGAAAATATTACAAGCTATCAAGAAGAAACAATTTGAATACTGTGGAAACACAATTAGGATAACTCATGATC
>CM053587.1:117538962-117554756 GCA_028646515.1 Pseudochirops corinnae
CAGGGGAAAATATGGTCATTCAATGAGGTGGAGAACTTTCAAGCATTCTTGCTGAAAAAGCTAGAACTGAAAAGAAAATTTGACACTCAAATACAAGAAGCATGAGAAAGTAAACATGGAAAAGAAATCATAAGGAACTTCTCAAAGTTGTACTATTTACATGCCAACATGGAAAAGCGATAATTGTAACTTATGAAACTATTTTCACTGTGAGGATAGGTGAAGGGACTACAAATGTATATATACACATGCATACACATATGTCTACATATGAGGGCATATATATGCATATGAATACATATGTGAGAATGTGCATATATGTGTACATAGAGGGCACAGGATCAATTGAATAGGAAGGGTTGATACTTTCAAAGGTGAAATTGTGAGATGAGAGAGGAATAGAATGAGAGGAGACAGGGAGAAACAGAATTGGGCTAATCATCTCATATATAAGAGGCAAGGGATAACTGTTACAGTGGAGGTGAAGAACAGGAAGGCAAAAGGGAAATGGTCAACCTTAGTGTCATTGAATTTGGCTTAGGGAAGGAATGACATAAATTCTAAACTGGGTATCTTGCCACATAATAGAGTAGGGGGGATGGGGATGAGAGAGGCAATGATGGAGGGAAGGGCAGGGTGGAGGGAGGGATGCTGGAAGTACAGACTTCTATAAATGGATAGGGACAGGGTAGAGAATAGAACAAGAGGAGGGCAGGATAGGAAGGCATGATATATAATCAGTCTCTCACAATATGTCCATTGTGGAGATGTTCTGCATATCTACACATGTATAGCCTGTATTGAATTGCTTCTATTTCCAATGAGGTGGGTGACAAGGGAGGAAGGGAAAGAATCTATAAATTAAAGTTCTGTAATCAAATGTTAAAAAATATATATACGTACGTATATATATATATATATATATATATATATGTGCATACACACATATGTATATGTATATATATACACATACACATTTATATTCCCTTCAACTATCCTCATACTTAGAAAAGTTTCATAAGGAACAATTATCATTTTTCCATGTTTACCTTCTCATATTTCTCTTGCTTCCTGTATTTGAATGTCAAATTTTCTATTCAGTTCTGGTTTTTTCATTATGAATGCTTGAAAGTCCTCCACCTCATTGAATGACCATATTTTCCCCTCAAACATTATACTGAGTTTTGTTGGGTAGGTGATTCTTGGTTTTAATCCTAGCTCCTTTAATCTACAGAATATCATATTCCAAGCCCTTAGATCCCTTAAAGTAGAAGTTGATAGATCTCCTGTTATCCTGATTGTGTTTCCCCAATATTCAAATTGTTTCTTCTTAGGTGCTTGTAATATTTTCTCCTTGGTCTGGGAACTCTGGAACCTGGCTATAATATTCCTAGGAGTTCTTTGGAGGGGGATCTCTTTCAAAAGGCAATTGATGAATTCTTTCTACTTCTATTTTGCCCTCTGGTTCTAAAATACCAGGGCAATTTTCCTTGAGAATTTCTTAAAGGAGAATTTCTAGATTCTTTTTTGGATAATGGCTTTCAGATAGTCCAATAATTTTTAAATTGTCTTTCCTGGATCTATTTTCCAGGTCACTAATTTTTCCAATGAGATATTTCACATTGCTTTTATTTTTTCATTTATTTGGATCTGTTTAATAGAATCTTGATTTCACATAGAGTCATTCACTTCCATTTGCTCCAATCTAATTCTGAAGGAATTATTCTCTTCAGTTAGATTTTGAAATTCTTTTTTCCATCTGGCAAATTTGGCTGTTTAAGACATTTTTCTCTTCATTGGCTTTTTGGGCCTCTTTTGCCATTTGAGTTAGTTTATTTTTTAACATGTTATTTTATTCAGTCAGGTTGTAGAGTCTCTTTTTTATGATTTTCTTGCATCATTCTCATTTCTCTCCCCAATTTTTCCTCCATTTCTCTTACTTGATTTTCCAAATCCTTCTAGAGCTCTTCTATAGTCTCTTACCAATTCAGATTTTTCTTGGAAGCTTTTGGTGCAGGAGTTCTGACTGTGCTGTCTTCCTCTCATTCCATGGTTGATCTTTTTTGTCCCCAAAAAAAGGAGTCTAAGATTTGATTGCTGTGCTTGCTTTGCTTCCTTTGCTTGCTCATGTTGCCACTCAATTATTTGACTTTTTATCTCTTTGCCACAGTAGAATTCTTCTTCTGGAGAGGAGTACTTTGTTCCAAATTGCTGGGGTTTTCACAGCTGCTGGAGATATTAGTTGGGTGCTCTCACTACAGCCTCCACAAACTCTTGCTCACTGGTTACACACCCCAGGACCACCTCCCAAGACTATGATCTAAATTTTGTTTAGAGTCTTATTTTATAGGTATTTGAGGTGGTTATGGAAGGAGCTCACAGAGTCTTCCTGCTTCTACACCACCATCTTGGCTCTTACCCCCCCACACACCTTAACTCATTGTTGTTGTACTTGTGAGCTGATCTGGCCATATTGGAGAGAGGTATGGAACTATACCCAAAGTGTTACTAAACTGTTGAAACTCCCTGAATCAGCCATACCACTATTAGTTCTGTTTCCCAAGAGAATTAGGAAATATTGAAAAGAATCTATATTTTAAAATTATTTATAGCAAGTCTCTTTGTATTTGCAAAGAACGGAAAATTGTGGGGATGCCCAGCAATTGGAGAATGTCCAAAAAATTTGTGCTATATATTCATGATGGAATATTACTCTGCTGTAAGAAATGGTGAGCTCAAAGATTTTAGCAAAGCATAGAGAGACCTCTACAAAATAATGAAAAATGAAATGAATAAAATTAAGTGAACACCATAAACAATAAAAGCAATATTATTTTAAGAAAAATTTTAGCAACCAACTCATTCTATTATAAATACCTAAATTAACCTCAAAGATCCTCTGAAGGAAGATGTTGTTTGAATCCAGAAAGGTATAGTGCTGTTATATAGGAATGATGATATGCTTCATTAAAAAAACAAAAACAAAAACAAAACATGGAACGACTTGTTCATATTAAGGAAGGTGCTATCTACCTCCAAAGAAATAGATGATAAAAGAAGGTAAACATAGCATGGATATATATGTATGTGTGTGTGAGTGTATACGTATATATATATATGTATGTATATGTATATATATATATATATGTGTGTGTGTGTGTGTGTGTGTGTGTGTGTGTGTGTTTATATATATCTATGTATATGTGGGTATATATATAATTCACAATATGTATGTATAAATGTATGTATGCATTTTTCATGTATGCATGTGTGTATGTATACCCATGCTTAATTGTAACTGTTAATGTGCAGGGGAGGAAAGGAGAGATGTGAAAAATAAAGTAAAACATGCACAGCAGAGAACAAAAGAAAACCAAGAAGGAAACAAAGAAAATCTAGACAGCTTTGATAACAATGTCTAGTATTTATTATATAGATTTTCTTTATATAGGTATTTGTTTTATATTGATCAATTTTATGGTCTGTGTATACATGGCATTTTTTCTTTTCTAATTTTGTATTTAAGTGTAAAATTTTAAAAATTACAAAATATGAAGAAACTTACCCAGAAGAATTCATCATCATAAAGTCCCTTTCTCTAACTCATGAAACTCCCAAAATATTGCCCTTCAGCACAGTGAATCTTTGTGTATCTTTCTTAGCTCCTGTCACAGAAATTACTTATCTGGTGCTCAAGCTAGAACACTGATTATCAAGATGCAAAGTCCAAAATCTTCTAGACTCTCAAAGTGAATGGGAAGGAAAGATATGCAGACTTGAACAAAATTGAGAATTTTCTAGTTTTACTAGTCCCTTCTAAGGTTAAATAAACATCATTTTTTCTATGACCTTTTGGATGAAACTGCTTTTAATTCTTGATAATTATTTAGAATGTATCTCATATACACACATATAATTACCCCTCACAGAATTCAAGTACCTTGTGGGCAGATATTATTTTGTTTTTGTGCTTGTATCCCATTCAAGTTGATTTTCATTAATTGTGCAGCTCAATACCTCTATACTTTACTTAGTAAAATGTTTAAAAACACAACTCTAGTTTCTAAAAAGTAGGAACCAGGAAAGAGTCAAACACTGAGTCAAACACTGAACTCATTGAGGAAAAAAGAAATATGTTTTGAAAGTTTGCAAATATCAAGTGCCAGAATCTTGATCACATGATAAATGTGGCTTGAATGAACCTAAAAGAAGAGAGGTAAATATGAGCCCTGGTAGTAGATTGAGTAGGAAAGTGTCAATTGCTGAAAGCATCTTTATAGGCCAGGAATGGATCATTGCAATATATGGACTCCTTTGTGGCTGATTTATACTACTATTTGATTGGTATTTGGTACTATATCTAAAATTTTATATTCTTATTTGCTCCTCAGAAGTATTGTGTGATACATATCATTTCTGAATTACAAATTAGAAACTAATTCATCATTTTATTGTTTTTTCCCTTTGCCTTTCCAGTCCCTACCTTCCACCCCTGCCCAGTGCTTCTCTCCCTCAGTCCCAGTGAAGACCCACAGGCAAATCACCATTTAAGGACTGCCCTCATTGTACTGACAGTACATAGTACCATTCAGTCACTGAAGGCTTGCACTGATTTCCTTCCACTTTCCTCTCCAATTGAAACTTGCCTCTTTTGTATTATATTCTCCAGAACTTGTAACAAGTCTAAGCTGACAAGGAGATAACTTGCTAATCAAATCCATTCTGTAAGCCAAGGGAGAAGGAACTAGCTGACACATTCTCTCTCTCTTCTTTGAGGAAAACAAAGAATCTACAATTGCTCCCAGGTAACCTACATTTTAACAATACTTCTGGGTGTACTTACCTTCCTACTTATTCCGCCTCTTATGTACATTAATGATTCTAATGGTTGGATTTGCAGATCAGATAAAAAAAAAAAAAGAGAGAGGAATCACACCATAGGCTTTAGCTAAGTTTTTTATTTTTTTTTCTTAACTCCTCAAATCACAGCAGGCTGTCAGCCACTAAAGATGGTCCTAGAACAGAGTAAGTGGTTTAACCAATCATGGAAAATGAGAGGAGCAAGGTTGAATTCCATGATTGTGGGTTGTTGTATAGCAGTTCACAAATTTACACCTAAGGTAGATGGAAGTAGAAAGCCACTGGAAGATTTAAAGACAGGAAGGATTCCACTGAATACAGAATAGCAGCTATAACATACCTATAAAGGGGCCTGAATTATTGAATTCTTTTTTCTTGTATTTTTTTTGTTGAATTTAAGAGTACTTGATTTTTAACAGGAGAAGCAGATTATTTAGAAAACTTCATCTCTATGCATTTTCTTAAGTAGAACTATTTCTATAGTCAGACTGGAAATATGGTGTCCTTAACTCTAAAAAACATATTGCTTGCAAATGGATGTTATGATTTTCAAATGACTCAAAGTTTTTACAGAGATCTCAGGATATGATCATAGGGAGAGATTTAATGCAGCAAACCTCACAGTTATTTCTGCTATGAGACACATTTCAAATAAAAAACATTGTTGAGTAAGTGAAAAGAGACAAACATTTGACTTTAATCCCATAAAAATGTTATTTATCACCAAGCGGGTAAGAAATGTCAAAATACATAATCATATTCTATTTCATAAATAGCAAGCCTGCTTATCTGCCCCTAAAAGAAGTTCAACTTCTCATAAATTCAGGAACTGTCCATATGGGTAGAGGAAAAACTTTTCCCCTGCCTGCAACATTGTGAATGTCAAAGAAAGTAGTCAGGAGAGCTAGAAATGATGACTCTTATGGGATGATTTTCTGGTTAGCGGAGAAAGACCTCTGCCATTCCCATTTTTACCATAGGAAAACAGGAATGGCATAATAAAGATGTCTAAATATGAACCAAGGGTTTCACCAATTCAGACAGAATTGCAGGGGAGTAAGAAAACTCTAGAGACTCCTATATGTGTAATTATTTCATATCTAACCTTATGTAATTTGCTAGTAAATAAGAACAAATATACTTTTTTGGAATTAACATTTTAATTTTTCACAATAATATATAAAACAATTTTCACATTACTTTTTTCAAATTTTTAGTTCTAAATTCTCTCCCTTCCTCCCTTCCCACTTCCCCTTATTGAGAAGGCAAGTGATTTGATATAGGATATCAAATGCAAAACTAATTTCCATGTAAGTAATGTTGTGAAAGAAAACAAAGACAAAAAGAAACTTAAGATATCATATCACACCTACAGAACTGGCTAAAGTGCTCCCCCACCTTTCCCCATTTTCCCCTCCACCATAAAATCTCTTTTGGGCCTCTTTTATGTCAGATGATTAATTCCATTTCACCTCCTCCTTTCTCCTTCTCCTAGAGCATTTTCTTACTCATCTTTCATTTTTTTAGGTAATCACACCATCACATTCAATTCATACCTTTGCTATCTGTCTATATGTAATTTTGGTAACTGCCCTAATATTGATATAGTTTTTCAGTAGCTGCAAGTTTAATTTTCCCATGTAGGAATGTAAATAATTTAATCTGATTAAATACCTTATGATTTTTCTTTCCTGCATTCCTCTTATGTTCCTTTTGAGTCCTGTGTTTGAGTGTCATATTTTCTATTTACCTCTGATCTTTTCATTAAAAATCCTTGAAAGTCCTCTATTTCACTGAATATCTATTTTTTTTCCCTGAAAGATTATACTCAGTTTTGCTTGCTAAGTGACTCTTGATTGCAGTCCTAGCTCTTTTTCCCTCCTGAATATTACATTCCAAGCCTCTTAATTCTTTAACACAGAAGCTGTTAAATCTTTCATCATTCTGATTGTGGCTCCATGATATTTGAATTGTTTCTTTTAGGCTAATTTCAATATTTCCTACTTGACCTAGGAAGTCTGAAATTTGGCTATAATATTCCTAGGAGCTTTCATTTGGGAATTAGTTTTAGGAGATGATTGGTGGATTCTTCTGATTTCCATTTGACCCTCTGGTTCTAGAATTTCAGGAAGGAATTTCTTTTTTTTTTTTCCAATGAGATATTTCACATTTTCTTCTGCATTTTCTTTTTTTGTCTTCATCAATTTTTTATTTCTTTATTTTTAATTTTCAACATTAATTTCCAGAAGATTGTGAGTTACAAATTTTCTCCCCATCTTTCTCCTACCCCACCCCAAGATAGTAAGTCTACTGAATACTCCTTCCCCCAATCTGCTCTCTCTTATATCTTCCCCCTACTCCCATAACTTTCTAGAGTGGCAAGATGGATTTCTATACTCCAATTCCTGTATATCTTCTTTCCCAGTTACATATAAAAAACAATTTTTTTAACATTTATTTTTAAAACTTTGATTTCTAGATTCTTTTCCTTCTTCCCTCCTCACCTTCCACCATTGGGAAGGCAAGCAATTCAATATAGTTTTTACATGTGTTGTTATGCAAATAGTTTCCATAGTACTTATATTGTGAATGATTATTTTTTCCTCCATCCTATTCCATCCCCCACTTATTCTAGTCTCTACTTTGACCCTGTCCCTTTTCAAAAGTGTTTCCTCCTAACTACCCTCTACCTGAATCTGCCCTCCATTCTATCATTACCACCTCTTATCCCCTTCCTCCTACTTTCCTGTAGGGCAGCGGTTTTCAACCTGTGGGTTGCGACTCCTTTGGGGGTTTAATGGGGTCACCTAAGACTATCAGAAAAATACACATTTTTCTGATGGTCTTAGGAACTGAGACACCACTCCTCTATCCATCTCCAAGCGGGTCTGCCCACATGCAGAGACACCCACATATGAGTATTAAAGGGTCGTGGCATTAGGAAAGTTGAGAACCACTGCTTTAGGGTAAGATACCCAATTGAGTGTGTATGTTATTCCCTCCTTAAGGCAAATTCAATGAGAGGAATGTTGACCCATTCCCTTTCACCTTCCTGCTCTTCCCCTCCATTGTAACAGTTTTCTCTTGACTCTTTTATATGAGACAATTTACCCTATTCTATCTCTCCCTTTATCCTTCTTTTATTATATTCCTGTCACCCCTCAATTTTATTTTTTAGATATCATCTTTTCCTATTAAACTGATCCTGTGGCCCTTGTCTATGTATATAGGTACACACATCTACATACACTCACATATGTATTAATACACATCTTATTATTATAATATTAATTATTATATATTATATTAATTATATATATTATATTAATATACCCTTCTATACATATATACGTATGTGTACATATATAAATACATATATATTCCCTTCAACTATCCTCATACTGAGAAAAGTCTTATGAGTTACAATTATTGTTTTTCCATGTAGTAATGTAAATAGTTCAACTGTAATAAGTTCCTTATGATTTCTTTTTTCCTGTTTACCTTCTCATGCTTCTATTGCTTCTTGTATTTGAATCAAATTTTCTATTCAGCTATGCTTTTTTTGTCAAGAATACTTGAAAGTCCTCTCTTTCATTGAATGACCATATTTTCCCCTGAAGCATTGTACTCAGGTTTTCTGTGTAGATGATTCTTTGTTTTAATCCTAGCTCCTCTGACCTCCAGAACATTGTATTCCAAGCCCATAGACTCCTTAATGTAGAGGCCACTAGATCCTGTATTATCCTGATTTCTATTTTGCTGTCTAGTTCTATAATATCAGGCAATTTTACTTGAGAATTTCTTGAAGGATGATTTCTAGGCTCTTTTTTTTTATCATGGCATTCGGGTAGTGAAATAATTTTTAAAATATCTCTCCTGGATCAATTTTCAAGGTCAGTGGTATTTTCAATGAGATATTTCACATTTCCTTCCATTATTTCATTTCTTTGGATCTGTTTTATACTATCTTGATTTCTCATAAAGCTATGAGTTTTCATTTGCTCTGATATAATTTTGAAGGAATTATTCTCTACAGTGAATTTCTGAGATTCCTTTTCATGATTTTCTTGCATCGTTCTCATTTCTCTTCCAAATTTTCCCTCCATTTTTCTTACTTGATTTTCAAAAACCTTGAGCTCTTCATGAAGAGCAAGCCAACAGCCTGCTAAAGGAGAACCAAAAAAATCCTGAAGAAAATAACACCTTAAAAATAGACTAACTCAAATGATAAAAGAGACCCAAAAATCCAATGAGGAGAAGAATGCTTTAAAAATTCAAATTTCCAGGCAGTTAGGTGGTGCAGTGAATAGAGCATTGGCCCTGGAGTCAGGAGGACCTGAGTTGAAATCTGGCCTCAGATACTTAACACAAAACTAGCAGTGCAACCTTGGACAAGGCACTTAATCCCAATTGCCCTCCAAAAAAAAAAAGCAAAAAAAAAATTCAAATTGCCCAGAACAAAAGGAATTTCAAAAACTCATTGAAGAGAATAATTCCTTCAAAATTAGATTGGAGAAAATGGAAGCTAATGACTAGAACCAGAGGGCAAAATAGAAATTGAAAGGATTCCCCAATTGCCTCTTGAAAAAGATCCAAAAAAGAAAACTCCTAGGAATATCATAGTCAAATCCCAGACCTCCAAGATCTCCAAGGAGAAAATATTACAAACTATCAGAAAGAAACAATTTAAGTATTGTGGAAATACAATCAGAATAAGACAAGATCTAGCAGCTTCTATATTAAAGTATTGAAGGGTTAGAATATAATATTCCAGAGGTCAAAGGAGATAGGATTAAAACCAAGAATCATCTACTCAGCAAAACTGAGTATAATGCTTCAGGGGAAAATATGCACAGTCAATGAAATAGAGAACTTTCAAGTATTCTTGATGGAAAAATCAGAGATGAATAGAACATTTGACTTTCAAATACAAGAAGAAAGAGAAGCATGAGATGGTATGCATATATGTATAGGATGGTATATGTATGTGTGTGATGTATATGTGAGTGTGTGTATATGTGTATACATGTATACATAGAGGGCACAGGATCAGTTGAATAGGAAGGGATGATATCTAAAAAATAAATTTGAGAGGTGACAAAGGAATATAATGAGAGAAAGGGAAAGGGAAAGATAGAATAGGGTAAATTATGTCATATAAAAGAGTCAAGAGAAAACTGTTACAAGGGAGGAGAAGAACAGGAAGGTGAAAGGGAATGGGTCAACCATACTCTCAGTGAATTTGGCTTAAGGAGGGAATAACATAACCACTCAATTGGGTATCTTACTGTAATGCCAAGCAAAGGCAACTTCTAAGGTTTGGATTACCAGCATAGTAAACCCCATTTATTCAGCAAACATTTACAGAACAGAAGAAGTCAAAGTACAGTGTAACTTGTTCCTTTAGCAAGTTCTCAATTCAATCTAGGTACTACTCCACCTGTAGACAGTACATTCATGTAGTCACTCAAAAGTCTCTTCTCAAATGGAGATTAGTCTCCAACCATAAACAAAGTACATTCATTTGGTCAATCACTCAAAGGCTTCCTACCCCTGAATCTCAAAAGGGGCAGGAGAACACAAAAGGCCATCCACCCTTAAGTAACAAAGTTAAAATCAGCATGGAATACCCAAGGAAAGGTCCTTCTTTCATCTTCACTCCAGGCAAGCCCTCAGCAATCTCAGTTCCTGGGAAGACAAGGCTGAACAAAGCCATAGCCAGTGTCCTCATCAAGTCACTCTGTGCCTGTAGAATAGTCCCATAACCCCTGAAAACGTCAGCAAGGCCCTCTTCCAGGATTTCTGTGCAGGTACCACAAGAAAATGCTCCTTCAGGGCTTCTGAACCAACAGCCAGGTGCCAGGACCTCTACAACAGCAGCACTGTCCTTCACCATCAGGTGGATCTGGCAAAACAACATCAAAACAGATAGACAAAGTACCAGCATCACAGCCATGCCTCCTCAGTCCTTGGCAGTTCTCACAAGTCCTGGGCTCTTCCAATGGGCTCTCAGCAGTCTTTCAGCAACTCAGGCTCCATGATACTGAATACTGCTCTCCCAAAGTCCTTCTGGCCTTCTCTAGGCTTGGGCCTCTCTCCCAATTCACGGCTCCTCCCAGTTCAGCCCTCTCTCTTCATGTCAACAAGTCCATCCCAGAAGTGGGATTCACAAGCTCTGGGTTTTAACACTCAACCCAAAAACCAAGCCAATACAGGGGCATCTCCAAATTCCATTACCAATACACTTACCCTACAGGAAAGCAGGGGAGAAGAGGATAAAAAGGGGGCATGATAGAAGGGTGGGCAGATTGCAGGAGAGGGTAGTTAAAGCACACAATTCAGAAAATGGACAGGGTCAAAGTGGAGGATAGAATAAGTGGGAGGGGGCAGGATAAGATGGAGGGAAATATAGTTAGTCTTTCACAATATATCTACTATGGCAATGTTTTGTGTAAGTACATATATACAACCTATATTGAATTCCTTGTCTTCCCAGTGAGAGAGGGTGAGAAGGGAAGAAGGGAAAGAATGTGAAAATCAAAAAAAAAAAAGTTAAAAAATTTTGTTTTTTACATGCAACTGGGAAGTAAGATATACAGGCAATGGAGTATAGAAATCCATCTTGCCCTACTAGAAAGTTAGGAGGGTGGCAGCTATGTGGCATAGTGAGTAGAGTGCTGGCCCTGGAATCAGAAGGACCTGAGATCAAATATGCCATTGGACACTTAATACTAAAATTAACTATGTGATCCTGGACAAACCAATTAACCCCAATTGCCCTATGTCCTTCTCTCCAAAAAAAAAAGTCAAAAAAAGAAAAAAAGTAGAAAGTTAGAGGTGTGCGGGGGGAGGACATAAGAGAGTACAGATTGGGGGAAGAGGTATTCAGTAGGCTCACTATTGTGGGGTAGGGGTAGGGCAAAGATGGGGAGAAAATTTGTAACTCAAAAACTTGTGTAAATGAATGTTGAAAACTGAAAACAAATAATAAAAAAAAAGAAATAGCTTTTCAGAAATAGTAAGAAAGATAAAATTCAATGGAGAATGTAGCATCAATTCATCTAGTACCATGTGTAGAATGATGAAGAATGTAATGCATATACAGAAATTCCACTTTTGATTTTGATCTGAAACTAGCTAATGTTGGGTTTAGCTGACTCATTTCAATACTAATCCAAATATTTATCAGATAAAGACAAAATTGATAGGAATAAAATATTTAAGCTTTATTCTAACCCTAAAATAAATGCTCTCATTAAACCCTACTTGAAGATATCAAAATTTTGAGTTCTTAAACATGATAAATATTATCTAATAAATGAAGTTGATTCCACTATTAGTAAAAATTAAAATAAATAAATAAAAGGATTTTTTTCTATACAACTTGGACTCAGTCCAAAGGCCATGCACAAGGACCTAGAGGCCACATGTGGCCTTGAGGCTTCAGGCTCCCCACCCCTGTCCTAAAGAACTCTCTAAGATTATTGTGTGAAGGAAGGAAGAAACTCATCCTGTTTTGCTACAGAGGGAGGAGCTTCTATCCACTCATTGGAGAAGTTGCAGAAAAAAATAGATGTTAGCTTGCTATAAAACAAAAATGAAGCAAAGCAATATGGATGTGGGGGTGGGACACAGCTTCTTAAAAACTATTAACTATTCCAAAGTGGAATATATGGTGTGAGATTATGCTTCACCAACAATGAACACTGATGATGTTCAAATGAAAGCTTATATGAATATTTTGACTGAGGATGATGCAGAGGAGTTTCTCTACATTAAATGTGGTTGGACATATAGCCTTTGACATTACTTCTTATTCTGATATTCTGAGTTTTGGTTCTATGCTGTAACAGAGTCAGTGAAGAAAGAAATTCTGGTCAGAAGTAAAGGGTGGTAAAATGTAGAAGGGGTAATAATTGTCCATTCCTAAATGGATGAAAAAGAAAGGAAGCTGAGTAGAATCCAACCTAAGATGGAGAACTTTCTTCGTTTTATGAAACTGGCAGAATATGGATTCTAGTCCTAATTGATATTAATAATAATAAGCTAACACTTATGTAGAGCTTACTATCTACCCAGCATTGTGTTAAGCCCTTTACAATTATTAATTCATTCAATTCTTCCAACAACACTGTAAGGTAGACACTTTTATTATTCCCATTTTGTAAATGAATAAACTGAGGCCAAAAGAGATTGAGTGACTTGCCCAGAGTTACACAGGTAGGAAGAGTCTGAGTCTAGGTCTGAACTCACATATTCATGATTCTTAGCCCTGTACTCTATATACTGCAACACTTCACTTTCACTTATTATGTGAATTATTATTACAACTTTTATTTATTAAAACATCAAGTACATTCATTAGTTCCTAGTCCTAACTTCCTAGAGCCTTTAATTCAGGGTTTGGGTATCACAAAATTACCTTAGAAGAGAGAGTGTTTCATCTTAGCTGTAGGGAGATAGTAGTATAGATATGAATCCTTGATTCCTCTGTCAGATTTGGGCAGGGAATATATGGTATTGTTAACAAATACAATGGCAGCCCTAACTGAAACCTTAAATAGATATTTTTTCCCACAGAAACATTGTTATCTCAGTGGCATGGTATTATGTTTTGTATAGATTATGTAGTAAACCAATTGGCAGTAGGGTGGATGTAGGAAGGCAGGTAGGTAATGCAGTAAATAGAGAATTGGACCTGGAGTCAAGAAGATCTGAATTCAAATATGTCCTCCATCTTCCTAGCTGTACGACCTTTGAACAAGTCATATTACCTCTATTTGACTCAGGTTCCTCTATTATAAAATGGAGATATTGACAGCCCCTATTTTGTAGGTTTTTTTTTTTTTTGTGAGAAACAAATGAGATAGTATTTCTAAAGCAGTTAACACAGTACCTGACATGAAATAGGTATGGTATAAAGGCTTACCCAGTTCTCTTCCCTCTATTTATTCACTATTAATGTAAGAAATGCATTCTGAGTTACAATCAATATACAAACCTTTTCAATCATAACCCATTCCTAAATTGAGGACTACTGTATGCACACATATCTGTGATTCAGCATCAATCTATCCATTGAAAATATAGTCTAAGGACTAAAAAGACACTAATATAATGAACAATTCGTTAGAAGCTGATTTGTATTTCTATTCAATAAAAAGTTCAACAAACATTCACTGAATTTGATTAAGGAAAATGAACATACATTATCTTGTGTTTGATACTATGCCCTTCTGGAAATTCTCATTCTGTGAAAATATGCATATAGGATGGACCTGATGCAAAAAAATTCCAATGTTATACAACTCAAGAATATTAGATCTTACTGACAGACACTAATGACTATAT
The DNA here is from genome assembly GCA_028646515.1 of Pseudochirops corinnae. NCBI lineage: Eukaryota > Metazoa > Chordata > Mammalia > Diprotodontia > Pseudocheiridae > Pseudochirops > Pseudochirops corinnae. The sequence continues at coordinate 117,553,174 of CM053587.1, forward strand.
TGAACTAAGTGGACCACAGTTCAAACAAATCCACCATTATAGGTGACAAGAAGAGTGTAAACATGATTCTAATTGATGAACCAGTTAATAGCTCTTGCCTGTTCAATGATATAAGATTTGGCTCTGTCTTCACTCATTTTACAGATATGCACATAGTTAATGCTATTTTCTGAATGTTATTAAAATATTTTAAATAGTAATCATGCTCCTTTATAGTGCCTAGTATTGCAAATACCACTTTACTAAGGTGACACTGTCTAGCAAGTTTTAATAAGGAGTGTAGGTACTCATTCACAATTGGGACTTAATTTAAAATTCAGCAATTTAGCAACAGACTAAAGACAGTATATTCATTTTTTCTTTCAGTTACATGTAAATTAAAATAATGTGCTTAATCTTCTGCCAAAGAAGATTACATGAAATATATTATATGAATATCATCAATCCTAATCCCCCCCTCCACCAAGTATATACAGGCTCTTTGACCACAGAATTTTTTTACTTTGACCAAACATCATGATGAGCATAGGAAAAGCCTTAAAATATAATTAAATCTCACCTCACAATGTACCTTATCAGCTATTCTATTAAGTATGATATTAAAGGACAGGAGATGGAAAACTTAGATGAAATTCTATTGTAAATATGATTACATAACCAAGTGCTAACTTTCAGACATTCAGGAACTTGTATCACACTGCTTCTGAATGTCCACAATATTACTAACTTCTCATACTATAGATGACATGGCAAATTTTGACTCAATTGTACAAATAACTGTTAAATTACAGACTTTTTTTTCAAAGAAAAAATCTCATATGAAAGCAGTAGAAAGGCAGATCACCCCTGGTTTTGCAGAATGCAAAGAAATGGTTTTACAAGGCAATATAGATCAGAACCACTGATCTCTTAAATGGCAGAGAATTCACCAAGGATATGCACTGAATTTGTTGGAGAATCTCTTCAGACAATGGCAATAAATCATTATTCTTTCTTATCAGATTTTTTGCTTTTTACCCTAATTAATCAGAGCTAGTGGTAAAATAGAACTATTTATTGAGAATCACTACCTCTTGCCTCTTGCTCATGTTTATTCCAATATGAACACGCAACTTCCAACCCAGGAGGGTTTTTCAATCAAATTCTTTCATAACCTACAGAGTGAGTATGGAAGTCATAAAACAGCCTTAGAGAGGAATGGCAATTCAACTTTGTTCTCTTTCTCCAATACAGAATGGTAAGTGTCAATCAACTGTGAGCAAAAGGGTATGAAATATGGAAGGTAGATTAATCTCTAATCACTCTCAAGTCAGTCTTTCACAACATATCTCCAATGCAAGTTTTCATTGGTACACTGGAATTCAAACCATGAGAACCATTTAAAAAATATATTTATTTATTTATTTTTAGTTTTCAACATTCACTTTTACAAGCTTTTGAGTTTTAAATTTTCTCTACATCCCACCTCTCTCCCTCCTAAGATGGCATGCAATCTGATATTGGGCTCTAAATAAATATTCACATTAAACATATTTCCAAATTAGTCATGTTGCAAAGAATTAGAACTAATGGGATGAACCATA
>CM053587.1:117555256-117580968 GCA_028646515.1 Pseudochirops corinnae
GATAGTATCTTGATTTCTTATGAAGTCATTTGCTTCCATTTGCTCCACTCTAATTTTGACAGAATTATTTTCTTCAGAGTGCTTTTGAGATTCTTTCTCCATCTGGCAAAGTTGACTTTTTAAGGCATTCTTCTCATTGGCTTTTTGGGCCTCTTTTGTCATTTGAGGTAATCTGTTTTTTAGGGTGTTAATTTCTTCAGTCAGATTGCTGACTCTCTTTTCCTGATTTTCTTGCAACATTCTTATTTCTCTTCCCAATTTTTCTTCAACTTCTCTCATTTCGTTTTCAAAATCCTTCTTCAGCTCATCTCTAGCTTTAAGGCAATCTTCATGTTTATTGGAAGCCCCTGGTGCGGGAGCTCTGGCTGTACTGTCCTCTTCCCTCTCTCTGCCTTGGTCCTTCTTTTCCCCAAAGAAGGAATCTAGGGTTTGGTTGTTGTTCTTACTTTGCTTTTTATGCTTATTCTTATTCATGGTTGGTCAGTCTCTGATTTTTTTTTTAATCTCTGTGGAGCTCTGCTTCCAGAAGGGAGAGTTCTGTCTCAAATTGCTGGGGTCCTCCCAGCTGCTGGAGCTCTCAGGAAGTTGCTGGGTCCTTCCCCCATTTACAGCTCAGTGATGGAAAAAGGACCACAGGACCAAAGCCCAAGACCGCAATCCAGCTCCAGGCTGCTCAACGTGAGAGCACTTGGCTTCTGAATGATCACTTGGTCCCCCTGCAGTCTGCAGGCCAAGAGTGCTGATGCCACAATGCGAAGGCGGGTGCAGAACCTCCTCCTTTTGCTTCTCAGCCTTGGAGGTATTTTGGCCAGACCGCTTTTCCCCCATGACCTTGCAATCCTCTCTGACCTAGTTCTGGACACTGCCACAGCTGCCGCCAGTCTGCTCACCCAAAGCTCTAGCCAGGGCTCAGTTCCTCTTGTCCAGCTGCCCCTGGGCCACAGCCATAGCTTCAGCCAGGCTGGTTTTTGTTATCAGAGCTGATATGGTTCCTTGTAGCTGAGCTGACTTAGTGGAAAGTATATTTGTATGTGTTTTGGAGTTCTAGGATTAGTTTAGAGTCATATTTTGTGGGTATTTTGGGGTGGCTATGTGAGAGCTCCGATATGTTGCTGCTCCTACGCCACCATCTTGGCTCCACCCCCCTCTTTTTAAAAATCTCAATTGACTTAAAAAAATTTATTTAAAAACTCAGTTGTTGAGTTCTCTGTCCATTCACATCAGTCTCTTCACATAAGTCCCAGTTTACCTCATCATTGCAATCAATTCCCCTTATATTTTCAGAATTTCATCTTTGAGCATTTCCCATACCTCCTGGCCTGATTTGCCCTGTTGCATTCTATTGAATCCTTCCTTATCTTTCATCTGAACCTACTAAAATATACCACTTCAAAAATCTAAGTTACATATCAGATTATGTCCTATTTTGTTTTCATTTAAGATAATCTCTAAAATGAAATGGCTACTTCTTCACCCACTACTAATTTTCTCATTATTTTTACCCCAATCAATGAATTATGTTCTATTAGAGATAACGGAATCCAGAGTAGATTTTTCTACATTTGATTCCTCCATTTTTTGAAGAATAAAATTATGGAGAAGGCTAGTCTAGATTTGTTGGTTGCACAGCTTTTGGCAGAAGCAGAGAACCCCAGCAGAAACTTGGTAAATGTAGTCCCTTATCACTATTGTATTATGCCTTCTTACATTACTTTCCAAATACTTGCTCTAGTTCCTCTTTGTGTTGAGGTGGTCAGTCGTGTATCCCAAGTTTTTCACTTTTGACCCTCATCTAAATGTATATATTATTCTTCCCCTCTCTGATTTCTTAATTTCCTCATTGGAATATACCTTCTTAGGATATAAATCTACTCCATCCTCCTCCTTTAAATGTCTTGATTTTTTTACTAATAAATTATGCAAATACAGAAGCATTAAAATCTCAAGTTTAATACAAACAAGTAGCAGTTTTACATCACATGAAATTTACCATCTTGTGTTAGGATCTCTAATTCCCTCCATTACATACTTGAACTGGGAATTTGTGTATAGATAGATATGTGAAGTCATTGTTTTTACTATTTCCTGATTTCTATTTTTTTTTCCTCTTGGCATTTGTGCATTTTTCATGTATTATTCTTACCTCTTTGTGGGAATATGTTTTCTATAGTATGTAACTTGCTGGATAGACATTCTACCTCTCTCATACTTTTAACTTTATAGCCTTTTGATTAGAATTTCAAGACCCCAGTCAAATACTATCTTACCATCTTTGTTGGGCATGCTCCATCTCTAAAACTGAGTCTGTCAACTCTACATTTATGATCCAGAAATGTAAATCCATTTCTCAGATGCTACTTTCCAGACAGTTATTCAACTTCCCACATTATTATTTTTCTTTTTCTGAGTCTTTTACCTTTGGTGGGAAAATATGAGGATTATGTAATGTGTTCTTATAGTCTTTCAATTTTTTTGCCTAAGCCTATATAATTGTTGAGAATATTTTTTAGGTTGCTTCTAAAAGTATACTTTGTGCCAAGATTAATTATCATAAATGAAAAGTTTTCATGTCTTCTGAAAAAGTATTGAGAATGTCTTGTATATATACTCCAGAATGACAGGAAAGCTTTCTAAGGGTATTATCTAATCAGGTAGTAACTACTTCAGTACCCCTGTGTACTAAGACTCATCAGACTTCTTTGTTTTCTCTTTCTTTGTTCCTTAGTGAATGATCTCTTACCTTTTCTTTAGATTATGAAATCCTGGAGAGAAAGAACTCTTTGGGGGGGGGGGGGTTCTTGGGGAGGGAAGGGCATTTCTTTGTTTCCCCTGTCCTTAGCAGTCTGGCACTTAACAGGTATTTAATGAAAGTTTGTTGCCTGTCTTGATTTCCCCTTCAGAGTATACTGTTTTCTCTCTTCACAAAGATTATCAAATTTGATTTTGTTTTAATCTTATAGTTTTTTTTCCCTTCCATTTCTCTCCTATATAACATTCTTCTATGCTCATCATCCTAACAAGGGTCAATTATCCTCTCCTCCATCTCAGAAGCCTTTATTCCCCCCTCTCTCTATTGAAGCTTCACTTGTCTTTTACTTTTTAGGAGGCCTTCATCTTCCCTAGCAATCAGAAGTGAGGGGGTTTATTTTAGTCCTTTTGAAATCTTCATCTCCTACTCCAGGTGGGAGATCAACCTGCTTTAGATCCACATATAACAGTTATTATACCTTGGCAGAAATAGAGACATCTCATTCTCGAGTCAAGTTTACTGCACAGTTCCCACTCATGTTCACAAAAGTTGAGGTTTTCAGCCTCTCATCAATTTTAAGGAAATGGTTAAAACTTCCTAAGGCTAATTCACCCCACCCAAAATTCACTCTATCAAGTTATTTGTTCCACTTGTCTTTTCTTACTAACAATGCCTAGCTTTGGGAACTACCTTCTCATCTTTCTTAAGTTTTCTTCTTTCATCCTTCTAAGTCTTTTTATATTCATTTTAATTGTGATTTGTTTTTCATTTCTCACAAGGGAGAAGAAGCCAAATTATAAATAAAGCACTATCCTGATTGAAGAACTGCCCATTTTCTATCAGAAAGGATTAGAACCAGTCCATATCTTAAAGTTTAAACTTCCCATGGAGATTGATAGAGATAATGAATAATTATAATAGTTAACTATAATAGTTACTAATAATAACAATAACAATAATATTTACTATGTGAAAAGTACTATGCTAATCCCTGCCGATCCACATCCAGTCCCACCTCTGAAGAAACAAAAATTCTAATTGGTGGAGACAAAATATTTTGGAGGGTTCAGCTGTGCCTCAAGTGGAAAGGCTGGTTATTGTTTAGGGGGAAATGGTAAAATAGACAGGAATGCATTTTCTTTAAAGTGATTTCATTTTAGAATTTGAGTGGTGAACATTTTCTTTTCTGAATCTTTAGTTGCTGTGGCTGCTGAGTTGTTGGGGGCTACAGCACCTGCAGAGTCTATTGCCAGATTTCATTTCCACATTAGCTGTTCCACTGGATAATGCATGGAGTAAGCCCAGGAGTGAGGGCTAAGATGAAGCAGTACTTATGGTGTAAGTTGGACTAACTCTTGGATTTTTGGTTTAACTGCTTATTCAACAGTAGTTGCTGAGTTTGGAGGGGAAGAGGAATGGTAGGCCTCTTGTATACAAAAGATGTTCCCCTTAATGTTGTCTGTGGAAAGGAGATATTTTAAGAAATTGTTGCTATTTAAAACCACGGATGCCAAAAACTGTTGAAGTAGGTTCCCACCTCAAAATTGTTGTAGTTTCATGATGTGTTGTGGTGGAACTGTCTCAAAGAATTCAGAGACAGACCACCTCTAATCCAAGTACAGGCATTTATTGAGATTGACACCTCTCATGAAGCAGCCTAAATTCCAAGACAAACCAGCAACTTTAGAGAAAGCAAGATGGATTTTATAAGGTATTGATGCAATTATGTAACATAAAGTTACATATAATAGAGGAATATCATTACTATTAAAAAGGCAAGAGTAGGTTCTTAAGGGATTAGGTAATGGAGGAGGAGTCCCATCTATGTTTTGGTGGTTAAACATTCTAGTCATTCTGTCCTCCAACTGGCTAGCTTTGTGATTCTGTCTTGTTAATACATATAGTTAGGTACTGTAGTCCTGTCTTGTGTTAGATCAGTGCTTCTCAATCTTCCTAATGCCGCAACCCTTTAATACTTGTATGTGGGCGTATCTACATGTGGGCAGACCTACCTGGACACACATAGAGAAGCAGTGTCTCAGTTCTTAAGACCATCAGAAATATGTGTATTCCAATGGTCTTAGGCTACCCCTGTGAAAAGATCATTTGACCCCCAAAGGGGTCGCGACCCACAGGTTGAGAACCCCTGGGCTAGATGAATAATGTGATTGTGATTGAATACAAGAACACACCTGTTTCTGTGGGAATGGGTCTGGGGGGCAGTGACCAGGTAGAGGCAGTAGCTAGGTTCCCATCACATGGACACACCTGCTGTTTCTGTGGGAACTAAGAGTTCAGGGACACACCTATTCTTCCAGTGAGCAGTGAGGCATATACAAAGAAGTTAGGACACGGGAAGGGGGAGAAGGAGAGCGGTTGGTAGGTGCAATGGGCCTGCTGTTCAGTAGGACCAGGCTTATAATGAAGTTAGAATATTGGGCCTGGAGGCAGCTTTATTAGGATTCCAACAAAATCATACCTGACAGGTTGACTTTATTGGCCTGAAAAATACTATTGTCTATTTCTCTCTCTCTCTCTGTCTCTCTCTTTCTTTCTCCCTCTCTCTTTCTCTCTTTTTCCCTCCCTCCCTTCCTCCCTCTGTCTTTCTCCCTCTCTCCTTCACACACATAAATACATATTTATTCAATCAATGAATACTAGGGAAATGAACATCTACCAGTTATTCTACCCAGCCAGTTTAGGAAAGATATTACAAAAGATTGTTTTCAAAAATGTAAAATCTGTCAGTCATACTGCAATATAATTCAATTCTTGAACATTTTAAGAAGATCCCTAAATTAATATTTAAATCACACTGCACTGAGAGGCAACGTGATCTACTTTAGAGGGAGCCAGCATTACAGCCAAGAAAACTTTAGTTCGGGTCCTACCACTGACTTGTTGTTTTACCATGGGCAAATAATTTCATCTTTCACTGTCCTCAGGGAGCTATCTAGACAGAAAAGTCATGCATTTGCATTACAGGAGAGAGTTTTCAGCTACAATTCCCTTCATCAATGACATCACATCGGTGAACTTTATGAAGGGGATAAAATACAAGGGAAACATAGTTTAATGTTCCTCACCATCATTGTTAGGATAAATATGTCATCCTATTTCCTACCACTTTCTGCACCTCTTGTGTATTTATCAAAGAATTATTCCAAGAAACTCTTATTCTAAAGGCTTTCTGTTGTCTGTCTTCCCCAACAAGTAGGACAAAAACTCAATCTAGTTTAGGGAATAAAAGCATTAACTTCTTGATCCTTTTAATAGATAACATATCCACAGTGCTCCCAAGATAGTGAGTGTCTGGTAGAGGAAGACAACTTAGACTTAATGAAGCTTTACAGATGAGAAAACAGATCAAAATAGAGAAGAGTTTAAAAGTTACATTTGTAACTTACAGAACAAGTAAAAATAAAACAAAAACGAATATGAACAGTTACAGAGTTTTTCATGGTAGGGGTGAAAAATATGTATGTTAAAGGAGAAGAGGTTGAAATTATGGATGTGAATAATTAGAAACTAAATGATAAAGGAATATATATTTTCCTGATAGTTTAGTATTTGTAAGTGCCCTAGACAGAAGAAACAAAGTGTGTGCATATGTGTGTGTGTCTATGTGCATGCAGGCATATTTGTGTGTGTATGCGTGTGTGTGTGTGTGCTTCTTTGGTGGGTCTTTCAAAAAAATGTAGATTTTTGTTTCCATAAGGATTAATATGTGTAAAACTGGAAAAGTTAAGAAATGTAGTCAAAAATATAAAAAGCATCATCTTTGCCATATGTCTGAGATTCCCTCCCTAACTTTCTGCTGAAGCTTCAAAGGATCACCTTGGAACAGTCAGATACAGTACTGGTTCATAACCAATTTTGTCTTGGGAAAATGTGCTTTACTTTCTTGCACATAATTTTCCCGCATTGCAAATTTTGGCCTACAAATTCATTTTGATAATCCACAAAAATCACTTTTCATATGACCCTATGTTCTCTTTATTATAGTGAACAATTGATGAGAAAACATTCTGCCAGGGAAAATGTAACCATTTTCTAGAAAATGTAACTACAACACTGTCTTAGAGAGTTGCTGCTTACTGATAGTGCTCTGAGATTTCCTCCAATTTATCTTGTATTATATCTTGTTTTGTTTTGTTTTTTACTTCTTTACTCCATTAAATTGAGAACCCTTTGAGGGCAAGGACTGTTTTTGCCTTTCTTTTTATCCCTTTGCTTAGCAGAATAATTGACAAGTTTTTGTCATCAATTCATCAATAATTGATGAATACTTGTTGACTTAATTTGAGCACTGATAGATTAAGTGACTACTCCATCATCACATAATCATCAGATTTTAGAGGTGGGACTTGAATCTAGACCTTCCTAATTCAGGTCTGTTCTCTATTGATTGAATTACCTTGATATTCATGAAACTCTTCATGGGATGGGCAAAAGTTCTTGGGATTTCATTTCTTGAGAAAGCAAGTTCTGTTTACCAATATGTCAGCACTTTTCTACCACTCGAATTCCTGGAGGGCTGAGATGTTAAATGACTTACTTAGTGTCATACTACACCATTCACTTACTATATGTGTCATAGCTGACATTCAAACCCACATCTTTATGGTTGCAAGGCCAGCTCTTTATTCAGAATGCAATATTTCTTCTGAATTAATAGCATAATTTGCATCAATTTCTCTGGGATTCCATCTACACTTAAATTTATATCTATCTATCATCCATCCATCCATCCATCCATCCATCTATCTATCTATCTGCCTATCTATCTATCTTTCTATCTATCTATCTATCTATCTATCTATCTGTCATATATTCTTAGATATGTCTCATACCATGATTATCATTATCAATCTCATTTTATATCCATTAGCTTGCTATTTTAAAAAAATACAAAAAGTAAATCTGTTGCATAGTCACAAAAAGAAGTTATCCTTAGAATCATGGAAATATGGTTCTGAGTGTTGTATAAAATAGATGTAGTATTAGAGGTTAAAATTGGGAAATATATTGGATTTTCCCCCAAATTGTGGTGACATCTATGAGAGAAGGCACAAGACCCTGGACCAGCAAGAGGAATCAGTTTAAAAAATGAAAGAAAAGAAAGAAAAAGAAAGAATAACACTAGTAGATTTAGTTAGCCTCAGATAACTATAAGATCCTATTCTTTGTTCTATAGAGCTCACAACTAAAGCTAAAAATGTCACACTAAGAAGATGCTACACAAAGCAAAACCAAAGGAAACAAGAAAGGAGAAACTGAGTGAAGGCTTTTTGGTTGTTCTAGGCAATGATTTCTGCATTTTCTAAAAGAGTTAGAATAAACCTATAGGTTTTAATATAAAAAAACTCATCAGCATATTTAACAAGAGGAAGAGATAACCTAATTTTACAAATCAGAAGCTAGAGGTGGAAGAAACTTCCCATTCAACTGATCAGCATCCAGCAGAGACCTTAAGTCTATCAGAGTGGCATATGGTAATAGAAAGTATGTGTTCCACTGAGCAGCATTCCGAAGGGCCTCTGAGACCATCAGGGAGCAGCATGACAGCATCCCTAGATTTAGTATTTTGTTAAATTTTTGAACTGTTTTTAAAACACTGTTTACTTATTATTAAAGGCAAAGACACTGGTGTGGACTAATGAGCAGGGAGTGTGAGCTCATAAAGTACTTTGAATTGAGTATAGCAATTCACCCAAAGGACCGAAGTCATGCAACATGGGTGACTCTAGGCTGTACGAGTGCAATAGCCCAGTGAGTAAATAGCTAGGAGATTTGATTAATGTAGACAGCCTAGTTGGAACATTTTCTAGTCCTCCTCCTCTACCTCACCCCAAAATATACAAAGAATGGAATAATTTCAGATCCAGATAGGACTTTGCTTGTGTGAAAGCACTTCTTAGGGAAATATAGTATTTTCAAGTTAATTTATTCAGATTTACAGTTCTGTAGCTAAAGAATAAAGCAAATATTCAGTGCTTTTTTCTTTAAAACATCCCTCCTGTGGAGTCTTTCTTCATCCTATCAACTGGTAGTGATCACCCCCTCCTATGATGCATAAAATACATTTCAGAAAAATTTGTCTTATTTAAATTATTTCAGTGTTACTAGTGGACATGCTTTCTCCCTCCCCTATCATATTTTAAATACATTGAGGGAAGAGAACCTATTATATCTATATTTCTAGGCCCCCTAGTTCTTAGCACAGTCCATTGTATATAGATACATAATAGGCGATGACTCATAAACTCATACTTGGACTATTTCAGTACACTCTTAAGTGGTCTCCTTGACTACAGTTTCCCTCTCATGCAATCCTGTGTTCACATCATTGCCAAATCAATTTTCTAAAACATGATTTGCATTCTGTTACTCTCATGCTCAAAAATCTCCAGTGGTTTCCCATTGCCAAACTTCTAATCTTGACATTCAAGGCCATGTTACAATCTGGCCCCAATCCAAAATTCCAGCCTTATCTACAATTTCAGGCCTACAGAATACTTCTTCTGTTAGATTAGTAGACTCTCTGCCCTCCCCACTATAACTCACGCATGCCCATTTCTAAGCCCGTACCAAAGCCATTTTCTTTTCATCCTTTTTTCCTTTCCTCTAATCCCAAAAGCCACAAAAATCTCATCCTTATTTCCTGCGGCACTTCTATTTGAGTTTTTTATTCATCTGAAATATTTTATATGTGGTTTCAGACTACAGGAAAGGTAACATACCCTACTAATAAGAGTGGAGAATTAGAAGAAATATTAGAGCCGCCAGTTACTGTTGTGTAAAGTTCAATGAATGATTTAAGTTCTCTTATGTTTAGTTTCCTCATCTATAAAATGAAAATGATGATATTAGGCCTATGTATTTTAAGGAGTTGATCAAATAAAGTGTACCTGGCATGGAGTAGGCTATTAATAAATGTTTATTGATTGATTGATATAGAATATATGTGAAACTGCTTTTTAATCTGCAAAGGCTCTACATATGTAAAGTATCATTTTATTAGAAGGTAACTATAACATGAACCCAACCAACTGCATTCCAAAATGCTTTTTGGAAATTTGAAACTCAGAATTAGTTTTGTCATAGAAATAATGAATATTAATTTGTTTCTAAACATGGTTATATTAAATACAAAACTCATGTAGTTACAACATAATATGTATTTTTATGAAAAATGAATGAAGCAGTATTGGTGTGAATATTCACCATTTTAGTTCTGTTAAAGCTTAGGTTAATGTTGGTGAGCTAATCAGTACTAATCTGAAAATCACTGAAAATATTTCACTAGGCAAGTTTGATGTCTGGGGCATTTGGACAAGAGGGAACCAAAGTACTAATACTATGCATTCCTCCAATAGATGAATTACATAAGGAAGAGACAGGCATTGATTAGCATTTACACCACTCGTGATACAAAAAACAAAAATGAAACAGACACTACCTTCAAGGAGTTTACATTCTATCAGGAGAAACAACAAATAAGATCTAAATACATACAAACATAAATACAAAATATATCCAAAATAAATGCAAGATAATTTTAGGGATGAGGTAACCAAGACATCAAGAAAAATCTCTTGTAAGAGGTAGCACTTGAGTTGAGCTTGGAAAGATTTTAGGACTCTAAGGTGAAAATGAGGAAGTGAGTGAATATCCAGCCTGTGCTATATCACAGATATGAGAGGTGGAATGTTCTGTATTGAAAGCCAACAATGTATGAAAAAAATCTAGAAAGATGGTTTGTATCAAGTTGTAAAGGGCTTGAAATGTTAAACATTGGAGTAAATATTTATTTGATCCTGGAAGTAATAGTCAGTCAATAAACATTTACCAAATGCTTCTTGTGTGTCAAGTAATAATCTAAATACCTGATATACAAATACAAATGAAAACAAACCAGTTCCTACCCATTAGACCAACTAGCTGTCATTTTCTAGTAGTGGCTAGATTACCAGACCTCAAGATACGGAGACTGAGTTCAAATCTGACCTCAGACATTTACCAACTGACCCTAGGCAAGGGTCATAACTTGTCTTAGTTTCCTTCTCTGTAAAATGAAGATAACAATAGCACATACCTTAAAGAATTCTTGTGAAGATCAAATGAGAAAATATTTTTAAGGAACTAGCATAATGCTTGGCACGTAGTAAGTTAGTGTGAGCTGTTATTGGTTATTATCATTCGAAGGACCTTGAGGGAAGCGATTGTGGTTACTATATTTCTTGTGGCAAGCACAATGCCTTAACCGTTATAAAGTAAGGAATAAGTAGGATCATCGATTTTGAGGTGAAAGGATCCTTGGAGGCCATCTAGATCAACTTTCACATTGAACAGTTGCAGGAGGAGGCTCAGAAAAGTTTAATAACTTGTCCAATGTCAAACAGGTAATAAATGGCCTACGTAGGCTTTGAAATCTTTTCACTCCACATCTAACGTTCTTTCTACTATACCATGTTACCTCTAATAAATGTTTGTTGAATAGAATGGAATCGAATGGAATATGGAATAGACCACATGATTGCAAAGAAATATAACACAAATTAACATGTGAAATGCTAAAAGGAAGGTACAATGTGTCAATATGCAGAAGGAGACATCACTTCTAGGAAGGGATATGAAGAAAAAGTTTGACAGAGGTAGTACCCGACCTTGACCTAGAAGAATAGATATGATAAGTATTGGTAGTGAAGAGGGTAATCCAAAATTAGACAATCTATCTATCTGTCTATCTATCTATCTATCTATCTATCTATCTATCTATCTATCTATGAGATAAGAAGGAGCGTTTTGTCACTAGAGTGAAAAGAAAGGAAATTTGTGTGTATATCAACCAGGACCTTTAATGCAGCATGATCAGACTTGTTCACTAGAGATATTAATGTAGAAGTAATGTAATGAATATAATGGAGAAAGCAAAGACTGGATATGGGGAAAACATAAGGGAAGCCAATTTAATTGTCCAGGTGCATAGTAATACAAACTTGGTAAAGAGTTGTTTGTCCTTCATTTTTGAAGGAAATCAATGATATTACAGGATGAGTTCTTGACTAGTGCATTAATTGGATTTTAGTGAGATATAGTTACACAACATCATGACCCTCACTCTCTCATTCAAAGTCTTCAAATTCCAAATACAAGTATGCCAGGCTGCAGTGGATGACCTTGACATCTTCAATGTCTGACCATTCTCTAAATATTCAACAGTGCTTGCTTTAACTGCATTTATGGCCACAAATTGTTCTCATCTGCCCATTCCAAGTGGGGCAGGTATAACTTGGAAAACAATAATGCTATTGGGAATGGAAAGGGTCGGAAGTATCTTTGGCAGTTAGCAAGACAAAAGAACCTTTGCTACTGTGAATGAGATTATTTATTTTATTTTTTTTAAGCAGGAAATGACAGTGGAGTGAAATTTGAGGTAGTATTTTTTGAGGAGCTAGCAATACTATTTTTATTCTATTTTTTCAGAAATTCCAAAGATAGTTTTGAATTTCAGATGAGTGAACATATTGATAGAGAAGAAACATTGAATCTTCCTTCTGAGAATGCCCTTATTTTTTCAGTCATTCAGGTTTGCTATTGTTAAGTCATGTTCTACTCTTCATTATTCTGTATAGGGTTTTCTTGGCAAAGATACCAGAGTGATTTGCTATTTGCTTCTGCAGTGGATTAAGGCAAATAGAAGTTAAATGACTTGACAAGGGTCACAGTTAATGAGTGTTTAAGGTCAGATTTGAACCCAGGTCTTCCAGAGTCCAGGCCTAAGGCTCTATTCACTGAGCCACCTAGCTACTTCCTTGATAATCATCCTTGAGAATGAGAATAATCCTCTCATGTAACATTCCCCATATCTAATCAAGAAGTCTTTTCTGTTTATCTTTTTAAAATCTCTCAAACCTATATTCTTTTCTTTATTCACACGACCACCCTATTCCAGGTTCCTATCACTTCTCACCAGGATCATTGTGATACCTACCTAACTGTTATCCTTGTATAAAGTCTCTTTCTTCTGTAACTATCCTAAAACACTCATTGCCAAATTAATACCCCTAAATTACAAGTCTGACCTTGTTATTTCTCCTGCTCAAGAAACTTCATGTTCCTTCATCCCTATTGACTGTAGGTTGAAATGTAAACTCTTCTGTATTTAAATCCTTCACAAACTGACTCCAGACTATCTTTGAAGTTTGACTATGTATTGCTTCCTTCCACATAAGCTTTGGTCTAGCCAAACCATCCTATTTGGTGTTTTCCAAATAAATCCTTCCATCTTCTGCCTCTGTGCAAGAGTATTTGTGCAATGTCTCCTCCATACCTGGAATATTTCCTCTCCTAAGCTTCTCCTCTTGGAATCCATAGGTCTCTTTCAGTACCACTTTTTTCAAGAGGCCTTTGCTGATTCCTCCAGGTTCTAGAAACTTCCTTGAAGGTCCAGACTGCTTTACTTTAGTATTTGTCTCTCTAGAACTTAACACAGCACAGAGAATCTATCAAATACTTACTAAATGTTTGTTTAAATAATAGAATTCTACTAATCAAGGTTATAGTTAGTTAACACTGATGCTCTATGATCTTCAGCATTAACTCTGAGGTTTGGTGTTCTCCTCTGTAAAGGGAAGTGACTGCATTAATTGATTTTTTAAGTAGTATGTAGCTGAGGAAAGAGAGGAGGGGGAAAGGAAGATGGAAAGGCAGAAAGAAAAACTCAATGTGCAAATGTAGTGTTCTTCAAATAGAGTGGAATTATATGGTTCTGTGGCTCTTGTGTTTTGTCCTCTGTTCTCAAATAGGACCATGACATCAGGAAGATGATGCCATGACTTGCAAGTGAATTGGTTTTTAAGTGAGGAAGGGCTGTGCATAGCTTCCAACCTCTCTCTCTTCTCCAGAGCTATCTGGGTCCAGTGCCTGGATATAGATTAGGACAAATGGAGATAGCCTAAGATGCAGTGGGAGATTGTTAATCTTTTGAAAAATATTGAGAACTAGATCATTGCAATCTTGATTGTAAGTTAAGTCTGAGGGGATGAAATTTAGGTCCTATATTTGAATCCATGTGATAACAAGCCATGTTATAACAGGATTCTGCTGTTTCTGAGTCTTGTATTCAATGAAAAATTCTTGATTTAAGCAAAGGCAAGACTCAATCAGAGGCACTTCATTGTCTAAAACTCAATCCAGAAAAAAAAAAAAACAGCAAAAAATCCTACTTTGCTTGCCATCACATTGACCTTCTTATGTTTGTGCTTATTGTATTTTCTGTGCTTATAGCTCCTCTTTGACTCTAACCATTACGATCCCTCCAGTCCATTAATGCCCCCTCCTTAAGGAAACCTTTCCCTTTCCTTCCTCAAATTCCTTTGGAGTAATTTGGTTGCATTTAAGCTTTGTCCAGTATTTCATGCCACCTAATATTATACTAAAATGATTACTTACCATGGTCCTCATTAGACTATAAGCTCCCTGAAAGGAAGACTATTGCTTTCCCCTTTTCATCTACAGTCTCTAGCTCAGATTAGACAAATAATATGTATTCCTAAATTAGCAAGGTAATAGAGGATGCCCATAATAGGTGCTGGAAGGCCCTTGCTGAAAATTGAGGGTGGGAAATAGAAATTAGAGTGTATTTGATTGATAATAATTCAAATTTGTAGTTTTATTTTTTTTTTCACCCTGAAGTTCAATTCAGTTCAACATTTGCCAATTCTGGTGTCATCCTACTGTACACTGACTCTAATCAGATATCACCTTCATTTTGCTTTAAATAGTATTTTCCCTCAATTTTATATCAAGACAATTTCTAGCGTTAATTTATAAGATTTTTACTTCCAAATTCAGATATCTCCTTTTTAATGTTCTAGTTTATGTTCCATGTGGATGGACTTGCCAATATAGGATTTTAGTTTTTAAATTCCTTCCACTAGTTGGCACATTCAAAAATTAGGTTGTTCTGTGTAAGGTCATTTTACCATTTGGTTATATATCTCCTTCAATATACCAACAAGTTATAAAATAAATGCAAAGGTGAACACATTGCCAGCCAATACTTTTCTCTATTGACTGTTTATGAGGTGGCTTACTCCCCTTCTTATACACTGATAGGTCATAAATCCATCTCCTTTCCCTTTATTTTACTACTGAGAGGTAAATTTTTACAACACTATTGGGTTAGCTGTTTTGAAAGACTGACTTGTAAAATGAGACCCTTGTGAAACAGTGGAGGGTGATATAATCTATGTCTCTTTGTATTACATGTGAAAGATGAATCAAAAACATTTCCATTGTTACTTAAAAGAAACCATTTGTTATCTCCAATGTCACCCTTGCAATAAATGTAGCTAGAGACAAATCTTTAGATCATAAATCAAACACTTAAAATAAGTCATCGCTTAGATTTCATTAGATTTTCTTTGAAGGTATAATGTAGAGTAGTGGAATAGTGCTGGATTTTCAATCAGAAGCTAAGGAGTTGAATCATTCTAGACTACTTCTTAATCTCTGTATCTATCTGTTCTGTCCAACTTCCAAGCCTTTACTGATGCTGTCCCCCATACCTGGATTGTCTTCCTTCTTTTTATACCTTTTGAAATTTAACTCATCATCTAAAATGTACCTCAAATAGTATCCTTATATGAAACCTTCCATTGTACCAATGTTACAGTCAAAAGCTATATTGGAACAGCACTTAGAAGACATGAGGATAAATGTTAGCTCTACTACTTAATAGCTATGTAATCTTAGAGTAGTAACATGATATCTC
The DNA here is from genome assembly GCA_028646515.1 of Pseudochirops corinnae. Lineage (NCBI taxonomy): Eukaryota > Metazoa > Chordata > Mammalia > Diprotodontia > Pseudocheiridae > Pseudochirops > Pseudochirops corinnae. The sequence continues at coordinate 117,570,787 of CM053587.1, forward strand.
TGAATCCCACTGAGACACTTGGACCAGACAAACTCCAAGGTCCCTTCAAGTGCTTGATGTCTGATCCTAATACTTATTTTTTTAAATCAGGTTTAAATTGAAGCTCAGTCAATTAATAACTTTGTGAATTTGGTCAAATAATTCACTTCCCCAAAAAATTTTTAGGGCGCTTCAAGCTCGATTATCCTCTGATTCCATGTAAAGATAGTATATGATTTCCTTGTACCACTAACGTAAAGTAACTAGATAGATAGGTCTGGAGACAAAATGATAACTGGCAAAGTGAGTCACAGGGCTAGAGAATCCAGTAAGAGTCAGAATGTTTGAAGTTGGTTACAGGACAGAAAACTTTTTTTAAAAAGTATTTTGTTTTGTTTTTTAAACTGAGAATAAGCTTTAATGATGTTTTGACAGAACTGAGTAACTCTAGAGTTAAGGAGATACTAATATTTTTTTTTTCCCTTTCCTTTTTATCATTTTGAAGGTAACACAGTTATGTTAATTTCCAGGATTTAGACACTGTGGTTTATATTGCATATGTGAACCCTTTGCCTGAGGAATCGAAGATCATGAAGTAATGAAACTTATAGATCATTTGTGATAGGAAGAAAAATCATGAAATTCAAAACCTCAAATTACCTTATTTTCCCTTTCCCCAGCTAGCAACCATTAGACACCTTTACCCTTTCTTTATTAGAAAAACAAGGAGATGAAGAACTCTTTCAAATATGTTGTTACAGTCAATTTAGAATCCTTTGCTTTAAGAATGTTAGGTTAAGGGGATTTTTGTTTATTTTGTCTTGTAAAATAGACTTTGAGAAAAATGTGTTCACTTAAAAATATAACCAAGGTACCATATTTATTTTTCAGTATCTTTTCCCTCCCTATTTTTATATTAACATCAGATTTTAACAATAAAAATTAAATGAAGGACTTAAGTGATATTTATATTTATAGCTTTCTAATTTTTAGCATACTGTAGGGAAAAAAATGATTCTGTAGGGAAAAATACTGCATGAGAATATTTAAAATATCCTAATATGAACTGCCAAATCATCAAATGACAAAAGTAGTTTCTTATCTAGTCATTGAACACTATACTAACTATCAGAATACTTGGGTTCTAGTATTCATTCTGTTAATTGCTTATATGACTGCCTATGCATGCATCATTTAACCACCTCTGATTCTTAGGTTCCTTACATAGCATTTGATAATTCACTAGATAGTGTGCTGGGCCTGGAATCAGGAAAATCTGGGCTCAAATCTTGTCTCAGTTACTAGCTGTGTGATCCTGTGCAAGTCACTTAACCAGTTTTCCTGAATTTCCTCTTCTATAAAATGGGGATTAAAAAATACTACCAACTTCAAAGGGTTGTTGTGAGGATAAAATGAGATAATCTTTGTAAATGGCTTAGTGCTGTTCCTGGAACATAGTAGATGCTATATAAATGCTCATTCACCTTCTCTTGCCTTATATGTAAAATTAAAAAAAAAAACCACAACAACTTTGTTTAGACAGCACAGAACAACAGGGAAATGTATAATAACCACTGTGACTCAATAATTTAATATATGACTTTGTCTGTTCTGAAAATATGTGTGTGAATGTGAATGTATATGTATATATTCCCTGCATCTCAAAATCAACATGTCTCAACTGAACTCATCATATTCTGGTCCTTGCTCTTCATTTCAAAATCAATTGGATCAACTTTTCCTTTCAAACTCCCCATTTTTGTAACTAATAACTTCATCCTCCTAGTCACTTATACTCAGAATATTAACTGAAAGTGATCATTTCTGAGGCTCTAAATAAAAAATTCTCTGTAGTTCTGGGTGGTGGGGTGAAGGAATAGTGGTTTTGAGATTGCCCAAGAAAGAAAACAAAAAAGGAATGAAAAGCTACAAAAATTACTCCAAAGTGTTAAATTGAGAAGGTACACAGTTTAAGAAGATAGAATATGAGATATTTTCATGTTATATCAGAAAGATATACAGTAATAAGATAAAATGTTTTTCTATGCTTAAAATATCATTGAACAGCCTTATTGATGGACTTTATGATATTTATCACAAATATATTAATATCACAATGTTATTGCATTACAAGGAAAGGGATCCATATTTCAAAATCTCATTTTAAAAATTGCCATTTAAAGAGAAGATCTATCAATGACTTTGGGCTCTCATGATATTTTTCTTAAAAGCTCCAAGATGAAGTTCCTCTTAAAAATATGTCATCTGACAAAATCTGTGTTCCATGTAAATAATGTTGTTTATAAATATAATGACTCAAAGATAACCAGAATGTATTCTCATTCCAAATTAAGACAAGTAATGCAACTTAATGTGCCATATGTTAGAGGAAAAGAAATAATGAATAATAACATTATATTAATGATATTAATTTACAATGTTCCTCTAAAAACAGAATCTGGGACACTATAATAGGAGCAAACAAAAATTAAACCAATCTGGGCTCCTTTCCCAGAAAAGCAATCACACACAAAAACACATAACTGAGAAGAAAAGGGAGGGAAAAAATGAAAGAAAATACTGAAGAAAAGAAAGTTGGAGGGAAGAAAGAATCTAAAAATCTAGTGGATTTTTTTTTTTTTAAAGAAAGCGACAAATATGATTGTGTACTTGTTGCTGGCTCAGTTGGGACTTTGTCAAAAGATTTCAGGAAATAAATGTTTAGATATAATAGTTGATGAGATGACATGCTGAAGTGGAAAATAAAGATATCATTTTGGTGACAGAAGTGTTTACAATCAAATGCTACTTCAGAAGCTAAAACATTTGTCATGCAATTCTTCATGGTTTCTGTAATAGTAATGAAGGTTGAAGTTCCTTTTGTATTGCTAAACTGAGAGGTACTTAGCACCTAGTTTCAAATTAAGCCTCTGTTAAAGAAACAGAAGCAATGAACTCCTGTTGCTGATGTAACAGGGAGGGGCTGAACAGGGAACTCTTGTTGTTGACGAGAAAAGGAGGAGAAACAAGAAGGAGAAATACTGTATATGAGGATAAACACTAGCTGCAAAAGTCAAAATTTCTTGGAACAAACCACGTGGAGGCTGGATAAAATGACTTTGATTTTTTGAATGGAGCTTATACTGCTGAAGACTTTCCAGGGCAAGCTGGATCTGCTGAGGAGCTTCTGAAAAGCTGCTGAGGATTTCTAAAGACTAGCCAGAGCTGCAGAAGACTTAGGGAGTATGACTGTGGTGTAGGTATTTTGTATATTTCTGGATTTGTTAAGCCTTGACTTCCTGGGAACAGAGATTATGAAGGATTTAAGGTAGACTGGACACTGTGAGCTTCAGCATGCAACAGGAACTGGGAGCTGTCTGCCTTTGAAACCAGGTGACAGTTTGATGAATTCAGATAGGAGCTAGGACCATTGTAGGGGATCCAGGGAATCTGAGAACCTACTCTGAGTCAAGCTGAAAGAAAACTTTACTTGGATACTGTGTGCTGACTGAGAAGATTGTGATTTATTTGTGAATGAGGGGTGGATGGCTTGTGTATTTTCTGGTGATTGAATAGTGATGGTGACTGAATAGTGACTGATTTGTAACTTAGTATGTCTCATCAGTGGAAAACTTTGACTTTTGGATTTTGTGACCCTTAAGGAAGCAAGTCTTCTGAAGGATGATTGAATGATTGAGTTGATCGAATGATTGAGTAACTAAGTGATTGATTGACTAAGTGATTGTACCTTGTCCAAAACCATGTGACCACTGTGGTGGAAGCTATGTGGCCATTTTAGTGATAAGTTGTTGTGAATGCTGTATTTTGATTTCCTGTGATAAGTTGTAATATTGTGAATGCTGTATCTTGATTTTCCATGAATGTTTTACTCTGATTTGTTATGGAATAAATAGAAAATTTGCTATATTATGTAATCAGAAACTTGAAAGCTGTTCACAGCAGCATTCTTCTGGAAAGCTTCTCATGCATTGCTTTACAATGCCAGAAATACAAACATGTGAATAAACAAAGAGTTTTCATCAATGATTTTGTCTTCCCAGTTAAATGGACATTTGCCGTACTTCTGCAACCACAGTGCTCACACATTAGAACATCTCACAACTACTTGACAAATATCCACAATGTCCAGGTGATCAAACAATTTAGGCTTGGCTAAAGAATGACTCAGGCAGCAAGGTGGTTTCATAGTGCATAGAATGCCAATCCTCAAGTCTGGAAGCCTCATTTTCATAAGTTTAATTCTGGCCTCAGACAGTTACTAGCTGTGTGATCCTGGGCAAAGCACAACCCTATTTGTCTCAGTTCCTCATCTGTAAAATGATCTTGAGAAAGTAATGGCAAACCACTCCAGTATCATTACCAAGGAGAACCACAAATGGGCTTATGAGGAGTCAGACATGTCTGAAATAAATGAATAGTAACAAAGAACAACTTTCCAACTTAGTAATGTAGCACATCAAGATAAGATTCCTATGTTTTCCTAAACCATAAAGTTAAAGTCATGTGCTAGATTCTTTTTTTTTTTTTTCCAGTCAAAATTTTATTTGGAAACATTACTGTGAGCCCTGGCCCAGTGCTATACTGCACCACTGGAAACACATGTTCAACATGTTCCCAAATCACACAATTCTTACTAATACCAGGACCCTACAGCAATCTTGAATTTCAAATGATCACATCCAAGGAATTCTCAACACTTGACATTTAACCCCACAGTGCAATAATCCACCTATATTTAAGATTAATATATAGCATGGGAAATTGATAATTCTTGCTCCATAAATGTTATGATCATGTCAAATCTTTATAAATAAACATCCAGTGAAGAGAAAAATGACAATCTAATTCATCTTTATACACAAAGTACTAATGGCAAATGGGCAGGGAGATTGCACAGCTGCCTGGCCGATTCCAGGAGGCCCCAGCCTGGGCCTGGTCCAGTTCAGGCACCATCCAATCTGGTGCAATGTGACACAGACAGAAGTGTCACTAAGAAATTGCATATTTACCAGACCAACTACCAACTGGACAACTGCACCAGGTGTCAGGCCATTCATTCTGGAGCAAATTGGGAGGGATGGGGTGGTTCAAGACGGGTCTTTACCTCATACTCTGTGTCTGAAGGGGTGAGTGGATGGAGGGGGAAGGGGCACTGGGATGAAAGGGAGAGGGTCTACTTTGTAGAGAGAATGACGGCCACAATCAAGCCATGTAGCCCAAGTACCTCAGCGAAGATCAGAATCAGGATCATCCCCACAAACAGTTGGGGCTGCTGTGCTGTCCCCCGAACACCAGCATCACCTACAATGCCAATGGCAAAGCCAGCTGCCAGCCCTCTCGGGCCCACGCTGAGGCCTGCTCCCAGCTGAAGCAAGCTCTTGTACAGGGTGATTCCCAGTGTCAGAGAGTCCGCAATTATAACAGCCACCACCAGACCATAGATAGCAATGATACCAGCCATGATGACAGGAATGATTGACCTCATGATCATCTCAGGTCACATGACTGATATGGCTGCAATACCAGTGCCACTTTTTGCTGTGCCATAAGCCACACCAAGAGCACTGAAGACCATGGCAGCCGAGGCTTCCATGACGGCGAAGAAGGACGCGTATTTGGGCCTCTCAGACATGTCTGTGCAGGTTGGTAGACCGGAAGGAGAACAGGGTCAGGGAAGAGAGGCAAGGGCACGAGGCTGGGTAGGGGGTAAAGGACTGGAGGGCGGGTAGGCAGGTGGGATGATGTGAATTCCGGAGACCCATGTGCAAGATTCTTAAAAAGAAAGATAAGAACTCATAAATGTTACTGTGTGTGGCCTCTTTAAAATGACACTTTTACATATATAAATATTTTATCAATGCTACCATTGGTAGAGAAAAATGGATCTAAACAAAACTGTGATTGTACAGAAATGATTTCAGTGCATTCCTATTTGTTGCGGAAATTCCTCAAATGTCTCTCTTTGGTTAAATATTCCTCTCCCCCCCCCCCCCCCATCAATGATTATCCTCATTATACTTGTAGTGTTTGACATTTTAGACTACAGCTCAAGGTCCTTTGCTTTTGGGATTTTTTTTTTTTTAAGTTATTTCCGTTGACCGCTTAACAAGCATATATTACTTGAAGTTATTTCCTTTACATTTTAAGGTCATACTGTTGGCTGCTTGCAAAACATGGTATTCATCACTGAAATTGCTAAACTTATATATGTTATAAGGAATTAAAAGAACAAGTTGATTGTTTTTCTATCTTGTTTCCTTCCACTTGAGCTCCTGAGAATCTGTAAAATTTCTTGACTAATGCTTTTTTTTTTTTTTTTTACTCAAAAGTCCTGTATAGTTTTCTTGTATTTTCCCCCTGCATTATGGTGGTTAGCTTGTTTCTTCTGAGAGATTTATGATCCTTAATTCATCTTTCTATATCCTGTCACCAAAGTGTATTGCTTTGGTTTGCAAAGAATTTTTATGTTCTTTTAAGGATGTGTGTTCACTTTCGCCTCATTTCTAACAGAGTTTTTCCACTTCAGTACTTTCATATTCCAATTCTGTTAATATTTTAATAAATATTTGTAGAAATATTTCATTGTTCATTCATTTTTTCTAACCTGCTACTTTTTATTCCTTTAAGATGTACTTTTTAAAAAAGTAATAAGCATTTATTTTCTTTCCATTCACTAATTTAAAAATACTTTTTTTAAAACAAACTTACATAGAAAAGCAAAATAAATTCTTGCATTGTGTCTAAAATTGTGTGTGTCATTCTACATCTTGAGTAATTCCCTATTCTGTCAGAAAATGTATGTCACGCATTGCCATTAGTTCTCTGGAATTTTTATTGTGCAGTGTGCATTTATCAAAATTCTTAATTCTTTAAATTTGTCTGTAAAATGTTGTAATTTTTATCCTGATTTTCCTCATATTACTCTACATCATTTTATATAAGTCTCCCCATACTTATCTGAAACCATCCCTTTCATCATTTCTTATGGCACAATATTACATGATTTTCATATTATTTCCTCTGTCATGTTGAGAGTTTTGGGTTCTTATCTATGGTCATCCCAAATTTTCTTTTTTTATACAGATTTTTCATTTCAAGAAAATTACTCTTTTTCCTTACTTTCTTGGGAGTCCATAGAATCCCATATTTAATCAGATTTTTAAAAAAATTTCCTCTATTTTATAATATCTGTTAAGAGTTTTGTCTTTGTTTTGAGAATTTATTCATCTTTCCTTCTAGTATTATGATCCTCTTTGTTGATTTGGTTTTGGACTTTTACTTAGTCTGTTTTTCTCTCTTGAAATCTTTGATGTCTCAAATATCTGGGAGCCACAATCAGGATAATGTAGGATTTAGTGGCTGCAATATTAAAGAATCAGAGATAATGGAACATGATATTCTAGAATGCATATGAGCTAGGACTACAAGCAAAAAACACCTATCTGGTGAAATTAAACATAATTCTTCAAGGGAAAAATGAACATTCAATGAAATAGAATGATTTCAAGCTTTCACAAGGAGAAAAACAGAACTGAATAAAATATTTGATCTCATATCAAGAGCTAGGAAAAATCTCTGTATATTTTAGGAATGAGGCATTTATCAGAGAAAAATGAGGCCTTTATCAGACAAAATGAGGCCTTTCTAAAAAAAATAATTTCTTGAAAGGTGATATGTAGGCTCTTTTTTTGATCAAGACTTTCAGGTAATCCAATAATTTTAAAATTATTTCTCCTGGATCAATTTTACAGGTCAGTAGTTTTTTATTTTTTTATTTTTTTTTCCTGATGAGTATTTTACATTGTCTTCTATTTTTTTTTTATTCTTTTGGATCTGTTTTTATAATATCTTGATTTCTCATAAATTCATTAGCTTTGTATGGGACAAAGATTGCCCTGGCCCAAAATAAAATAAGCAAAGCTATCTCCAAGTAGAGACAGGAAGGATTTATTTAATTATTTCTTCTTCCAAGAAGGGCTGTCTGGCTATTAGAGGCAGTCTAGTAGAGAGGCAAAATATAAAATGCAAAGCTTGGTTATGTACTTTAAAAGAACTCCACTTTCCCCCCTCCCTTGTTCTGTCCTGTTCCTATTAATTAGGAACTGAGGCAAACAAACTTAACCACAAAAATCTGTTGGTATTTGAAGGTGAAATGTCAGTCCTATCAAAAAGGAGAAGATATATGTCTAGCAAACATGAAAACAAAAAAATATGTCATCAGTATCAACTTAGATCTGAAAGCAGAAGATACATGTTCTAACAATATCAATATAGATATGAAAGCAGAAAATGTTTTATCAATTATGAGGATTTTAGGACATGGTGAACTGCCCAGAGTTCTGCAACAGTATTTCCAGTTTTATATTTGTACAGGCCACATGGTGGTCAGTGGAAATAAGTCTGGAACATTCAGGCCTGTGTTTAAATTTGTAGGATCTGTGCTTTCCCCTTGTTAACTTGGCTAAGCTTAGCAAAAACTGCAACTTATGACCCGGAAAGTAAGGCCCTTAGGGTCGCAGGCTCCCAGCCCAGATTACTAAGTCTTCGGTACTTTATTACCATTCTGTTTAGATTTCTGGAATGTTACCTGAGAAGTTTTCACTTTTATTCTATTCAGCTTCCATTTGTTCCATGATAATTTTGAAGGAATTATTTTCTAAATTGACCTTTTGGACTTCCTTTTCCATCTGACCAATTTTGCTTTTTAAGGAATTATTCTCCTCATGGGCTTTTTGGACCTCTTTTGCCTTTTGAATTACTCTACTTTTTAAGGTGTTGTTTTCTTCACTATTTCTTGGGTCTCTCTTAGAAAGCTGTTAACTCATTTTTAAAATTAATTTTTGTTAATTTTTAGTTTGCATCATTCATTTCCATGATATTTTGAGTTACAAATTTTCTCTCCATCTTTCCCCTACCCATCAACCCGAAAAAGTGATCCCACTGTATACCTCCTCCCTAAATCTGCTCTCTCCTATATCCTCCCCCATCACCCATCTCACATGCCGGTAGGGCAAGATGGATCTCCCTATCCCAGTTCTTGTATATCTTATTTCCCAGTGGCATGTAAATAATAATAGTAATAATAGTAATAATAATAATAATAATAATAATAATAATAATAATAATAATAATAATATACACATACATATATATATTTATAATACCTTTGATATTAGAAGCTTTAATTTCTACATTCTTTCTGTTCCTCCCTTTTCACCCACCCTCACTGGAAAGACAAGCAATTCACTACAGGCTGTATATATTTAGTTACGCAGAACATCTCTACAATGGACATATTGTGAAAGAACGATTATATTTCCCTCCTTAATATCCGTCCCTCCACTTATTCTATTTTCTGCTTTATCCCTGTCCCTTTACAGAAATGTGTGCTTCTAACAACCCTCCCCCCGCAACCTGCCCTCTGCTCTACCATTCCCCCTTTCATCCCCTTACCCACTACTCTCCTATAGGGCAAGAAACTGAATTTGAGTGTATGTCATTCCCTCCATAAGCTAAATTCAATGAAAGTAAGATTGACCCATTCCCTTTTGCCTTCTTGTTCTTCCCCTCCATTATAACAGTTATCCCTTGTTTCTTCTATGAGATACTTAACCCCATTCTGTCTCTCCCTGTCTCCTCTCATTCTATTCCTTTCCCACCTCTTAATTTCACCATTTAAAATATCATCCCTTCCTATTCAATTAATCCTGTGCTGTTTGTCTAAGTATACTTGTACACATACATACACACACACTCACATATGTATTCATATGCATATAAACCCTCCTATATATACATATGTGTATGTATGAATATACATACACACATTTATATTCCCTTTACCTATCCTCATATTGAGAAAAGTTTCATAAGTTACAATTATCATTTTGCCATGTTGTCATGTAAATAGTTCATCTTTGATAAGTTCCTTATGATTTCTTTCCCATGTTTACCTTCTCATGCTTCTTTTTTTTTTAAATTTTATTATACTTTGCATCATTCATTTCCACAAGATTTTGAGTTACATATTTTCTCCCACTCTTTCCCCCACCCACTGCCCCAAAACATCCATCCCAGTGTGTCCCCCCTCCCCCAGTCTATTCTCTCCTATGTCACTTCTCGGTAGGGCAGGATGGATCTCCCAACCACAGTGCCTGTGTATCTCAAGTTCCAGTTGGGTGT
>CM053587.1:117581468-117603175 GCA_028646515.1 Pseudochirops corinnae
ATATCTGGGCACTTTTGCTTGAGAATTTCTTGAAAGATGCTTTCAAAGTTCTGTTTTTCATCCTGGCTTTCTGGTAGTCCAATAATTTTTAAGTTGTCTTTCCTGGATCTGTTTTCCAGGTCAGTGGTTTTTTTCAAGGAGATATTTCACAATGGCCTCTATTTTTTCATTTGTTTGGATCTGTTTGATAGTATCTTGATTTCTCATGAAGTTGTTTGCTTCCATTTGCTCCACTACAATTTTGATGGAATTATTCTCATCAGAGTGCTTTTGAGATTCTTTCTCTATCTGGCAAAGTAGACTTTTTAAGACATTCTTCTCCTCGTTGGCTTTTTGGGCCTCTTTTGTCATTTGAGTTAATCTATTTTTTAGGGTGTTGATTTCTTCAGTCATACTGCTGACTCTCTTTTCATGATTTTCTTACAACATTCTTATTTCTCTCCCCAATTTCCTTCCACTTCTCTGATTTGGTTTTCAAATTCCTTCTTCAGCTCATCTCTAGCTTTAAGGCATTCTTCATGTTTATTGGAGGCCCCTAGTGGGGGAGCTCTGGCTGAACTCTCCTCCTGTCTTTCTTTGTCATGATCTTTCTTATTCCCAAAGAAGGAATCTTAGGTTTGATTGCTGTTCTTACCCTGCTTCTTATGCTTTTTCTTACTCATGGTTGCTCAGTCCATCATTTTATTTTAACCTCTTTGGGGCTCTGCTTCCAGAAGGGAAAGCTCTGTCACAAATTGCTGGGGTCCTCCCAGCTGCTGTAGCTCTCAGGAAGGTGCTGCGTCCCTTTCCTAATTACTTCTGGCTCACTGGATAATGAAGATTCCAGGACTGAAGCCCAAGACTGCAATCCAGATCCAGGCCACTCAATGCGAGAGCACTGGCCTCTGAACAATTGCTTAGTCCCCATGCTGTCTGCAGGCCACGGGCGCGGAAGCTGCAATACAGAAGTTGGTGCAAAACCTCTGCCTTTCTCTTTCCAGCCCTGGAGGCCTTTCGGCCAGACCGCTTTTCTTCCCTGATTTTGCGAGACTCACTGACCTAGTTCTGAATGCTGCAGCTGCTGCTAATCTCCTCACCAGAGAGTCTCCTAGGCTCTTAGGCTCCTCCCGTCCAACCGCCCCCGGGACTCAGCCAGGGCTTCAGGCCAGGCTGGTTTCGGTTTGCAGTGCTGATATGGTTCCTCATAGCCAAGCTGAGTTTAGTGGAAAATACATTTGTGTGCATTTTGGAGTTCTAGGATTAGTTTAGAGTCATATTTTATGAGTATTTTGCGGTGGCTACGTGAGAGTTGTGGTATGTTGCTGCTCCTGTGCCACCATCTTGACACCACCAGGAATTTATTAATACTTGACTGTTGTTTTTTAAACTAGTAAAAGTTCTGATGTCCAAGAAAAAAAAATACACAGCTGAAAAGGACTTCCAATCTATACATGGTGGAAATAAAATAGATGATAAATGACATAGATTTTCTGAGTGAAAACAAAACAGATTTGACATTGATGGAAGAATCAGCAAGATATCTGTTCTGGACCACATAAGGGCCAATCATAGCAAGGAAGATTATAGGATTTAGAACTGGAAAGGGCCTTTGATGTCACCTATTCCATCTTCTCGTTATACAGATAAAGATATTGAGGCTTAGCAAGGCTGTATGATATACCAAAGATCAGGATCTAGGTCACCAGCAATTGTCATCTAGGTTAAACAGTGGGGTCTTTCTAGTAAAAAACCAAAATAAAATAAAACAATAAAAGTAAAAATGACCAAATACAATTTGTCCTGCATTCTCTGAATTTTAACAACTTGTTTTTTGTTACATTCACTGCATTTGGGACTTATGACAGGCAGATGAACCACCACTTTTCGATACCATTACCCTCTCAACTAATATTTGACTGGTTTGCAGCATGCTTTCTCTTCTCCAGGCAAAAGGCTTCCATCTTCTTTCTTCCTGTAAGAATTAGCTTTGTCCTATGCATAGACTTTTCTAATTATTTTTATGGCTTTGCAAAAAAGAAAAAATTGCTTAATTTGTTACTTATGTTCTTGAAAGCTATACTAGCATGCCTCAGGTTCTAGAAAGTTCCAGCATGACATTGTCATATTTCTCTTTTATCTCTCACAATAATATTCCTTATGAGTTTGTTTTTTATACCTTTGGACTCCATTTACCCACTCTCACTCAGTTGTTAACCTCATACAATCTGACTTCTGACCCTGCACTCATTTGAAATTTCTTCCTCCAGTCTCTCAACTGCTAAGATTAGTGCATTTTCTTAGTCCTCATTCTAGGATAGTTCTGCACACTTTTTTTTCTTTCACTAGCTTTCTTAAAATTTCAGTCCAAATACACCTCTTATAAGAAGCATTTACTGACCCCCTTCAGTGTCATAATCCTGAAATTATATCTCATTTGTTATCTATGTCCATATCTATACACACATACATACGTGTATCTAGGCACAATTTTTCCCAATTTCCCAAAATGAGTGTAAGTGCTGGAGCCAAGATGGCAGCATATGAGCAGCAAGGTACCAAAGCTTCAACATAGCCACCTCAAATATCCATAAAATATAACTCTACACAAATTTTAGGCTCCAAAACTCACAAAAATACACTTCTTGCTGAAGGTAGCTCGGCACAAAGGGCTCAGTACAGCATGCAGGGAGCCCAAAACAGCCCAGCCTGAAACCTTGGTGTGGCCCCAAGGTAGCCAGGACAAACTGCAGCTGGAGCCATCAGGAGAGTTGATTAGTGGCAGCTGTGGCACTTTCCAGAATTATCAAGCCATAAGAAACAAGGACTAAGTGAAAGGTCAGAGGAACTCAGCTAAACTTGGGGGAGAAAAGCGGGTCCGGGCAAACTGTCTCCAGGGGAAGGAAGTGGAAGAAGTGGCGGCCCTGCAGCCATCTCCACATGGCTGCTTCAAATGTCTCAGTCTGCAGACTGCTGGTGGGCCAAGACATCATTCAGAGGTCAAGGGTTCTTGCATTGAGCACCCTGGATCCAGATCCCGGTCTTGGGTAGTGGTCCTGGGGTGTGCTTTCAGTGAGCTGAAGCTGGTGGGGGCTACAAAAAAAATGACAGCCCCCTAATAGCTCTGGCAGCTGTGAAAATCCCAGTGATTTGGGACAGAGCTTTCCCCTCTGGAAGCAGAGTTCCACAAAGCTAAAAATTCATTGACTGCCCAACATGAGCAAGCAAAGGAAGCAAAGCAAGAACAGCAACCAAACTCTAGACTCCTTCTTTGGGGACAAGAAAGATCACAGTATGGAATGAGAGGAATACAACACAGTCAGAACTTCTCCACCAAAAGCTTCCTAGAGACATGAAGACTTCCTAAAAGCCATAGATCAGCTTAAGAAGGATTTTGAAAACCAAATAAGAGAAGTGGAGGAAAAAATTGGGAAGAGAAATGAGAATGATGCAAGAAAATCATGAAAAGAGAGTCAACAACTTGACTGAAGAAAATAACATCTTAAAAAATAGATTAATTAAAATGGCAAAAGAGGACCAAAAATCAAAGGAGGAAAAGAATGCCTTAAAAAGTCAAATTTGTCAGACGGAAAAAGAATCTCAAAAGCTTTTTGAAGAGAATAATTCCTTCAGAATTAGAGTGGAGCAAATGGAAGCAAATGACTTTATGAGAAATAAAGATATTATTAAACAGGTGCAAAAAAATGAAAAAATAGAAGCCAATGTGAAATATCTCCTTGAAAAAGCCACTGACCTGAAAAATAGATCCAGGAGAGACAATTTAAAAATTATTGGACTACAGGAAAGCCAGGATCAAAAAAAGAACTTAGAAAGCATCTTTCAAGAAATTCTCATGGAAAATTGCCCTGATATTTTAGAACCAGAGGGCAAAATAGAACTTGAAAGAATTCACCGATAATCTCTTGAAAAAGATCCCCAAAAGAAAACTCCTAGGAATATTATAGCCAGATTCTGGAGTCCCCCGATCAAGGAGAAAATATTACAAGCTGCTAAGAAGAAACAATTTGAACACTGTGCAAACACAATTAGGATTACCCAGGATCTAGCAGCTTCTACATTAAGGCATTGAAGAGCCTCGAATATGATGTTCCAGAGATCAAGGGAGCTAGGATTAAAACCAAGAATTGCCTACCCAGCAAAATTGAGTATAGTGTTCCAGGGAAAAATATGGTCATTCAGTGAGGTGGAGGACTTTCAAACATTCTTGCTGAAAAAACCAGAACTGAAAAGAAAGTTTGACACTCAAATACAGGAAGTATGAGAATGTAAACATGGAAAAGAAATCATAAAGAATTAATAAAATTTGAACTATTTACATGCCAACATGGAAAAGTGATAATTGTAAGTTATGAAATTTTTCTCAGTATATGGGTAGGTGAAGGGAATACTAATGTATATATACATATACATACACATATGTATATATAGGAGGGTTTATAATGCGTACAAACACATATCTGAGTATGCGTATACATGAGTACATAGAGGGCACAATATCAATTGAATAGGAAGGGACAATACTCTAAAAGGTGAAATTCTGAGATGGCAGAGGATTAGAATGAGAAGAGACAGAAAGAGACAGAATGGGGTCAATCATCTCATAGAACAGGCAAAGGATAATTGTTACAATGGAGGAGAAGAACAGGAAGGGCAAAGGAAAAGGGTCAATCTTACTCTCATTGAACTTGGCTTAGGGAAGAAATGACATAAACTCTAAACTGGTTATCTTGCCACACAGGAGAGTATGGGGGATGGGGATGAGAGGTGGGATGAGAGGTGGGAGGACAAAGGGGGGGGGCAGGGAGGAGTGTTGATGGAAGTACACCCTTCTGTAAAATGACCGTGACAGGGACAGAGTAGAGAATAGAACAAGGGTGGTGGGATGTGAAGCGGGGACATATAATCAGTCTCTCACAATATGCCCACTGTGGAGAGGTTCTGTGTAATTACACATGTACAGCCTGTATTTAATTGCTTGTCCATCCAGTGGGGGTAGGTGATAAGTCAGGAAAGTAAAGAATCTGGAATTTAAAGTTCTATAATCAAATGTTAAATATATGCATATATATATATATATATAATTATTATTATTAACTACATCCAACTGGGAATTAAGATACACAGGCACTATGGAAGGGAGTTCCATTCTGCCCTACCAGAAAGTCAGAGGGCTAAGGGGGAGGACATAGGAGAGAGCAGATTGGGGGAGGGGTTATACAGTGGGATGGCTGTTTTGAGGTGTTGGGTGGCAGAAAGATGGGGGAAAAAAATTGTAACTCAAAATCTCGTGGAAATGAATGATGTAAACAAGAAAATAAATAAATTAATTTTTTAAAAAAGAATATAAGTGCTTTGAATTTGGGAAGTATTTTCTTTAACCTACTTTTCCAATATATAACATGTTCAACTTGGAGTCAAGAAGGCCTGAGTAGTAATCTTGTTTCTGACAATATCTAGATGTGTGATCCTGGGCAAATCACTTAACTTCTCTTTGTCTCAGTTTCCTCATCTGTAAAATGGGATAATAATTTCATCTGTCTCTCAGGGTTGTTGCAAGAGTAACATGAATTGATATTTGTAAAGGATTTTAGAAACCTTAATAACTATACAATTCCTATTATTACAAATATAAAGGATATAATTTTTGTTGTTATTTTTCGCTTTGAATTTCTAATGTCACACAGATAATTAAAACATAATAGTTAATTGACTGATTTTGGTATAACGCACATTTCTTAATTCTAGCCCTTAGAAAATATTCCTCTTTTAGAATTTCACTGTTACCATCTTAGTTATGTCATTCCCAAATTAGTGAAATAGTTTCTTCACCTATCTTCTTTCCCAGGGTTCTTAATCAGAAGTCAGTTCACTTGTTGGTGGGGTTTGATTTTTCTTTTTTTTTTATATAACTACATTTCAATACAATGGCTTTTTTTGTAATCTTGTTAATTTTATAAACGTTCCTCAACTCTCTTGCTTGAAAACATTCAGTTGCATTCCAATCTGAAATAAGAGTAAAAGAGAGTACATGTAGTATTTCATATATTATCTTATTGATTCTCACATAACTATGCAACAAGTAGTACCAGTACTACAGGTAATACAAGAAGGTCAGAGATGTCAAATAACTTGGCCATAGCCAAGCTGATATTAAAGAAAGCATTCAGACTGAAGTCTCTACTAAATCTAATCCCAGTAATCTTTCCACAACAGCATATTGCTTCTGCAATCTTTTGCACAGCATTAATAAT
Source organism: Pseudochirops corinnae (assembly GCA_028646515.1). Taxonomy (NCBI): domain Eukaryota; kingdom Metazoa; phylum Chordata; class Mammalia; order Diprotodontia; family Pseudocheiridae; genus Pseudochirops; species Pseudochirops corinnae. Next base: position 117,587,717 of record CM053587.1, read on the forward strand.
CTGGCCATGACCTACATTTCTCAGCTGTATCTCTCAATTCCCTTGTAGTCAAACTGACTCTTTCACTGGTTTCTGAGTATATCTTATGCTTTATGTAATCTCTAACTCTGATCATTTTATTCCCTTTATTTGGAATTTCCTCATCCCATCTTTTGTCTCCTAAAATTCTGCCCACCATTTATATTGCAGCTCAATTACCCCTTACTTAATGAAGCCTTCCCAGACCTATCATCTAGGAATGACTCTGCCAGTTTCCGCAATTTGTACTAATGTCATTAGATTTATATTCCATTTATTGGAGTCATTCATATACATGTCTTATTCACTCTACCAGCCTGTCTCCCTTTTGAAAGTAAAAACTTTCAATTCAATGATAATTTTTCCATCTAAAAATGTACAAAATGTTATACAAGGAGCTTAAAATAAAATCCCTGGTATCTGTACTTACATAACTTACAACCTAATTGGAAGTATATTACAAAGAATAGATAATGAAATCATATAGAACTCCCTAAGGAAGGTTTTTTTTAAAGTGTTTTATGAGATTTGGAGAGAGGACGATCATTACTATATGATAGAATCTGGGAAACTTGTCATTTGGCTAGACTTTAAAGGGTGAGTAGGTTTCAATAGGTGAGGAAGGGAAGGGCAACGCACTCCTGGCATAAGGAAAATGTTAATAGACAAGGCATATGGCATGGTATAGGAGATACATGTAAGTTTTCTATCTTGCCTTGGACTTAGAGTATGTGGAGAGAAGCAGTATGAAATAAGACTGAAGAATATGGATGGTAGTAAAAAAAAATATATTTTGTATGTCTTTGTATCACTCCATCGTTCTTGCTCTTACTATGCCAAACACAATTCTTGGCATGTAGTAAGTGTTTAATAAAGGTTTGTTAAGTGAACTGAATGAATGTAGGAAATGTATAAAGAACAACAAGGTTCTGATTATGTGCTGAATTTCATCATTGGGTGAATTTTGTAATGAAACAACAGTAGCATTAGAATAGGGATACAGACCAACTAGGGGATATAAATACTCTCAAGATGCCACAGAATTTGGCATTCCTCTCACACAGTAGAGGAGACAACTTCTGCCCTAAGTCATTGTTCACTCATTTCAACCTATTTTTACACTAGCAGATTTAATTCCTTACATATAAATACATTCAAAATCTCCCAGAGACCTAATGGTAACCCCATTACCAGGAAATATCCTCCCTCTACTTGCTACTCTTGCTCTTGGGTCTTTTTTCAGTATGTTTTCAATATGCACAACCAGACGGTCACAGAAAGGCATTTTAGATATTAAACATAAAAATTTACTTAATAATAAGACAAAAGAAAATAACATTGATGATATCCATAAGCACACACCCATATAATCAAATAGTTGAATAAAAAAACATCATAGTTCCCATATAAAACTGCATAGATCACACTCTCCCGCCAAGATTGTATTTTATGTTACAGAATGGGCACATGATTAGAGGAAACTTGTAGGGAAGTACACAAGGGAGGAAAACTCCCATGCTTAGTGTAACTTTCATTTCTGGACTAGACATTTTGATTTTATTGGCTATTTGACATTATTGTTATGCCCATTCAGGGATATTTGCAGGACATGAAACTATTCTTCTCACTGTTTAATTACCAAATTTGTTAGGTAAATCCTCCTCCTTTCTCTACTCAGATATGGCACTTTCTAATTTTAAATTAACCATTAAACTTAACAGAACATCTTGGAAGTATTAGCACTTAATGGGAAAAACAATTACCTTAAGGAAAACAATTGAAAAACTTATCAAGATGGTTATGTCTAGGCTATCTAGAGCAGATATACATTCACCCAGATATGTTATCCGATCACATTGTAGTTAATAGGTAAAACAACTGAATTTTAAAACCAGGTAAGTAGAGTATACCAAAGCAAATACAAAGCTTGCTTTGTTTTTTCCTTCTTAAAATCCAGAGGTAGCATAAATGAGTAGTAAATTCTTAGTAAAATCTTACTTAAAATTCTTATAGTAAAATCTTCACTTCTTTCTAACTAAAGGTGATGCCTTAAGTCAATCATTTTCACTGGAGATTTCAGTCAATGAAGTCAATTTTCCAACCAAGTAGAAATCACTTGGCTGAGGGTTTCTATCAGCTGACTGTGTCTCTCTGCCATACCTCTCATAGTATAATTTTTCATTCTGTGTCTTCAATTTCTCCCCTCTAGTTTTTTGTAACTAGGTTCTTCTGCTGAATAGCATACGTCCTTCTTAATCTTCTCAATGGCTCAGATGAGATGATGGCCTTCTAACTCTCAGTGATTCCGCTTTCTTTTAAAAAAAATTTACACTACTCTAAATTTAGCATATCAAATGGATAGGTCTTTTAAAAATCATATTTCAGTATATAAGAGTTTATAATATTTCTTCATATTTTGTCTTATTCTCATGCCATAAAATATATCTTCAATTCTTATCATATTCCTCTTCTAGTTACTGTTCTAGTCTTCTTTCCTATTGTTCCTATCTTAAATAAGAGTTTTCTGACTCTGAGTAACTCATCTTTTACTTTAAAAGTTACAACACTCCTTAAACTTCCCTTATCAAATCTGCAATCCTTTTAAAATCATTGTCTTTTTCACAAACATTTACATGATTTCTCTATTTGTTTTCCTCTCTTGTCATAAAACTATATGAAAATTAATTGATGAACCCTTCATGCTTCATAACAATGCTATCTTTTTACTGTTTGTTAGTGTTGTAACTATTTATTTACACCCACATTTCTTCAGGTTTTAATTTTTTAAAAAATATTTTTTTTCTCCTTTTTAAATTTAAACTTCCTACACAAACAGGGCATTATCCTACATTAATAAACCAATTCCCAAAAAGACCTGATTCATTGTTTACAACATAGAAGTTTTTTTCCTTTCCCAGACTGTCCAAACTCCTCTGATAGCTATATTTTTTCATATATTGATGTATGTAAATATTTTAAATTAAAGCCCTTAAAACACGCCTTTAAGGTCTCAAAATATCCACCTAAAATAGCAATAATATTTTCATCATTTGACAATATTAAACATTTCCTTTATTAAAAATCCACTAGTTCTGCTTTTTTTCTTCACTTCATTTTCTCTCATACTGTATAGTCCAACTTTCAACCTCCAAATTCAACTGAAACAGTTGTCTCCAAATTTAACAGTGACCTCTTAATTACTAAACTTAGCAATCTTTTTAAAATTAAATTTTATTCTATTTTCATTTCAGATTTTTCTCCTATCCCTCCTCCTTTGCTGACTCAATGAGAAACCAAGAAAAGCAAAGCCCATTGCATAATAAGGTAGAGATAGACATATATAGATATAGCTATAGATACAGATATAGATAATGCTACGTAAAACAAGTTTCATCATCAATCAAGTCCAAAAAATAAAATGGGAAAAAAAGAAAGAGAACAGATTTTTCAATTTGGACTTGGAGTCTACCAGTCTTTTTGGAGATGGATAGCATGTTTCAATATGAACCCTTTGGAATTGTGGTTGGTCATAGCTAATCAGAGTTGCTAAGTGTCTTTCAAAGTTTATTATCTTTTTAAAAATTAATTTCTGTATTTATTTTTAGTTACATCATTCATTTCCACAAGATTTTGAGTTATAAATTTTCTTCCCATCTTTCCCATACCCAACACCCCAAAACAGTGATGCCACTGAATACCCCTTACCCAATCTGCTCTGTCCTGTATCTTCCCCAATTCCTCCGCTGACTTTCTGGTAGGGCAAGATGAATCTCCATAGCCCAGTGCTTGTATATCTTATTTCCCAGTTACATGTAAATAATAATAATAATAATAATAATAATAATAATAATAATAATAATAATAATAATTTTTAAAATATTTAATTTAAAAACTTGAAATTCCAGATTCTTTCCCTTCCTCCCTCCCTCATCTCCCACCCCTACTGGCAAGATAAGCAATTCAATATAGGTTGTACATGTGTAGTTAGGCAAAACATTTCCATAGTGGATATATTGTGAAAGACTGACTATATTTCCCTCCATCCTATCCTCTCCCCTTGTTCTATTCTCTACTTTGTCCCTGTCCCTTTACAAAGGTGTGTGATTCTAACTACCCTCCCCTCAAACCTGCCCTGCCCTCCAGCATCCCCTCTCTCATCTTTTCCCCCCTACTCTCCTGTAGGGCAAGATACTCAATTCAGAGTGTATGTCATTCCTTCCCTAAGCCAAATTCAATGAGAGTAAGGTTGACCCATTCCCTTTTGCCTTCCTATTCTTCCTCTCCATTGTAACAGTTATCCCTTGCCTCTTCTATATGAGATGATTTACCCCATTCTGTCTCTCTCCATCTCCTCTCATTATACTCCTCTATCACTTCTCAATTTCACCTTTTAAATATCATCCCTTCCTATTCAAATTATCCTCTGCCCTCTATCCATGTATACCTGTAGACATATATACCCAAACTCACATATGTATTTATATGTATATATACCCACCTATATAGACATATGTCTATATACATATATTTATACATACACATACATACACATTTATATTCCCTTCAACTATCCTCATACTGAGAAAAGTTTCATAAGTTACAATGATCATTTTCCATTTAGGCATGTAAATAATTCAACTTTTTTAAGTTCCTTATGATTTCTTTTCCCTCTTTACCTTCTCATGCTTCTCTTGCTTCTTGTATTTGAATATCAGATTTTCTATTCAGTTCTGGTTTTTTCATCAAGAATGCTTGAAAGTCCTCCACCTCATTTAAAAACCATATTTTCTCCTGAAACGTCATACTCAGTTTTGCTGGGTAGGTAATTCTTGGTTTTAATCCTAGCTCCTTTGATCTCTAGAATATCATATCCCAAGTCCTTTCAATACCTTAATGTAGAAGCTGCTAGATCCTGGGTTATCCTGATTGTGTTTCCACAATATTCAAAGTGTGTCTTCTTGGCAGCTTGTAATATTTTTTCCTTGATCTGGGAACTCCAGAACCTGGCTATAACATCCCTAGGCATTTTCTTTTTGGTATCTTCTTCAATAGGTGATCGGTGAATTCTTTTGGTTTCTATTTTACCCTCTGGTTCTGTAACACCATGCACCAGCAGATTCCCAATTCTGTGAACAGCTTTTAAGGTTCAGATTACACAGCATAGTGAACACCATTTATTCCATTACAAATCAAGGCAAACATTCACACTATATCACAATATTACATCTTTCACTGAAAATCACAATATAGTGTTCATAACAACTTAACATTAGAATGGCCTCACAGTTTTCACTACAGTGGACACAATATTTAGAACAAAGCATTCAATCAATGCACAATATGGTAATAAATCTTCCACTCATGGGGCAATCATACATCAACTCAATCAGTCATTAAATACAATCATTAGAAAACCACAGAAACCTTCCACTCCTTGCTGTCCAGCAAACTTCAATTTCATCCAAGGGTATCTTTTCCTTGTCTTGATTCTGGTTGGTTTCTCTGATTCTCTAGATCCCTTTCCATGGTCCCAGCTCCTACCTGAATCCACCAAACAGTCACTTGGATTCAGGGGCAGACAGCTCCCAGGTTCTTGTCCAGTCCTCAGAGATAGACAGCTCCCAGGTCCTTGTCCAGTCCTCCAGGCAGTCCCTGGCACACACTGAAGTTCACAGGGTCAGGCACATCTCAGACCCTTCACCACTTCTGTTGTCGGGAACTCAAGGATACAGCAAACCAGGAACAAAGTCTTAGCCCAGTCATGTTTCTTCAGTCCTCCAGCAGTTTAGCTTGCCCTAGGACCTAGGAGAAATCTTGGCCTTCCAGACAAGCCCTCTCAGACTTCCAGGCAGCCTTCACCAGATTCTGGTCTCAGGAAAATTCCAACTTGATTCTCAGTCATCTTCCAGATGTTGGGAGAAAGGCTCTCTCTCTCTCTCTGTCTCTCTCTCTCTCTCTCTCTTTCTCTCTCTCTCAAGAAAACTTCAGCTCAGTTCTTCTGTCCAGCAGCCCAGCTCACAGATGGGACAATCCTGCTTCCTCCAACAGGAGCTGTTTCTGATTCTGTCTGTTTGTCTCTAGAATGATTCTTATATACACACTCTGACCTCCTGTCTCAGCCAATCCCCTTCTGCCATGTCAACAAGGGAGTTTATGCCCTTTCAACAGGGGACAGAGTTCACATCTTCCATACTTAGCCCTAAGTTACTAAGTGCTAAGTATCTGCTAAATTGATTGTTGTTACAGCTTCTAAAATATCAGGGGAATTTTCCTTGACAATTTCTTGAAGGATGATTTCTAGGTTCTTTTTTTGATCATGGCTTTCAGGTATTCCAGTAATTTTTAAATTGCCTCTCCCAGATCTATTTTCCAGGTCAGTGGTTTTTCCAATGAGATATTTCACATTGCCTTCTATTTTTTCATTTGTTTGGATCTGTTTAATAGTATTTTGATTTCTCATAAAGTCATTCACTTCCATTTGCTCCAATCTAATTCTGAAGGAATTGTTCCCTTCAGTGAGCTTTTGAAATTCTTTTTCCATCTGGTAAGTTTGGCTTTTTAAGGCATTCTTCTCCTCATTGGCTTTTTGGGCCTCTTGCCATTTGAGTTACTCTGTTTTTTAAGTTGTTATTTTCTTCAGTCAGGTTGTTGACACTCTTTTCATGATTTTCTTGCATCATTCTCATTTCTCTTCCAAATTTTTTCTTCCACTTCTCTTACTTTATGTTCAAAATCTTTCTTGAACTCCTCCATGGCCTGTAATCACTTTTTATTTTTCTTGGAAGCTTTTGGTATAGGATTTCTGAATGTTTTGTCTTCCTCCTATTCCATGCTTTGATCTTTTTTTGTCCCTAAAAAAGGAATCTAAAGTTGGATGGCTGTGCCTGCTTTACCTCCTCTGTTTGCTCATCTTGCTAGCCAATGGCAAGACTTTTGAGCTCTTTGCCACAGTAGAATTCTGCTTCCAGAGGGGAGAGCTTTGTCCCAAATTGCTGGGGTTTTTGCAGCTTCTGGAGCTATTAGGAGGGCACCATCTCTATAGCCCCCACTAGCTTTGGCTCACTGGTCACCCACCTCAGGATCACCATCCAAGCCTTCAATTCTGATCCAGGCAGGTTAATGCTAGAGTGTTTAGCCACTGAATGGTCACTTCCCCTGCTATGATCTGTAGACTGGGAGCTCTGAAGCAGGCACATGGAGGTGGTGGCAGGGCCAGTGCTTCTGCCATTTCTCACTCTGGGGGTAGAGGCTGGACCACACTGCATCCCCTCCCCCCCCAGATTTGTCAGGGTTCCTCTGACCTTTTACTTTGTCTTTGGCATTTATGGGTTGATAATTCTGGAAACCTCCATAGCAGTTGGTGATCCATTCTCTCAAATTCTCCAAATGAGGCTGGTCCAGGCCACCCTGGGGTTAAAATCACAGGCTCCTTGCAGGGCTGGGCTCAGCTCTCAACTAGCTGTGAACCCTTCCTGTCCACCTGCCAGGCTGCCTTCAGCGGGAGATGTGTTTCTCTCTGTCATTTTGTGGTTTCTGTAGTTCTAAAATTTCTTTAGAGTCGTATTTTATAGATATTTGAAGTGGTTATGCGGGGAGCAATGGAGTTTTCCTGCTTCTATGCTGCCGTTTTGACTCTGCTTCCCAAAGTTTATTATCTTTACAATGTTGCTGTTACTGTGTAAATCATTCTGGGTCTGCTCCCTTCACCTTAAATCAATTTATACAAGTCTTCCCAGGTTGTTGTTGTTGTTGTTATTGTTTTCCTGAAATTATCACCTTCATTATCTTTATAATACAATATTCTATCATATTCATTTACATAATTTTTTGCCATTCCCCATTTGATAGGTTCCCCTCTAGTTTTTAATTTGTTGCCACTACCCAAAAAGAGGCTATAAAAAGTATTTTATATATGAGTCCTTTTTCTTTCTTTTTTAAATCTTTAGAATATAGACCTAGAAACAGTATGGCTGGGTATACATCATTTAATGGCTTTTGAACTTTCTTACAAACTGCTTCCAGGAAGGCTTGAATTAGCTCACAACTCTACCAACAGTGCCTTATTGTACCTGTTTCCAACATCCTCTGCAGCATTTGTCATTTTCCCTTTATTATTAATTTTATCCCTTCTGAAAGAAATACAAAGTGGATATAAGATGGTACATCACAATTGTTTCTATTTGCATTTCACTAACTTTTTTTTAATCCTTATCTTTTCTTACTCTTCTCTAGCCATGACATGTTTTATCACTTTCATCTTCTCTTCTCTATAGGTATTAGGAATATTGCTGTCTTCTGATTCTCCTACCTCTCTAACCACTCATCAGTCTATAATGCTGAATCTTCCATCAAATCATACCCATTCAATGTGAATATTTCCCAAAACTTTGATAACAACACTTTTCTCTTTTCCCTAGATACTGCTTTGGTTTGCGATTAGCTGTTAAAAATTCAATTATCATATCCATGCAGATTATTTATAGTCCTATTAATTCATCTCTAACATCTTTCAGTGTGTAATATCATAGCTCCAACTGCTATCACATATATTGAACCTGATGTCCTGCAGACATATTAACCTTACCATGTCTAAAACTTAAGTGATTATTTTTACCCTTAAACACTTCCATATCCGTAACTTCCCTATTACTGTGAAGGAAACTGTCATCCTCCCAGTTTATCAAGGATCTAAGACTTCTCATCTCAATAAACTCTTTACCCTTTCTCACATCACATATTCAATCAGTTGCCAAGTTTTGTCAGTTCGACCTTCACAGTATCAATCCTAAAAAAAATCCTTTCTGTCTCCATCTTGGTGGAGGATCTTGTGACTTTATGCCTGTATTCTGGCATAATCTTTAATTGGTCTCCCTGTTAGAAATCTCTCTCCACTCCAATTCATCTTCCACTCTGTTATCAAAGTGATGTTACTCAAGCTTAAGTATGACTACATCACCACTTCTCCCCTCAATCTTTTTTTTTACCTCTAGGATCAAAAATAAATCCTTCTGTTTGATTTTTTAAACTTTCCTTAATCTGGAGCCTCCTTTTTTTCCAGTCTTCTTCACCTCAGTGTAATCTATAATCCAGAGATTCTAGCTTTCGTACTGTTCCTCTCATAAGACATTCCATTTCCTGAATCTATGCATTTTCACAGGCTAACCCACATGTCTATTTGTTCTCCATCATCTCTGTATCTTTTCTTCCCTATATTCCTTCAAGTCTCAGCTAAAATCTCACTTTGTACAAGTAACTTTTCCAAGTTCATCTTAATGATAGTGCCTTTTTAATGAAATCATTTCTGATTTATCTTATAAATATCTGTCTGAATGTGGTTGTCTTCACATTCTCTCCCCCATTAGACCGTGAGCTCCTTGAGGACAGGGATGATTTTATGCTTCTTTTTATTCCCACCATTTAGTAGAATGCCTGCCATATCAGGGGTTGGTTAATACATGTTTGTTAACTTTCTTCCCATTAAACTGAAATATATAGAAAACTCTGAAAAAGAACAAAGAACTTTATAATTATGTTCAGTATTCAGGGTAATATTTATTTAGTCACTACCTGCCCCCCAAGGAGGCTACTCCAGATAAAGGCAATGCAGTAATATTGATAGTTTTCAATTAATTAATCTATTGGTGATAATAGATGATAAGCCTGTATATAACCCAAAACTCAAATCAGAGTAGGATTGGTCAGTCAAGAGGTATATATTATCAGCTATAAGCTGGGATAGAATATACAAATAATATTAGAGAGGAATCCTTGTGAGCTTTATAGAGAACTAGTTTCAGAACCTAGAAGATGTGGCCTAAAATCTTATCTCTGAAACATACTGACCATATAGGGGTGGCTAGATTGTACAGTGAATGGAGCACTGGCCCTGGAGTCAGGAATACCTGGGTTCAATGTGAATTGGGTAACTTTATAAGACTATTGCTAAGAAATTACTCAGCAACACTTGGAAGGTCAGGGACATTTCTTGTAGAATTGAAGTTGGCAGTCCAGAGTACCCTCCTCCCCTCATACCCCCTCCAAAAAAAAGGAGAAAAAAAGAAAGGAAGAGAGAGGGAAGGGAAAGGAAGGGAGGGTAGGGGAGAAAAAGGAGGGGAGGGGAGTGGAGGGGAGAGAAGGGAAAAGAATCTTATAGGAACAAATAACTAATAATATCAGATTTTTTTAAATCATTTGACCTTCTGTGGTAGTAGAATACTATCTTAAAACCATGATAAAAAAAAAAAGCCTAGAAATCATCCTTCAAGAAATTTCTAAGGAAAATTGCCCTGATATTCTAGAACAGCCATTCTCCAACTGTGGGTTAAGCTCAATTTGTAACAATGAAAATACATCCTGCATATCAAATATTTACATTATGATTCATAACAGTAGCAAAATTACAGTTATGAAGTAGCAACAAAAATAATTTTATGGTTGGGGGTTGCCACAAGATGATGGACTGTATTAAAAGGTTGCAGCATTAGAAAGGTTGAGAACCACTATTCTAGAATTAGAGGGCAGAATAGAAATTGAAAGAATTCCCAAAATGCCTCTTTAAAAAGATCCCAAAAAGAAAATATCATATATTATATCATAAACTCCTAGGAATAGCCAAATTCCAGAGCACCCAGGTCAAAGAGAAAGTATTACAAGCAGTCAGGAAGAAACTATATGAGTATTGTGGAAACAAAATCAGGATAACACAAGATCTAGCAGCTTCTACACTAAGGGACTAAAGGCCTTAGAATATGATATTCTGGAGGTCAAAGGAGCTAGAATTAAAACCAAGACTCACCTACCAAGCTAACCTGAGTATAATGCTTCAAGGATATACATGGACATTCAATGAAATAAAGGACTTTCAAGCATTCTTGATGAAAAAACTAGAGGTGAACAGATAATGTGACTTTCAAAGACAAGGAACAAGAGAAGGTAAACAGGAAAAAGAAATCATAAGGAACTTATTAAAGTGGAACTATTTACATTCCTAGATGGAAAAACAATAATTGCAACTCATGAGACTTTTTTCAGTATGAGAATAGTTGAAGGGATTATGTGTGTGTTTGTGTGTGTGTGTGTGTATACATAAACATATATGTATGTATGGGATGCTTTCTATATTTGGGTGGGGGTAGGGGAAAGATGGGGAGAAAATTTGCAATTCAAAATCTTAAGGAAATGCATGTTGAAAACTAAAAACAAATTTAAAAAAATAGAAATCCATAACTTAAAAATGAGAATATTGATATTGTGTATTTACATATATGTATATATGTGTATATGTGTGTGTGTTTGTGTGTGCATTTACACAAAAAAATTAGTAAAGTATAATCTTATGTTCCTTTTTTGACTGTTCTTCTAATTTAATTTCAAGAATTTAGATATCATTTACCGCTTAAATGTCAACATTTAACAGTGTACAAAACTGATTGTCACCATATTTAACATAAATTCAACGTTTTCCTCTTTTGCGTAAACAAAAAATTTGGTCACACATAGAAAGACAACATGTGTGGCAAACTATTATGAAAATTGTTAAGTCTGTTGCGCTTTACAGAATGGGTTGGAAGGAGGACAAACTGGAGTATGAGTGTGGGTGATCAGAGAAAATTAAATACTATGAGTTCAATTTGAAAGAGCAAACTCTCCAAAGAACTATATGACCTTGTTTATCAACTTTTATTCTCAATAGAAAATGCAAGCAATGCTTGTCTTTCATATAAAATCTGAAGGTAGATTAGGACAATGCAAACACATACCTTGAGACAGACATTACAAAGGCATTTGAAAGCTTACTTCAGATTTTTTCTGATTGGAGAAAAATAAAACCACTTTTTCCAAATCAAGAATTGCATCTTTATAACATGAAAAGTGCACTGAATTTAGTGTGTGTGTGTGTGTGTGTGTGTGTGTGTAAACATATATAGTTGTAATATTATGATATTTGGGCATGAACCTTACAACTGACTTGATTTTTGGATGTCATTTAATGATTCTCTGCTTTAGTTTTCTCATTTCTAAAATGAGGATGTTGAGAAATACACACTTTTTTTTTGCTAGCAAAAAATTGGAATAAAAATGTATTCACTTAATTGGGGAATAGTAAAGATACTTTGCACATATGAATATAAAGAAATGTTACTGTGCCATAATAAATTATGAAAGTGAAAAATATAGGGCCATATGAAGGCTCATTTTTATCAAAATGATTTAAGCAGGACCAAGAAAATTCTATGCCCAGTGACTTCAATAACATAAAAATCTAAATTGAACACTGTTAAATTATATTGAGCAATGTTATCAAACATAGAATTGTAAGAGGCAGATATTATTTGTTATAAACATATTGAATACTTTCACTACATCTTTCTTTATTTTCTATCCTTCATCATAAAGGATGGGTCTGTTGATGAGAGAGGATGAAAGGGATGTAATGGGAAATGAAGGTTATATAAAGAATCAAAATGTTTGAATATATGGGGATTTAAAATGAGAGAGGTGATATTGTTTTTTTCCAAAAAAAATACAACTTTACAGTGCAATCAGTTTTATGATTTTATTTGACTAGACAAATCAGAATAGGATTACTTATTCATTTAACTTGATTCAATGCAATTTGCACTATTATGACCAAGATACATAGCGACAGCATTGAAGAACTAGTCCTCTAGCCATTTTGATATTGACGATTGTGATTTACTAAAATTTTCAAGTACTAGTATATTTAATTCAAGTAGATCTCATCACGCCCTTTTTAAAATAAGAGGTTAATATGGCTATGACCAATGACTAACACCTCTTTGGAAACTGTGTTGATAACATCATTTTTTAAAAATTATATTTCCATTTTCGACTGCTAAGAATTTATAAACACTGCTGGGAATTCTGAATTATTTAAACCTAATTCTTTTTAGTATAGAGATGGAAATATAAAGAAACAATAATCTGGTAATTAGAAATCATAACATTAGATGTACAAAACCCATAAAATTTGCAAAATAGTAAAAGCTGTCATTTGTTTTTGTTAGATGAGAAAGTTAGTTATATATTCATGTTTTAATGACTTCAAATTTGATGAACAAAGAATTGGGAGGAAAGACAGCTTTATTATGATCTCCACATTTCAGAAGAGTAATAGAGCTGACCTCACAAATGTAAAGAGAAATATTAAGTTGAGTCTCTTCACTGAAATATGTTAATTTCATATGAAATATACATGCTAAAATTAAAGTTGAAAATTAATAGAAAACATATTAAGCATATTTCAAGTTAATAGATAATTATAAGTATCTCTATGATCTTTATGCAATATTTTTAAGATTCCAAAAACATTCTATTGGGTAATTTGTATATATGCTTTCATTTTTCAATAATTAAATTAAACTGTGACTTTGATGATAAGGATAGACTCTTCAAAAATAACTGATCATAATCCATTTTCGCAAAGTTATGTTACATTTCATTTTCAAATCATTTACACAAAGTTCACTTAGGCCAGAAGTTGGAGCATTTCTCTAGATCTTGCTATTTCATTGTTTAAAAGAGAGCGTTGCTTTGTAACTGGTGTATTTTTATTGTTACATATGTATGTACATATGTATGTATATATGTATGTATGTGTATAGCAGCAATAGCAGCAACAGTAGTAGTAATGAATTTACAAATAACTAAAACAATCATAGTTATTGTATTTATTCATAACATTTGAATAAAAATATTAATGAGCATACACTTTTACAAAGCAATCTATTGATACTTCATTAAAATAAAAACAACCCCAATAACAATTCCATCTCTGAATCATGTATCATACATGAATCGGCTGCCATATGATTCCATAAAATTAATATATACCAGTAATCCAATATTTAACATTCCCTTAGATTAAATGATAATTGTTTCTGATGATTTTATTTCTTCTGAATGTGATTAGCTTAATTGTGTCTTCTATAAAAATATACATATAAACTAGAATTGAAACTCATTTTTTTAAAATGAAAAACATCTCATTTTCTATAGGGAGTCTGTGAATTACATAACTTTCCCATTTGAATAGAATGACAATTCATGTATTTAATGATTTTTTTTTTGCTTTCATAAAGTTATTTTTATAGTAAAATAGATTAGCTCATAATAAATTATTTACTCTTGACTAATTAATCAGTATATTTTCCCAAAGAAACATGCTGACAAATACATTTAATGACATTTAAATGGTTCAGTTTATATTATACATAGGGTAAATATTTTAAAAAGATGATTTTTTTTTTTTGGTAAATTACAGAATGAGAAAAATATTCTACACCTGGGAAGATTATTTGATGGAAAAGAAAGGCTATCATTACTAAACTATGTGGGACATATGTTTACTCTGTAGTAGTAGAGAATGTACAACTGTTTAATTCTGTGCCTTTTCTCTCTCATACTGGAGCTTATTAAATGTAAAAAAAAAATTCTGTCATAATGCCACATTTTTATATTAGTACTTTGTTTTTTTTTTAACTTTTGTTTATTTTTAGTTTTTATCATTCATTTCCACGAGAGTTTGATTTACAAGTTTTCTCCCTGTCTTTCCCCTATCCACCACCCCAAAACAGCAATCCCACTGTGTATGCCCTCCTCCAATCAGCTCTTTCCTATATCCTCCCCCATCACTCCTCTGACTTTCTGGTAGAGCAAGATGGATCTCCCTACCCCAGTACCTGTATATTTCCCTCCTTCCTATTCCACCTCCCACTTGTTCTATCCTGTACTTTGTACCTGTCCCTTTTCAAAAGACTGTGCTTCTAACAACCATCCCCCCCAATCTGCTCTCCCCTCCATCACCCCCCTCTCATTCCCTTTCCCCCTACTCTCATGTAGGCCAAGATACTTAATTTAGAGTGTATGTCATTCCTTCCCTAAGCCAAATTCAATGAGAGTAAGGTTGACCCCATTTCCTTTTGCCTACCTGTTCTTACCCTCCATTGTAACAGTTATCCCTTGCCTCTTCTGTATGAGCGGATTAATCTTGTTCTGTCTCTCCCTGTCTCCCCTCATACTATTCCTCTCTCACCTCTCAATTTCACCTTTTAATATATTATCCCATCCTATTGTAAGGCCATGCACCAGCAGATTCCCAAAGGAATGCTACTGTGAACAGCTTTTAGAGTTCAGATTACAAAAAGTAGTGATCACTCTGTTTATTCCATTACAAATCAAGACAAGCATTCAAAACATTATAATATTCACAACATTACATCTTATCACAGAAAATGGCCACACAGTTTTCACTACAGTGGCCACAGGATTCAGAACAAGGAGCAATAGAATACTCAAACTTCCACTCATGGGGCAACTCAATCATTAACAAGAAACAATAGAATAATCAAACTTCCATTCATGGGGCAACCATTAACTTAATCAGTCACTAATCTAGATTTACAATTACTAAATATCTTG
>CM053587.1:117603675-117647825 GCA_028646515.1 Pseudochirops corinnae
CTGGACCCACTGCCCAATCACAAAGCTACAAGGCACGGGCATTCCTGGAAAACAAGCCTGGCGCCACAGGCTCCACGTGACCACATTCAGCCTATTAAGGAACAGAGTATACTTTCAAATATCCAAGGGTCCTCAAAGTCACGTAGCCACATTAGCAAAGGGCCTAGGGGCAGGGAAGATCTTTAGATTCCCATAACAGCATGTTGATAAAGGAAGAATACTTTTAGAAATGATCAAAATTTAAAAAAAGCATGAATACAGAGAAAGTGCTGTGAATCAGAGGGAGAAACAAATGTTAGCATAGGTAAGTTATTTTAACATTTTTAAGTCTCAATCTTTCTCACATCCATGTGGAATAGGAATAGGTCTTTGTATGGGAGAGTGTGGAAAAGGGTCCAGGAACTATAAGTTTGATCACTTGGAACTAGAGAAGAAGGTGTGTGTGTGTGTGTGTGTGTGTGTGTGTGTGTGTGTGTGTGTGTGTGAAGGAGAGAGAAAGAGAGACAGAGACAGAGACAGAGAGAGAAAGAGAGAGAGAGAGAGAGAGAGAGAGAGAGAGAGAGAGAGAGACAGTGGCAGGGAGAGAGACAGAGGCAGAGAGAGAGAGACAGAGGCAGAGCGAGAAACAGAGACAGAGAGAGAGGGAGGCAGACAGACAGGAAAATTTAGAGTTTGTAGCCCTCAATGGTAGATGAAGTCACAGGTTTTTACTGTGTTCTGATACTAACACTTCCCTCTTCTGCCCAGCACTGAAGCAACTGGAATCAGAAAGTTTGCTGAAATTATTGAATGGAAATTCTATGAACTCCCAAGTGACAAAAATGTTCTCAAGGACCATAAAGGAACCATTGTAAATGTGTATACTAAATGACTCTAAGTGTAAGATTCCTCAGCAACAGCTGACTCCTGATTATTGATGCATTTGACAAAGTGGTCATATTATCCTAGCACTGTATATTTACATTGGAAAGAACCAATTACTACATTTTACATAATTATAAGTTCAAGTAGTACAGATTTAAATATTTGACATCATTTCACAGGATTCATTATTTGCACTAATCTGAACCTAGTTGTATTAAGTAGCTCAGGAAGGAGTAGAAAGCAGAAAAAAGTTTAAGTTCCAAAGATGATAAATTGCATCTATTTCACTATTTTCCTAATATATATTGCATTTAGATATAGAATATCTTTGTTTATGACGGTCAAATGAATGGCGTGTTTGCATTTTTTCCAATCTGAACACAAAAAAGTACAATTATGAAAATAAGGTTTGTGCTATGCAACACATTCTCTCTACTGTTTTCTCACAGTAAAAGTCATAGATAGAGATAACTTAAAAAGAATTTGAGTGTGGTAAAATTTATCAAAGAAAATAAATTTGTAACCAAGACAACTTGAATTTAAGGCTCCTGCATGACTTTGCTATGGTATATTTAATTTTTATACTAGATTAAATAAAATAAAAACTGTCTTGTTCTTTGTTGAATATTCTAAAAATAAAATTGGTAAAAATATTGAATACAAAGAGACATAGTTCAAACAAAGCCCTATCTTTGATTCATCTCAGTATTTAAACTTGTGCCTTCATTTAATGTAGTACCCCCTTTTAAGTAAAAAAAAAAAAAAATCAATTTACCAAATCAGGACTTACACTGCATTTTAAATCCCCATGAATTATCTCCACTTAAAATGTTTCTTCCCCCTCTATATTTGATAATGACAGTAACTAGCAACTTCTGTGTTCCGAAGCACAGATAATTAAAGAAAATTCTGAGATTCACTAAGATCAAATTCTTTCCTTAGCTTCATATCAAATAACTTGCAGTGACTTTTGTGAATGTCTTGTACTTTAACAAGTAAAAGTATGCTTTACTTCCTCTGGTTAGATCTGGATAGATATCCCTTATTATTAATTCAGTTCAAGCAACTACCTTATTGGCTTTGAACAGATAAAATTTTACCTGAGTATCTTATTGTTTTCCATAGATTTCTGGAGGGAATTCATTTTCTTTATCTAAAGATTTTAAGAATTTTAAGAATCTTCTAGGACATTTCCAAATACCTTTCCTTAGTTAACATGTTGAAATGTGCTGCCAAAGTTGCTAATATTTTCATGTATTGGGTATATAAGGAGTAGTGTCCTATATTGTCAAAAAAAAAAAATCTTTATTTCCAGGAATAAACAGTTTGGGCATTAAAAGTAGGCTCATGCTAGAATGAATTTTTAACAGCAAAGGGTCATATGTGATTTGTAGAATATTGCAATTAGTCTATTTTTTAGTAACTTTCCTGTAACGTCCCCTACATCTTCATTCCAAAGGCAGGCTATTACCTGATCTTACTTTTCTGGTTCTGTAACTAAATGGTTTATCCAATTATTAATGCATTGCCACCAAAAGGTATACATGTTTGTCACTACCCAGACCAACCACTTCAATAGCCTGGAGAGTAGGGTAAAGAATTTTGAATCTGAGTGGCAGGCTGACATATAGATAGATAGATAGATAGATAGATAGATAGATAGATAGATAGATAGATAGATAGATAGGGTCCTAATGTGAGGGAAAGCAAAGCCAAGGTTGGTGTATGTATCAAAATGCTATGGGGGAGCTAGTCATATTTTGGTGGTTGTGGGGAGAGTCAACAGTATCATATTGGCTTTGAAATTTATACACACATATCTACATAAATGCATATATACATACACACATACATACATATATACTTATATAGCTATGTGTACGTATA
Organism: Pseudochirops corinnae; assembly: GCA_028646515.1. Lineage (NCBI taxonomy): Eukaryota > Metazoa > Chordata > Mammalia > Diprotodontia > Pseudocheiridae > Pseudochirops > Pseudochirops corinnae. The sequence goes on from CM053587.1 coordinate 117,606,427, forward strand.
TATGGAAGGAGAGAAAGAAGAGCAGGAGGAGGAAGAAGCAGAGGTGTAAAGACAATCAGAAAGTTCAAGCATCAGTAAAAGGGAAACAAGAGCTACCAATATTTTGGGACATGACTAAGTCCAAACATCTAAACATGGATCTTTTGTGGTAATTTAGTCTCTACAATCTAGTATGAGAACACAGATACAATATATTAAGAAAACCAGAATAGGTATGTTTAGTAATTTTCCAGGCTGAAGTTAAGGAACTATAGCAGATACAAATGCATTATACAGGTCTGTGTGTCTGTGGGTCACCCTCACCTCCTCCCTCTCCCTTATAACACCAATCTAATCCTTTCTTATTTCTCATTATCTGCCTTCTTCTCTACACTATTGCAGTTACCACGTTAGTTTGGGCCAACATCAAGTCTTGCCTATACTATAATAACACCCTCCTATATGGTCACGTTAATTCAAGTCTCCTTCTTCTACAATCCATCCTCCACAATCTGACAAAATGATTTTTTTCTAAAGCAAATTTCCGGTCGTGCCACATTCCTACTCAAAAGATTCTAGACTCCCTGTTAATACAGGGACAGAGCTAGGGACAAGAACTGTGATTTCATTGTAGAGATAATAAGAGAATTTCACTTTCCAACATTAGTCAGTCCTTTCTCTGCAATTTAGAAGCTTTCCTCAATTACCTGCCTAGAATCACATGACTGGTCTGGTTCAGCAGTGAAACTTAATCCCTCAGTTTTCCTGGCTTTGAAAAAGACTTTCTATCCACTGCCATGAATTCTCTAAGATCAAATGAAAATTCTTTTCTTGTCATTTGAAGTCATTCATAGTCTGGATCCAATCCACCTTTGCAGGCAAAATATGTTATTCTTCTTCATAAAGTCTCCCTGAAACCAAACAAATCTTCCTGCTTGGTTTTCTTCACACAGAGTGTTTCATCCTTGTTCTCAGTGCTTTTGCACAGACTTTGCTCCATGCCTGGAATCTACTCTCTCCTTTCCTTGATATTTCCTTCAAAGTTTAGTTCAAACACCACTTACTTTCTACATTCTGCCTTTTCTGATTATAGGTCCTTCTCCACTGCCCCATTCTCTGCTTGTGCGTTACCCCAAACATTACATTATATGTGTTTTGTATGTATGTGTGTATGCATATATACATATAAGTATATATGCATGCATACATACATACATGTGTATGTATTGTCAACCTGAAAGTTTGGTTAAAGGAGACAAACAGCCTAGATAATATACATTTTTATTATTTGTTCCCTTAAAGCTAACAGTTATATGCTCCATAGATCCAGAACCTTAGTTCTGACTGTCTGATACAAGACTGACAAAGTTATTTATGTTTTTGGACAATCCCAGGATGTCTGTGACCCAGAGATTTAAGATCTCCATAAGTTTTCTATCCATAGAAAAGGAAGTTTTCTTCCTTTATTTCTATCCATGGCAAAGGAAGTTTCTTAGTTGTAAATACAGATGGCAGTTGGAATTTACAATCTCAGGATGTGTCTGTTCCCCCCACATATGGATTATACCCTAAGATAAGAAAAATCCCACTGATTCAGCCTTTTCTGGTCTCTGGAGTTGCTGACACGGGGAAGGGCATTTTTAGAGCAAAGCAAAGAAGTCTGATTGATTAGTTCAGTCTTTGGATCTTATTGAGGGTCAAAAATGATATTTAATGATTATCAGTATTTACAAACACATATACCCGTAAATATGTATATATATTTATGTGTATATATGCATATGGTGTCTATATGTGTATATTTCTGTGTGTGTATGTGTACATATACACATACACACACACATACATATAATGTGCATGTTATGTCTCAGGGGAAAAAAAATAATCAAGCTATTTTAAAGCAGGGTCTATTTCATTTTGATATTCATCTTCCCGGCTCCTAAAGTGATGCCTTACAAATAGTAAGCCTTTAACAAATATTTATTAAAATTTGAACTAATTGATTGACTGGCAACAGGCAGGAAAAATGCTTCACTGCCCAAGGGTTCCTATAAGTTACAGCCTATTCACATTTGCCTTGTTCTCATAGGACTAATGAGTCTCAGCTGTAGTTCATATCCTCAGGTAATTTATGTAAAATACTTGTGTATTCCATGCTTTAAGAAATTTTATTTCTTGTTTCTTTTGTCTTATCTTAAAATATGCATTGAATTCCCTTATTCATTCTTCTTAAGCATCTTTAAGGAAGCTGACTTTACTTATTATCATCAATCAGCCTTCAAGGATTCACTGAGCACCTTGTATGTGCCTACTATACTAGGCACTCAACAATATAATGAGTGAATCTTATAGGAATATTGACAGTCATTTTGACAAGGGTTCATATTATGGTCCAGATGGATGTAATGCCATGTACCAGCAGATTCTCAAAGGAATACTACTGTGAACAGCTTTTAAGGTTCAGATTATGCAGTATAGTGAACGCTGTTTATTCCATTACAAATGAAGGCAAACATTTATGATATGTCACAATATAATATTCACAACATTGCATCTTATCATAGAAAATCACAAAATAGTGTTCATAACAGCTTAACGTTAGAATGGCCACACAGTTTTCACTATAGTGGCCACAATATTTAGAACAAAGCATTCAATCAAATCACAATACAGTAGTCAACACTCAATCATTCAATCAATTCACAGTACAATAATCAGTCTTCCACTCAGGGGGCAAATTAATACTTAATCATTCACAATCTAGATTCACAATTACTAAATATCATTAATCACTAAGTACAGTCATTAGAAAACCACACAAATGCTCCACCCCTTGGTGTCCAGCAAACCTCACTTTCATCTAAGGGTAGGCCTTTTCTTCATCTTGACTCAGGGTGGTCTCTCTGATTCCCTGGATCCCCTTCCATGGTCCCAGCTGCTACCTGAATCCACCAAGCAGTCACCTGGATTCAGAGGCAGACAGCTCCCAGGTTCTCATCCAGTCCTTAGAGGTAGACAGCTCCCAGGTCTTTGTCCAGTACTCAGGACAGTCCCTGACACACACTGAAATTCACAGAGTCCAGAACATCTCAAACCCCTCACCACTTCTGTTGCCAGGAGCTAAAGGATCAGTCAGGCCACAAACAAATAAAGGCTTATCCTGATCATTCTTCTTCAGTCCTCCAGCAGTTAAGCTGGCCCTATACACAGGAGAATCTCGTCCTTCAAGGCAAGCCCTCTTGGCCTCCCAGGAGGCCTTCCAGGCAGGGTTCACCAGATTCTGGTCTCAGGAAAACTCTCAGTTTTCAGTCAGATTCCAGATGCTGGGAGAGAAACTCTCTCTTTCTCTCTCTCTCTCTCTCTCTCTCTCTCTCTCTGTGTCTCTGTCTCTGTCTCTGTCTCTGTCTCTCTCTCTCTCTCTCTCTCTCTCTCTCTCTCTCTGTTTCTGTCTCTCTCTCTCTCTCTTTCTCTCAAGAAAACTCCAACTCACTTATTCAGTTCAGCAGCCTTGCTCCCAGATTCTAGGACAATCCTGCTTTCTTCAATGGGAGCCACCAGGAGGATGATAACAAATTCTGTCTCTCTGTCTCTAGAATTCTTCTTTATGTGCACACACTGGGCTCCTGTCTCAGCCAATCTCCTTCCATGTCAACAGAGGAGTTCACAACCTCTCAACAGGAGACAGAGTTCACACCTTCCATACTTAGCCCTAAGTCACTAAATTCTAAGTATCTGCTAAATTGATTGCTGTTACAATGGATAAGACAGAAAGCCTGTATTTGCATGTCTTGAAAATACATAGTTGTTTTCTAATTATAAAATGTATATTGCTTTACTTATCAACAATAATTTGTTGCCATTTTGTTTTCCTAATATAGCAAAACTGATGGCCTTAACTAGTATATGAAGAAACTACAGCACCACCATTGTCTAAAAATCCTCTATGGTGGACCACGTAGGAAAAAAATATATATATAAAGAGATCAAGTCTACATTGTTCCAATTGACTTTCCCAAATCTTTATAAGGACAAAATTCTCTTGTAACTAACATTCATTACAAAAACTATTTGTTACAAATAACTGAGTAATGTAAAAATATGCTGTTATTAAATTTAATGGAAAGGATGCTTGACTGTGTCATTGCCAGTGATGTGTGATGATTAAACATTGTACTGTCAATGGTCCAATTCACCAAAAAATTTATGGAATACTTATATTATAGGTGGAGCAAGAAGGGAAAAACTGAAGAGTAAGCAAAGGTGTGCTGTACCCAACTTGAGCCAACCTGTGAAAGCTAGAAATTTTCAAATGCTATAAATTAGCACCTGATTTATTGTTTTGTTATTTGTCTAGACTTAAGAAATTAAAATATTAATAGCGCAAATTAAACTTTAAAAGGTGTAGTGTGTACCTTTTTTTTTTTGAGAGAGAGAGAAAGAGAATGGTTTACCAGCACACCACTGACTGCAGCAGTAATTATAGTTTCTATAGGTAAATAACAATGACACTCCTAGTTTTATTTACAAAGAAACAATTAGTAGAGCTGATAAAAACAAGGTCTAAAACCTGGCTCATTCACTTACAACCTCTGACTTTTGTTAAGTCTCTTAGATCATTGAAACCTTAGTTTCTTTGTCTATGAAATGATAAGATTGGATTAGATGACTTCTTAACTGCCTTCCAACTCTAAATCTACATTCCTCTGTCATACAAAGCCTCCTTAAGAGTAGGAATATTACCATACAAAAATACCTCTTCTCAAACCATCTAAGATACTCTAGAAATAGTAGAAGCAGTGCCATTACAATTATTAATGATGAGTGAAGAAAGTAAATTTGATGTGTGCTCTTTGGCTGCACTCACTGGTATTTTAAGAAAATTATATGGGTGTATGTATTTTAAATTAACCTAATACTTTTTTCCCCTAAAAGATCAAGAAACTTTATAATATATTATTTTTCTTCGCAATATTCCTAAGAATGAGTGAACACAAAAGTCAGTACCAAGTAAAAAATCTTATCAAAGATTCTTTAAATCCAAGTGAACACATTTTCTTAGATGTAACATATTAATGTTATGTGAAGTATATAAGTGTATAAGGCCACCTGGGGATCCTCATCTTAACTTCCACTCCTCCAGACATGTCAGGCTTCCAGAGCTAAACTTTCTATATTTTCCTCTAAGAGGTGCTAGGAGTACTTTTTAAAGGTCATCTAATACTCAAGTACTTAATGGTCTGATTGCCTCCAATATTTTCGGGGGAGAATTTAGTGTGCTAGATTTAAGTTGTTCATTTGTCTGTTTTGTAAATGGATATTTCATATGGTAGCTTAATAAGAATTGGTATAAAACATGTTCCCCAAATTCCAAGAAACACTTTCCCACAATTATATAGAAAATCCATGAGAAAGTGGGATCTAACTTAAAGATCACTTGTGGCAAAGGGTTGATAGAAGTTCATTTTATTCCACTCATGGGATACATAAAAAATTACTGTTAGGTCTCATGTGGTCTCTTTTCAGGGCTCCTTTTCAAACCATAGTTCTGGTCTGTCATTAGCACTTAATATTGAGACAGTGCTTCTAATTTATTCCAGAATGATATTTATGAGACCTGTGAGAAAGCTTGAAATCAACATTATGTGCACTCTGAAGCTAGAAAGTTCATCTCTGGTCAAACAAGGAAGGAAGGTGATCTGACTGAGTGAGGCTGAAGCCTAGGTTGTGGCCTTTTCTGCCCCTATTGTCCCCTGATGATTCCTTCCCAAGTATGCACTTAGAAAGCTATATTCTTTAATTTCTCAAAAATCTTCTCATTGCATTTAACTCAGTGGTTCTATATACAGAGAAATGAACAGTCTCATAAACAATTGGAACAAGCCTCTTGTCTGACCTCATTTCACTTCTTCTAAGGACATTCAAAGACTTTTCCCATTTAATCTCATATTCTGTGATTGATTAATTTAGGTATTGTCTCAGGTGGTTAAGGTATTAGGCCAAAATGAGGTGGGATAGATTTTATGGTATGCTTATATACATTGGAATCAAGGGATCATTAAGTTTTAGAAGGAGAGGGATAAGAGCAATGATAGAGATAGGAATAAGAATAAGGATGGGGGAATCAACCTGTGATTTCACTGATATGAGGAACTCTCAAAGGGGGAAATTTCTTCCATTAATACAGGCCAACACATTTTCTGCAAATTTATACTCTTTATTTCCCAGAAGGTTAAAGTCTAAGTGTCTGGCCCAGTACCATAAATGGAGGATGTGCCAAATGCAAAATTTCAGTCCAGGTCTTCCTGAACAGCTTTCTACTAGAACTTAAGACAAGTTCATTTACTAAGTTACTTTTTTTCCTGCAGACAAAATAATATAAAACCCTTCAGATTTTTAGTTTTGCAAATTTATTGTGATTTATATTCAACTTGAATTTCCTGTCACTGTCATTTCTTTCCAAATCAATGCACTTGTTGAAAAATCATTTTCTTATGCATTCCCATTATTAATTCTTTTCCCAAAGTGGACTTAAGTAGCATGACAAAGGATTCCCCTAATTCTTCCTAATACTCTAGGATGAAAAAGCCTGAACGCATTTCAAATTATCAGTAAACTCATTTTGTGTATTCAATTTGCCTTTATCTGCATTACCAAGAAGTGAAAACAGGAAGAAAACAAGAAGTTGTTCTATTCAAAGAATATAAAAAGAAAGAAGATACATGCTGTGCCCTCAAATTAATTTAAATACTCAAAAAATGAGAAATGTTTGAAAAGAAAGGGGTTGGATTTGACTGCAATTTTGGAGAAATCATTCTTGAAAGGACTTAAGGAATAGGTCTATACTATTCAGAATTATGAATTCTCATTAGATTATTACTTATTTTTATGGGAAAATCACACTTTTAAAAACTAAAGTCAAAATCTTTTCATTTTCCTTTTTAAAAGTTTCTTTCTGAAACCATTTGACTAGAACATAACTCATTCATTTTATGCAACAAATTGGAATCCAGTTCCAGGAACCAAAAACAAAACAAAAATTATCAACTATCAAAACTTAAGAGATGGTTTGACAGTACAATATGTGACTGGATTTTTATTTGATTTTAAAGAAGGTGATCTTTTCCTATTACCCTTTCCTCAAAATGTAATTCTTAATGGTACACATATATATCTGATTCCTCTATTATGTCTTAATAAATACTGCATGTAAATTAATAAATAAGAGCAATACAATCTCCCATAAATCAACACTTTACTTTGTATATTGTTTTTAACATATTTATACTTTTTTTGAAGATACAGTAGAAAAAGCACAATAAACACCCAATGATCCTACAGACTATATTCCCTAATATTGATAGTTAAGCAAAACTGCCTTAAAAAAAAAGAAATGCAATTGTAATACACATCAATTTTATACTTCAGTAATTTATGAATTGTTAATTTAAAAAAAACTATTATTTTTACTTTAATTAGTTGAGACAAATAGAAGCTATTATGTTGGTTCCAACTTTTTTTTCTATTTGTTACTATTTTCATTTAAATTATTTTATTCATTAAATATTTTAGAGCAGAATATACTTTATTCATTTTTCATCTCTTCAAACAAAAAGTCTTTTTCCATTACTTTTTTTTGCATTTAAAAAAAATTCTCAGCACATATTAGAGTGCCTTGTATTATATAGGCAACTGATAAATTTATATTATATAAAACCATTGAATCATTTCACTGTAAATTTAACTACAATAAAATTTCATTTTTTATGTCTCTTGATGGTATCTATTTTTTCTTTTGTGTTATGTCACATCCTAGTTGCAATTTGCTTTTGATCTTCACTTGAAACATAACTTTGATTAGATCCTTTAAATTAAAATCTGTTTGTATTTCCATACTTATAAGTTCATGAATTAAAATCGAAGTTTTGGTAGACTATGTAATCCACTGAGCTGTATTTTACCATTTATTTCTTATGCATTTAGATATTAAAACAATTTCTTAGAACATTATCAAAACTTTTTGAATGGAAATCCAATTAATCTTCAATTGTAAGCATAGATTTATCTTCAGTCATTTGGTTTGATTTGTAGAGAACTCCAGTATTCTTATAGTTTTGCTTGCCTTTTGTTCATTTGAATATTGTTTCTTCCAAACTTGCATTTTGTCCATCTTAGGCATTCTTCTTTTTCAAAATATACCAATTACTTAACATTTCCTGCCATCTAAACATCTGATTATGTTCATATTTTATTTTGCTATTTGAGAGATTTTATTTCATCACTTAGAAGAGATGCCAACTTTCACATTGTATTTTAATTATTTTCAATCTCCTGGAAATCTGTAGGTCATTTTTATTAATCAAATCTCTTTTCTATAATATAGTTGTTATTTTTTTTATAAACAATTCTTTTATCTAGGAAATTTATTCTCACATATTTTGATCTCTTAATATCTATTCATTACATTGAGGTCTCTATTTTGCTATACTTTTTAATTTGTTAATTCCTTAAGATTCTCTACTACTTTTTCTTTCATATTTTTCTATGACAATATCTTTCCTTTTATAACCTCTCTGTTGCTTTATTTAACACATTTTAAAGCAAAACAAAAACCAACTTGACTTAGACATAATCCACATATTTAACCATATTGTAAGAAGTCAAGTATTTTATCTTTTTTGCTTTTTTTTGGAGGGCAATTGGAGTTAAGTGACTTGCCCTTGCCCAAGGTCAAATGGCTAGCTTTTTTGTGTTAAGTGTCTGAGGTCAGATTTGAACTTGGTCCTCCTGACTCCAAGGCCCGTGCTCTATTCACTGCACCACCTAGCCACTCCAAGGATTTCATATTTTAAACATTATCAAATGATCTTTGATCTATCTGTCTAAACTCATTTTACACATACACACTCACATACACACACACACACATACATACATACTTGTGCATAAAGATAATAAAAAGTGATTAAATGTAAGAGAGGAAGGGCACATGTAGTTTAGAGATCAGAAAAGCCTTTATGTAGAAAGTGGCACTTGACTTACACCGTAAAGGAAGACTGGGATTTTATGAGGTAGAGGTGTTAAAGAACATTCCAGGGATGTGTGGATGATCAGTGCAAATTCAAGGAGACAGGAGTGTATTGGTTATGGAGTTTGGAGATGCTCCTGTATTGGTTTTTGGGTTGAGTGTTAAAACCCAGAGCTTGTGAATCCCACTTCTGGGATGCACTTGTTGATATGAAAGAGAGAGGGCTGAACTGGGAGGAGCCGTGAATTGAGAGAGAGGTCCAAGCCTAGAGAGCACTTTAAGAGAGCAGTATCCAGTATAGTGGAGCCTGAGTTGCTGAGAGAAAGACTGCTGAGAGCCCATTGAAACTGCCCAGGACTTTTGGGGACTGCCACACAGAACTGACAAGAACTGAGGAGGCATGGCTGTGATGCCGATATTTTGTCTGTCTGTGTTGATATTATTTTGCCAGATTCACCTGATGGTGAACGACAGTGGTACTGTTGTGGAGGTCGTGGACTTGGCTGTTGGTTCAGAAGGCCTGAAGGAGGATTTTCTTGTGGTATGTTTACAGAAATCCTGGAAGAGGGCCTTGCTGATGTTTTCAGGGGTTCTGGAACTGTTCTACAGGCAGACAGTGACTTGATGAGGACACTGGTTATGGCTTTGTTGAGCCTTGTCTCCCCAGGAACTGAGATTGCTGAGGGCTTGCTTCGAGTGAAGATGAAAGAAGGACCTTTCCTTGGGTATTCAATGCTGAGTTTAAATTTGTTGTAATTTTAGGGTGGATGGCCTTTTGTGTTCTCCTGCCTCTTTTGAGATTCAGGGGTGGGAAGCCTTTGAGGTTTTTTGTTTGTTTGTTTGTTTTTGTTTTTTTTGTGCTCTCTGATTGACCAAATGAATGTACTTTGTTTATGGTTGGAGACTAATCTCCATTTGAGAAGAGACTTTGAATGACTAAATGAATGTACTGTCTAGGAGTGGAATAGTATCTGGATTGAATTGAGAACTTCTTAAAGGAACAAGTTACACTGTATTTTGACTTTTTCTGTTCTGTGAACTTGCTAAATAAATGGGGTTTACCATGCTGGTAATATGAATTTTGGAAGCTGACTTTGCTTGGCATTACAAGGAGATGGAGTATTGCACGAGAGAAGGAATGAAAAGGCCAATTGGACTAAACTTCAAAGTGTTAGCTTGAATGAGGTTAATATTCAGAGAACATGAAGAACTCTGGACCTGGTAGTGAAGTAATTTAAACTGAAACAAAATAATTCCTACTTTGTCTTAGAGGCCCTAGAGTGCTATTACATTTCATTGGATAGAGGAGAAACATGGTCAGATCTGTGCAATTGCCAAGCAATGTGGGAGATAGATTATAGTGATGAAACTTGAAGCACTGAAAACAATCATGAGATCTTTGAAATAATCTAGATGAGAGATAATGTGGATATGAATTTAAGTGATATGTATGATTGGAGAGAACAGGTTACAAGTGAGAGATGTTGATGAAGGTAGAAATGGCAAGATTTGGCAAAAGATTAGACATAGGAGGTGAGGGTGAGTGAGGATTTGAGATTAACAGATTAACACTAAAGTTTTAAACCTGAGAGACCAGAAAAAAAGATGACGTATTTAGTAGGAATAAAGAAGTTTTGGAGAGGGGTAGATTTGTGATGAAAGGTAGTGAGTTCTATTTTGGATATGTTGACTTTAAGGATTCTCTGGGATATCCAGTATGAAATATCCAATACAAACTTGGTGGCAAAAGACTGAGTCAGCTCAAAAATGACATTGGGATTGGAAAGAAAATTATTTGAATCATCTTTATAGAGATAATAATTCAATCCATGAGAGTTGATAAGATGACTGAGAGATAGAAAAGAACATTCAGGACCAAACTTAGGGAACATCCATAATTAGGGACAAGAGTAAAGGTGATGAACCATTAAAGTAAAATTAAAAGGCAGAGAGGGTGGTCAACAGTGAAAACAGCAAAGGTCAAGAAGGATGAGTTCTAAGATAACTTTTTCAGATGGGTGATGAAGGTGAAATCCAGGTGGCAAAGGGTAAACGATAAAATGAACTCAACAATCTATGATTCACATCCTTCCTTGAAACCTTAGAGTGTATATACGTATTTCTACCTAGTGTTTTTGTTTTTGTTGTTGTTGTTTTAACTAGCACAGGAAATAAGTGAGCAAATATGTCAAGCATCCCACAGTGCCTTATCCTGTCAATTAGACACAAACTCCAAATTTTCAGTATGTTGTAAATATATTGAGTGAAATTCTGATTTTGATGCTTATTTGCTTTCTGACATGAATAAATCAGTTCACTTCTTGGAGTTTGATGGCTTTTCTGTAAAATCAACACATTCAATTTAACAAATAATAAGTACTTATTATATATCAAATGTTATCCCAGGCACTGGATTAAACAAAATGTAGACATAGAATAGGTAGGTGGAATAGTGGATAGAGTACTAGACCTAGGGGAAGACCTGAATTCAAATCTAGTCTCAGACATTTAACTGTGTGACCTTGGATAAGTCTTTGAACTTCTACTCCAGTTTCCTCATCAGTAAAATGAGGATAATAATTGCTTTCATTTCCCAATAATGTTGTGAGGATAAAATGAGTTGTTTAAGTGTTTTTGTTTTTGTTTTTGTTTTTGTTTTTTACAAAGCTCAAGGTGCTATAGATGCTAACTAGCCAGCCAAATACCAAATTCAACATTCTGTTCACAGATTGAAATAGATTATATTTTAAGGTTAAAAGAATAAGTGAATATGATGTAAAATACATAATGAAAACAAAGTGTGTTTTTTGATTGTTTGTATTAGATAACCGTTTTTAGCTGAGTCCAGAGTTCAGGGACAAAAATGGGTATCTATGTGATAACTACTGATGGTCCATTTGAATGTTTCATTAAAGTACAGATTGTCTGTGACCTATGTATTGTCAAGTCAATAACCATTTGTTGTCCTTATTTATTCACCTACAAACTCTCAGTCAGGTGCATGAAAGTACTCAGTTTTCCACTTTGTAAATGGGGGGTAATTTCACTACCTATATAATTCATGAAGTTGTAAACAAATAAATAAATGTTAAGACACTAAAGAAGTCAGGGTTATTATTATGCCACAGAATATGCCTAATGATGGATTGTGATTCTTTTTGCTAGAGTTGGCAATATGGACATTATTATTTGTCATGAAAATCAGAGTCTGAATGAACTTAAAGGTCATCTAGTTCAACTCCCTTATTTTAAAGATGAGGAAACTGAGTCCTTGAGAGATTATGTAACTTTAGCTTAGTTGTACAGATTGAACCAGGATTGTAAGGTACTCTGATTCTTCTGAAAGAATCTTTTCCTATATCTCTAATGTGTCTTCCTTCTGCTAGTTATCTCCAATTTATCCTGTTTATTCCTTGGTTAACATAGTTGATTGTGTGTTGTTTCCTCCACTACACTGTCAGTTCCTTGCAAACAGGGGACGTCATTTGCTCTTCTCTGTATCCCAAACAGTTATCCCAGTACCTAGCATATGGTAGATAATTAACAGTTATTGTATCAATGACTGTCTCCTCTGGCCCCAAAACCTACAATCTCCCTACTCACTATTGTAGATATTCACTCAATTTTTTATAAACAATTTTAAAGTCAGGAAACCCAGATTTCATTTTAGGATCTCTAACTCAGTAGTTATATAACTCTCAAAAAGTCAATTAACCTATTTTGGTCTCAATTTTCTCATCTGTTAAATGAGGGGTTTCAACTAGATGGTCTTCAAGGTCTCTTTATCTCTAAAGTCTTCAAAAGGTATTAATCCTTCATTTAACTTCCTTTCATGTCATTTAAAAAGTGCTAGAAATATCTTAGATAATGTTTTGAAACTCTTTATTAATGATGATGGTAATTGTTCTAACAAATTCCATTAGTATAGAACTTTAAATTTTACCATGATCCTAAATCTGTGATGAGGTAGGTAGTATATATATTATTAGTCAATTTAATAATACCCATAATAAGAACAATTTAAAGGTAATTTAGGATTTAAAAGCCCTAAATAAAAGAAAATATATATTATGGGAAGTCTAAAACTATTATATTTATTTTGAATATAGGTAGTTGCTGTTTTATGTGAATGATGAATTCTCTGAAGTGTTCATATATATTTGAATTCACAGTATTCCAAGTTAGAATTATACAAAATATAGTAATTGGCTACAGTCCAATAGAAGTATTCAGTGTCAGTTACTAAAATGTGATGACTTTAGGTGATTCATTTTTTCCACTAATCAGTACCCAGTTATATAAGAAAACTAAAACTCAGAAATATTCAATAATGTAGTATGTAGCCATAAAGTTAGGGATTGATGGAGCCAATACTTGAGATTGGGTTTTATCTTTTGATGCCATTCTCTTTTGAAATCCTGTAGAACCTTAGTGATCCCCAAGGAAAAATAGTGTAATGGCAGACCAGTGTACATAAGAAACAGATCTATGTTGTAGATATAGACAAGCTCATGCAATAAAACTATGTGGTAGTTTGAAAAAACAAAACAAAACAAAAACATGTACTTTCAACTGAGTCCAAGATCATTCATTGAGTGGTTGGTCATATTGAACTTATGACTAAAATGTTGATTGGTCTAGAATCCATTGAGAGCAATCTAAGTTATTCTACTATAGTATATTAAAGTGAAAGAAAATGTTTGAGAATTACTAAATTATATGATGTTACCCATCATCTATTTAGGATAGTCAGGAAGGCATTTGACTAATCGTAAATTGTCTCAGAGTGGATCTTTTAAATAAATGTTAAGAAGTGAGGGATTAATCCATTCTCTTTTGAATATTTTTAGCATAAATGTAATTTAGCACAAATTACATTAATAGTTTTAAGTAAATCACTGCATAGTAATACTAGTTGCAAGTTTTCAATGGCAGAAATTATATATTGTTGTCCTTATGACTTCTTATTTTAAAGCCATAACAGTTCATAAAAGAGCTCCTGATTATAGTTGGAATTAGGTCCTTCGTTTGTATATGGAACTTACTTCTAAAAGAATCCTTGTTTATTGGACATACCAGATGCAGTATTTCTTAGATCAAAGGAGCCATAACATTTTTATTGCTTGAAGGTACCCTTTTTTCAATGTACTTTCCCCAAAGCTCTTAACATTCTTACATTATTATCGCTATTATTTTTAATTTAATGAACACTTAATTTAAGGTACTTATCTCAGTAATATTGCTTGTATTCTGATTCCCTTGTCCTTGGTGAAGGACATACAGAGAAGCTATCCTCTTGTTGCAGACAGAGAAAGAACTTCAATTACTGTGACTTTTAATGATTTATTTCTACTCGTTGATGAATAAATGAACATCAAGTTCTTTGGAATTTTTTTAAACCTCTAAGGATTTTTTTTCCCATTGGAGGGTGTTTATGTTTTGAGCGTTTTCTTCTTAAAGCAGCAATTTATTGTTATTTTTTGCTTTTGACTGTATTAAATCAGAAGTAAAGTAAGGTGGCCTTGTACAAATGCAATCCTCTCATGTCTCTTATGCCAAGTTGTATTAGAAAGTGACTAGAAAATCTGTCTGAAGAATCACTTTAATTTGTCTTTATACGACAACCTTCTGTAACAATATAGTTACACTGGGACCTCATCCAATTCAGTAAATGTTTATTAAGTACATTTGATGTTGAAGGCAAAGAAATCACCATAGGGATAGGACTGGAACTGTTATTTCAGTGATATAGGAATCTCCTAATAAGGGAATTCCTTTTAACAGTGAAGGTACAAACATTCTTTGACACTTATTCCTTTATATCATGTGGGTTAGGAGCTCTGTGGCTCTACAATCTGGAAAATGCACATGGAATTTTTTGACTCTTCCTTTGTACCAGAGAATAAGTCTCATTTTTTTTTTCCTTTTTTTTCTTTCATGGGTGTTTATAGAACCTTAATGTAAAATTTGGATGAATATTATACAATACTATACATATATGTTATGTATTTCTGAAGTACTAAATTTTTTTCTATGCTCTCTGTTGGCCTTTACTTGTCATCTGCATCTTTCATAAAATTCTCCAAAAATACCATTTAATTCCTTATACCAACCCATGAAACTTCAATGGGGGAAAGTCACACTGGAAGGGATAACTGTATAGTCTTAGAGAGCTGATAAGGATCCTGAAAGGTATAGTGACTTCCCCAGAGACACACTGTCAGTATGTGTCGGAGGTGAGGCTATTTTTATCTATTATCCATTACACCATGATACATTAGGGATTCAAACACAACAACAAAAACAACCAAAACTATCCCCTGTCCTTAAGATATTTACAGTCTATTTGGTAAGAATATAATATATGTGGGGCAGCTAGATGGAGCAGTGAATAGAGCACTGGCTCTGAAGTCAGGAGGACTTGAGTTCAAATGGAGTTTCAGACACTCAACAGTTAACTAGCTGTGTATCCTTGGGCGAATTGCTTAAGCCCAATTTCCTTGCCTTCCTTCCTCCAAAGAAAGGTTTAAAAAAAATACATTTATGTGAATAAATAATATCAGTTTGAAGAAAACAAGAGCACTAAAACTGAGGAATTCAGGAGGCACCATTTTGAAATACTGGAGAAAGAAGAATTAATATGAAGTGGAAAGACCTGGATTCAAATCCTGACTCCCCAACTTAGCAGTGGTGTGACCATGGGCCAGAGGTTTGCTTAGCTCTTACCAACCTAAGATCCAACTGTTAAGTTTTTAGTGTGAGCACTGACATCTTGAAAAATGAAAAATGCCCCATATCAGGGCTTGATTCATTGTTTTGTTGATCATTTAGACAAGAAAGAGGTAAAGAAAATTTTATAAAGCAAAATGTAAAGGTGCACCTTTTTATGATATCAAGTTGTTGAATATTTACCACCACACCCTGACCTAGCCAAGACAAGTCATTTCATTTCTGTGTATCTCAGATTTCATCTATAAAATGAGAGGTAGTGAACTGAATAATATCTCAGGTGCCTCCTACCTCTAAATCTATGATCCTTCCAAACATGATTATATTGATTTTATCATACATCATTATTATGTTTTAATAGAATCAGAGATCTAGAAGAGAATTTAAAAATCATCTAGTTCAATCCCCTCATTCATCCCACAAATATTTATTAAACATTTCCTACGTATAAGATCATATGTTAACATTTTTTGAATGGAATTCCCTCTAACTGTATAGGCCAACACAGGCCCAAACTGACACTTTTAGAGTATTACCTGGGGAAATTGAGATATAGAGACAGAATAGGCACTAGTAATAAGGAAAATAAGTAGCTTTTTATTGTGTAACATGAAGAGGAGCACAGCAAGGCAAAATCTGCATTTATTCCTTTTATAAATCCATGTACTTTAATGCCAGAAAGTTATTATTTTTAAAAATCGTATTATATAGATTTTTTCTAATATTATATGTGCATTTTTTTTATTAATTAAATTAAGTGGTACATGTTCTTCCAGTAGCCAGTAATATATAGGCTTACAATTTTAAATTATCCCCTCGGAAATACCTCAATTTAGCTTTGATTAAAGAATTTAAGTGACTCATCCAAAGTCCCTTCTGCCCCCCTCCGTCCCCAAATAATCTAAACTTTGGACTAGAATCTAATTCCAGTGTTATTTGAGCTACATTTTAGCTGCCTCATTTATGTTCAGGAATTGAGATATACAATAGGCAGTTTTGCATAATCTTTTCTACCTCTAACCCTGTCTCCTTTTCTCCTTTTTCTTTCCCTTCCCACCTTCCTCAAAATACCTTTCCTCCTTTTCTTTTCTTCCTAAAAATGTTCTAAGGATAGCTGAACTCTTTTTCTTTTCCTTTGGTAATGACAGAGGAGAGACAGACAGTATGATGGAAAAAATCTGGCTCCTGGCTTCTTTCAGAATTGGCTTCTTTTTCTTACACCTAACTGTATAGAGAATGAAGCTTCCTGAGATGTGAGGTCATAACTGAAAGAGGTCTTGAAAGAGAATAGGAGATTCTTTGTAGATTTTCAGGGCTTAGAGAGTTATGTTTCATTAAGTAGGTTATACCAAACTCCCTACATATTCGAAGTTTCTAAAAAATAAAAAAAAATGCTCTTAATAAACTATGATCATGATAACAATGATGAGGATTATAATAAGTATATGTATACTTATCATACTTGAATGGCACTATATGGCTTGCAAAGGGCTTAATAAATAGTACATCATTAGATCCTGACAATAACCCTAGTAATGGAGGTGTTGCTATTATCCCCATTTTATAGATGAAGAAACTGATGCAGATAAAAGTTAAAGTGCCCTGGGTTACTCAGTTAGTAAATGTTTTAGTCTGGATTTGAATTCAGGTCTTCCTGACTTTCAGATTCTACCCTTTGTCACCTAGCTACTGATAATAGATCAATAAAGTCCATTACAAGTTATTAAGATAAAACAGAAATTATAGATCATTTAGTTGAATCCTCTTATTTTCAGGTGAGAAAACATACACCATCTTCCCTCATGTGGGCAAACTTTTTGTTTTACAAGTTTAATGAAAAATCAAAATTGAATAGTTAAATTCTAATTTCATTTGTCATTGTGTTGTTTCTGGTAACAAACCATGAGGTTCAGTTTTTCAGTCTCCCTTGTCCTTCACATTGACAACAACCCTGATCTCCTTCTTGCAATTCTCTATCTGTAGTATCAATAGGAGAAGCTTTTCCCAAACTCCCAAATATATAGCACCAGAATCACATACTGAAATATGTGAACAAAACTAAAGCCATAGTTTACACAGCTTGTATAGTATTCAGAATCTCTGTTATCTTTATTGCAGCATTCATATTATATATATAAATGCTAATGTGGTATCCTCATTAAATTCAATTCCACAAGTATTGATTCAGCATCTGTTAAATGGAAACAATGTGCCAAACATTAGCAATAGAAAGAGGAAAGAAGACAGTCTTGAGCCTCAAGTTGACTGTCTTTTGCAAGGAGGATATGGGAACTGCAGAGCTAAGTATAACAAGGTGGAATGTAAAAGGAGTAAAGGAAAGAGACAGATAAGATATCACTTGAAAATTTGAGGAAGAAGAGTCAATATTTAACAGAGGAATCAAGAAGTCATAATAAAAGGGTGACTTGAGCTGGACTTTAAAAGAAAATAATGGTTACTAATAGGCAGAGGTGAAGAGGGAAGGCTTGACAGGCATGATGGATAACCTCTATGAATTCCCAAAGGAATGGGAAGACAGAGTTAAATACCAAATTCAGTTAGTAGTTCTAGTTTGGCTGGAAAGTAATTATAGAAATTAACTCCTATATAGACAGAGCCTGAAGAATATTAATTTTATTAAAGATTTTTCATTAATAGAATTTATTTTGACAATATCAACAAGACCTTGTTCTGTTTGACCATCCAGTAGGACATGGAAATAATCTTCTAAACATAAGCAAAAAATGTAATGCTATTCATAAGCTCAGACTATTACTTGTCTAATACATAACATTAGATAATATATCTGTCAGTCAACAAATATTTATTAAGTGCCTACTAAGTTCCAGGCATTGGCCTACTTACTGAGGATTTAAATAGTAAAAAGAAAAAAATAGTCTCTGCTTTCAAGGAGCTCACAACTCTGGGAGGCGAGGAAGAACAAAAAAGAGAACTGAAAGAGAAAGTGAGATGTCCCCAAGTAAAAGCATGATAAAGATGTCCAAAACTGTGTAATCAGGTAGAAATTGAAGAGATGGTTGGCTTGGGCTACCTTCTTAAATCAAGGATTTAGGAGGAGCTATTTGCTCTGCTCTCTAATCAGACAGGCAGAGAGTAATCAGGGTGTTGATGAGGTACAAGTACCAAGGCTCCTGGGGACATTATGGAGAAGTGAAAAGGAATACATATGGGAAATGTTTACAAGGAAAGAATATTCTATAGATTCTATAGCATTAAGTTCTTTTTTTTTTAATGTAATGAACGTTTAATGACAGTTTGAGCTATCTTGCCCAGCATTGGCTACAATTTCCCTCACTGCCACCACCTCTGCCATTGACAAGTACACTAGTCTCAAGAAGGCTTCAGAATATTATTTGTTCTCCATGATTACTTCCAGAATCTCTCTTTACCTCTATAAGTTAGTCATTTTTCATCCTTTATGCTCCAATCAGTTTTCCACCAAATCCAAATTATAGCAACTGTAGCTTACATTAGTAAGCACCCCAGAGGTGCCTTAAAGGAAAGGTACATCTCTCCTTTCTCATGGAGTTTAACATCTGGCTTATTATCTTCCTCCCTGCCTTTATGATGATATTTTCATATCCACCAAACATTGTTTGCTAAGTATCTGAATACTCACATAATATTCCCTCAAATTTTCTGATGTCCAAGAACCTTATTTTCCTTCAATCTCACTTCCACCTCAGCCACACATAGTCAATACTTTGTTTGACCATTGCTCTTGCTCTGACTTCATATCCCTAAGTCTCCTTTCTGAAACCAAGAGTTACTGATTTCAAATCTGTGATATCCACCACTCTCAAATGCCTTGCCCCTTGCCCTTTCACCACTTATTTCTTGTTAAATGCTCAGCCTTAAATTCCTCTCACCATCTGTCATTCTTATGCATGATTTACTAAATTTGGCTAGAGGAAATCTCACAACTGCTGATTGGATACATTATAAATTCATGATATATAACCTGACCTGAGCCCTCAGTGCAGCAAAACAGTTCTTTCACACACACTCACACACACACACATGCACATACACACACCTCAATTAATTTCCTATTTTACTTCTTACAGAAATTATCCAGACTTTCTTTTGCCATGAAAACCTTCTATAATTTCTATCCCCACCCTCTCAATGGAAGAAATAATATCTTACTTTACTGAGAGGCCCAAGACCAGTTTGATATGACCTCTTTATTTTCCCATTATCTCTGCTTACCACATCTCTCACCAGTTTTTAACTACTATGAATATATTCATGTTTACTCATTTCATATATATGTTGTATGCAGGTGCTTGTTTTCTCCCCAAATAAAATGTAAGTAATGATTGTTTGTTTCTCCAGCACCTATCACAGTGACTGGTACGTAATGGGAGCTCAATGAAGGCTCATTCATTGTTCATTATATGAAAGGAATATACTTTCTCCAGAATATGTTTAATTGTCCTTACTGATAATTTTCAATTTGAATAACAGTGGTTCTTAATATATTTATCATATTTGTCTAAAGAAAGCATATATGAAGATGCATCACTCTCTTTGGAGGGTTGCAAGTATAGCAATTAAAATTAATTTTTGTTTCCATTACTGTTCAGCAAATATGGTACTTTGCCATTAAATGGTGTAGGTGCCTCATTTAGGGTCTTAAGCAATGTTTTGAAATTAAAAAATAATTATGTTTCTCCACTAAAATATAGAAAATTAATAGATGAACATTTGTAGAAAATTATAAACAAAACTCTAGAAAATAGGCTACATTAATTATACCCAAAACTATCTTCAGCATTTAAAAATTAAATTTACATCAGAATTTTAAGGAAAATTTAAAAAAGTAAACATCTTTGTGAACACCAATAGTGTCATGGATCATTATATATTTTTCCCCTGTCCACACTCTGTAATTGAACCAATTCAGACTTTTCTCTGTCCTTCACATTTTACATGTCACCTTCCTTATCAGTGTCTTTATACTGAGTGTCTCACAAGCCTGAAATCTAATCTGTCCTTACCTCTCCCTCATACAGTCCCTTTTTTCTTATAAAATGCTGCTAAAATACCATCTTCTGCATATAGTCATTCTTTATTTCCTCAATTGATGTTTTCCCATTCAAAGTACCTTCTATTTTATGACTTTGTGTATATTGGTATTATTCCCTTTATATTTGTTTTTTATGTGTACATATATATTATGTGTGTTTTGTACTTCTTGTCTCCACTATCAAGTGAGTTCTATTAGTAGATGGATTTTGTTCCTTTATCAGTAGCTAGCAGAGTGCATAGTCCATATTAACTTAATATATGCTTATCAATTGACTGATTAAAAAAGAAAAACAAATCTTCCCATACCATGTGATAATATCAATAAAGATATTAAAAAGGCCTTTAGCAAAGTACAGAATTGCTTTATGCTAAAAAAAAAAAACTTTTCAAAGGCATGTACTTAGAAAATCTATGTTTTTAATATGGTTAAATGATATAGCTAAAACGCAAAGTTGACATTATTTGTGATAAAGAAATACCAAGATGTTTCTAAGCAAATGAAGGGGTAACACACTTAATTTCTTCTTTTTTATTTGACACCCTAGAAGTGCTATTGATGCTTTGCTAGAATTTGATTGATAAAAAGGAACACAGAAGATGTGTGCCTGACTTTCTCCATGTTTGCTACAGCATTGGAAATACAGATGGGTCAGTCAGTGCTGTAGCAAAATTAAAGAATGCAAGATGAACAACTTGTATGCTACACTAGTGTGCACATTATTCAAAGAGATCTAGAATAGGGCCTCAGTATCTTAGGTAGAAAGTCAATAGAAGATAAATATATTAATGTGGCCTAGATTTGCAGGTAAAAAATTGTTTTAGCCTTCATTTTCAAAAAAGACTGCCATCAGGGAGGTGAAGTCATGACATGCAAGTAAATTGGATTTAAATGATGGAGGGCTATTCAAAGTCACCAGACTGTCTTTCTCCTCCAGAGCCATCTGGGTCCAGTGGTGAGATATAGATCAGAATGACTAGATATGGCCCTGGATGTCAGGGGGGGAACTTGGCCTTTTTAAGCTAAGGTCTTCAACAGGGTCATTTTGACAGAGGCAATGCACATTCAATTATTAAGGCTAGGTAAGAAATAAGGCAGAGAATGACCTCTTTACCTAGTCCAAAAAAATCAGTCTGGGAGGGGAAGACCTTCAGGGTTTATGACCAAAAGAGAAACAATTGTTATTTATATTCATTTGGAGACAATCAGGGTCCAAACAATGACCAAGTTGGGCTTGGCATAGAACCTATTGTTGGAGAATCAATGAGAGTCAGAGTGATTTGGGTTTAAGATGTGATCTTCAGGGAAAAAAAAAAATCAGCCATCAAAATTTGCATTCCTTTTGGCAGAGCACCTCTGAGTAAAGGCATGATACTATATGTGGATAGAGAGAGAAAAAGAAAGATAAAAGGGAAGGAAGGAAGCAAGGAAGGAAGGAAGGAAGGAAAGAAGGGTTGTGTTGTCCATGAGGAGTTGGATATGAGTGGAAAACCACATTAAAAAAAAAAGACATGAATGCATTGTGACCTGTACGTTTGAAGAAATTACAAATACCAATGAGACCACAGAGATATTGTACAGTCTAGAATATTGATAGACTCACTGAAGTAGATATTCCTGCAATCAAGACACACATTTTCAATTTCTGCCTCAGACATTATTAGCTTTGTGATCTTGGCTATTCCCATAACTTCGCAGACACTGTTCCCCTGTGCACTAAATAGGGATAATAGTACTTGCTCCATGTATCTAAAAGGGGTATTGTAAGGAAAAGTATTTAGGGAAGTTTAAAGCACTATAGAGTTATGATTATGATTGTTGAATATCCAAATTCAGGAAACTGCTTTTACAACAACTCTTATAAAGCATTGCTTTTGATATAAAATAATTAAAGCCATTTGGATTATGTATACATTTAATGTCTTCATGATAAATATTAACCCTTTTAACATTGTAGCTTAAGACATTTCTATATATGAAAATGTCCAATTAATTTCATTTCTGTTCATTTTTTATCAGTTGTTGGTAGAACACTAAAGCCAGTGGAGAAATTAAAAGGGTATAAAATGACTTAGGGAGAAGTACATAATGCTTCTGGTCTGAATGTACTCATGGAGTGCCTGGCAGTAAATATTCAAGTTATTTATGGTGAACAGAGATAGTATATCCCTAGAATTTTGGGATTTTTCTCCTCTTTATTTCCAGAAAACTTTTTGTCTTACTATAGTCTTTTTACATGTCAAAGTCTAAAGTATTTGAAGTATCAAATAAAATCAAATTAAAAAATGATTTTTCTTATCTTGGGTACCTTTACAATTGATCTTTCATAGATTAAGCCTTTTGAGTACTATGATACAGAAATTGGACTTAACCAAAACATGCCTATATTGTTTCAAAAATTAAACATCAATAAAAAGGGATCTGGATGTGCTAATATTAGAATATGGAAATAAATTCCCTTATGTGTGTATCTATAGGACTTTTCTTTCTTAAGCGATAACTGATATAGATAGGCAGCATAACATAATGCTGGGCTCAGATTCAGTAGGAACCAGATTCAGTTTCTGCATCTGACTCATACCTGCTTGTGATCCTGACCAAGTGATTTAACTTCTCAGTTGCCCCATCAAAATATGACAATAAGTAGCAGAGCAGTTAGAGTGATAGATGGAATTTCTTTACTTGGAGTTACCTGATACAGCCAAATAATTGATGCAGCCAAAAAAATCCATCCTCTATTTTCTGTACTGGCCCTTCTTAGGAAACAAACAAACAAACAAAAACAAAAACAGAAACAAAAAAAGAAACAAAAATCCAGTTCAGAGAATTTGGAATGTAGTCAGTTTGGCAGCCTGCAGTCAAAAGCCTTAGAGTGAAGTCTCTATCTTTGTGAAATTAACAAGCCTTGGCAGAGATGTCTGTGGCCATGGCCTTAGAGCCTCATTCCCCTCCTGAGTTAACTAGCCCAATGTGGTGATAGCTTCCAACAATATCTCCAACCAAAACCATCTTGTATTTATTAGTTAAGTGCTTTGAACTTCCATTACTTTAAAATTAATTTCCAAGGGAATTTCACTTACATAAGAACCATTTGAGAAACATTGAATTAGACTATATTGTGGAGCTATTTCCTTATCCCATTTTAACAAGGTTTCTATTTTTAGTGGGAATTGGGGTTGCCTCTGTAGATTATAAAGATTAAACAACTGCACACTGATCATTCATTGTAATTCATGAGAGACAAAGTTAATCCTTAAACCCAACACCCAAGTACCCTAAAACTTCAAGTTAGTCACTTTATTTTTCATGTTTTACATTTTGAACAAAAGAACACTATCATCCTGATGATAAAGACATTTAAAAGAAAGCAATTTTTGAGACTAGAGTAATTATCTGTTTTTCTTAATTCCCTGTTTAAACTTAGTTATATTTCCCCCCTTTACCAGAAATATCCTTCACATTAAAGTCTGTTCAATGCTAATCTCTTAAATTTAACCTATGCCAGTCACATTATATTTCCAAATAACAAAGAAGTACTCCAAGGATAAATAGAATTTAATCAGCTTGCATTAAAACAGCAGATGTGTTCTTGATATAATGAAGAAGCTGCAAGTTGCTTATGTTTAAATTCCTACCTGTTGATCCTGTACATTGATCTTTTATATCTTGAAAGTGACATCTCCCAAATAGTGTCTCCTATTTTTTCCCAGCTGTTCAGTATGTTTCAGGCAAAAAGATTGTAACAATACCTTTAAAAACAAATAGCTAATTTTGCAGGATTTAGAAAAGCTAATGTTAAGAGAGCTTTGTTTACAAAAACAACACTCATGCAAAACACCAAAAGAAAAATAAATCTTTTTAATCAGTGGCATTATCATATTACACCTTCCAAATACTGGATATAGCATATATGGCCATTTTCAAAATTTTACAGGATCACAAAATTTCAGTGTTTGATAACATATTTTAATGGCCATTAGTTTACCATTTTGCAATTTCTAGCCACTACTTCTGTTTCTACTCTCAATAGTTACATCTTATTCCTACTAAGTCTTTTCATCTCTAGGCTAAAAATCATCAGTATCTTCAGTCAATCCTTAACCAGGAGCACCAGGTTCTTCACATCCTGTCTAGACTCTTCCATGTGTGACTTCCCACTAATGAATGTTATCCTTAAATTGTCATTCCTAAGAATAAGAATAATGCTACAGATGCAGTCTGACCAAGGTAGAATACAATATAACCATCACTTCCTTTTTTTTTTTTTACTAGAAGTTATATTTTTAATGCAGCCTAAGATCATTTTAGTTTTCAAGGCTGCCATTTAGCATTATTCACTCATATTCAATTTACAGTATTTGAAAACATATATCTTTTTTAAATGAACTTCTATCTACTCATTCATTTTCAGCTTATAATTGGGAAGTTGATTTTTTTTAATCAAGTGTTAAAAGTAATCAAAGCTAAGTAATATTTTTATGGCACCTAATATATGTCAGGTCCTGTGCTAAGTGCTTTGCAGATATTATTTCATTTGACCTTTCCAATAACCCTGAAAGTGAGGTTCTCTTATTATCCCCATTTTTGCAGTTGAGGGTACTGAGGTAAAGATAGCTTAAGTGACTTTTACAGCATCACACAGTAATTTTCTGCGGCCATATTTGACCTCAGATCTTTCTGACTCCAGATAATTGCTCTATCTTCTGCACAACTTAGGTTAGTTAGTGATTTCCTGCTCAATCAGAAGGAGGCAGCTAGTTGAACTAGTAATAACAATAGTTATCCTGGAACAAGTATACAAGACATAACAGAGATATTTCCATGAACTGTTAAAATGGATGACAGCTACTCAATTATGATAAATATATGACACGAATATTATTGTCTGAAGGAACTTAAAAAGTGTTGCCAAAAATTGCAAAGCCTTGTTCAAGAAACTAAATTTCTCAGTGTCTTTTATTTTCTTCACTATTGCCCACTGAAGGTAAAAAATGCAAAAGAGAAAATTTATTTTGGGAAGAAAAAAAAAAGGCTGGCTGAAAAGGTAGTATCTGAGAATGGGAACTTTACTTCTGGGAAAACAGATTAAATATAATGATAGTAGATTTCAGGTCAGAGAAAGAGTTCATCTAGGGAGGAAAAAAGTCTGATAAGACTATGACAACTGGGTGACACAGTAATTTAATCAAGATAGTTTTAAGCTAAAAAGAATGATCAGGAAAAGACTTCCTATGTTTAGTCCTCCCCCCACCCCCTTACCAACTATGAAATGGAGCAAGAAGAGAAAGTGAAAAACTCAGAAGCTCCAAGGAGAGAATTAAAGAAAAAAAAAATCCCATTAATAAAGTAAATAATTTGAAATGTCTATACACAAATGCCCCAGATTTAGGAAATAATTGAAATAAATTCAACAGCCAAGCACAAGGAAAAGACTTTGACCACACAGGCATCAATGAGCATGCATAAAATAATCCATGAATAGAATGTGGTTTTAGGTGGTCATACCTTATTTAAAAGATAAGAAGAAAATATAACAACCTGATCAGGATAACATGACATAGCATTTTGGTGAAAAATGATGAAGGTAGAAGCACACATATATGCATGTATCATTAAATTATGCTAAAGACCAAAAGTACAGAAAGAGAAGCAATGTAAAAGAGAGATTTGAGAAACAGATTCTCAGTCTGCATAGAGAAGTGAGATAAATATGACAGGACACCTGAGTTATCCAGATATGTGTTAGAAATCTTGACAGAGCCGCTAATAACTTTTTGATTTTTTAAATGATAAATTCACTTTTCTAAAGGTGGAGGGGCAAAAAGAAATTGTACTATGTGAGTGTAATTCTCACTGGCAAGGAGGAACTTGGGCTTGGATAAAAATGATAGCAACTCTGCGAAGAGGTGACCATGCCTTCCTACAATTATATAGGATAGGGAGTCTGGGCAAAACCTAACATGAACCCTAGATTTTAAGAAAGTAAATTTCAAAGATTTCAGAAGAAGGGTAGATGGGACTGCCATAGAGTGAAATTCTCCAGGCATTATCAGTCCAATAAGAATGGGAGATGATCAAGATTGATCAGTGATAGAAAGGGAAACAGTTCTGAAGAAGCAAAAAAAAAAAGGTAGTTGTATGAAGAGACTAATGTGAATGAACAGGGAACTAAGCAACCTAGAGTTGCTGAGAGGGCAGGGAGAGAGAGAGAGAGAGAGAGAGAGAGAGAGAGAGAGAGAGAGAGAGAAGGAGGAGAGGAGGAGGAAAAGGAGAAGAAGAAGAGGAGAAGGAGGAAAAAGAAGAGGAGGAGGAGGAGAAGGAGATCATGACGATCATGATGATGATGATGATGGATCTTGGAAATAAGCACAGGTACCTTATAGAGGTAAGAATGTGACATAGTCCAGTAAAAACAGTATGAGAAGCAATAAAGATAAAATAAGCTAAGACTTGTAAGGAAAGATGAAAGTGACTAAAGTGTTTGTATTTGGTTTTAGATATATTGGGAAGGGAAAACAATAAATGGAAGGATAGAACATTTGTTTATGGTGGATGGGACCATGATAACTGACGAGACAGAGATTTACTCAATCCCTATTTTGCTTCTGTCCTCTGCTAAGGAGAATGACTGTTTTGTACTAGAAAGGACAGAACAAAAAAATGGCTAAATAGGAGATAATATACAAGAAAAAATGCAATTATAAACAACGACCTAGTAGGCTTTGATTAATTCAATTGGCTTAGATTAACCACATATGTTGTTGGGTAATCAAAGAATTGTCAGATATAGAATTTCCTCCCCAGTACTGGTTCCTCCTTATATAATACCCCTCAACTCACTGGTCATATTAGGAGAGCTGAAATACTTCTTACTTCTTAAAACCATTTCCAGTTTATCCCTCTGCTATCACTCTGCTATAACTCTCCCCCTCTCCCGGCCCTTTGAAGTTCTTTCTATCTAAATTTATCTTCAAGTCTCTGTCCAGATAGCCGTCATTTCTTGACAACCCCCTCCCTATCATGAATTCACTCTTTCTTTCTCAATGACTTCAGTGTCTGGTTCTCAGTTATCCTCTCTACTCTAATTCCTAGCCTTATACTATGGGACTTCAATATGTATGTTACTTTTTTTTTTCAAATATCATTATTTCCCTAAATCACAACCTATTCAGCTCCCACTACTCAATTTTACTTCAGCTACCAATATCTATTCAAGGCTTATATACATGATTTTCCGTGCACAAATATTCACCTTTCTCATTCATGAACTTTGAAATTCCTCTATCTGATCATATTTTATAATTTCTCTGTCTGCCTCATTGTATATAAACCTATGTTTTGGCCTCACCATGATCTCATATTCATCTACCCATCCATTCTTTCCTAGATCATCATCAACTCTGCTCTGACCACACTCTCTTCCCTTCTCTATTACAACCCTTCTCCTTTCAAATCCTTTGCTTCCATTTCTATCACTAATTATATCTTACCCAATCTCAGCCACATATTCTGCCCATTATTCACTTACTTTTTTCCTATTCATAGTCTGTTGAATATAGCTGGATAATCATTAAAAAAATGTTATGACTATAGATATTAACAAGCACACTAGCACACCTAGGATAGCCTGCTAGCACAGCTTCTTTGATCTGCTTTTCTAAAGGGAAGGTAGTTTCAAAGGGGTCAACAATCTTACTTTAATTAAA
Source organism: Pseudochirops corinnae (assembly GCA_028646515.1). Taxonomy (NCBI): domain Eukaryota; kingdom Metazoa; phylum Chordata; class Mammalia; order Diprotodontia; family Pseudocheiridae; genus Pseudochirops; species Pseudochirops corinnae. The sequence continues at coordinate 117,634,919 of CM053587.1, forward strand.
CATACATAAGTCACTCACTCATTTAGGGGAATGGTCAGCACATTTAACAAGGAGAAAATTAAAGAAAAGAAATAAAGAAGGTGAAGGTCATTTACTACTTCAGGGGAAAGGTCAGCACTCTGAAAATGGAGAAAATATAAACAGAGAAAGATAGAGAAATTAGCACAGAGATCCCATAGACAGGGCTCCAAATTTCTAAAAAAAAAAAAAAAAAAGTAATAGATACATAATCATCAGACCAGGGAACACCAACATCTGGGTTCTCAAAGCTGGGGGGTTCCTTAACAAGGCTACCCAGAGTCACATCTGGCCCAATCACAAAGAAACAGTCTTTCCATGAGTGAGCCCCATTATATATATAAGTTTTCTACTAATAGACTCAGAATCAGAAGGCATCACAACCTATGTGACTCAGTACAGCTGTGAATGTCCAGGGTTTAAAGGACAATTTGGCATGAAACTGGAAAACTGAACTCCAGAAAGAAAAACAATAGAAATCCCGCCTTACTTGTGCTTACACAACAGTCTACATCCATCCAACCATTCATAGATATACACACACACACACACACACACACACAGGAGAAAAATAATTGTCTTGTTTCTTTGCTACTGTGAAAATGTAGTTGAGATTGTGATGTGTGTATACATATATATATAATATATATTATATATATATATATAATATTGGATATTTTGTATATACACATTTATGCATGCATAATATTCAATGTCAATTGAAAATCTTATATATATGTATATATATAAACATAAATATGTATATGAGTATATGTATGTATATATGTGTGTGTTTATGTATGTGTGTATAGCATATACCCACATCTATGTATGTGTAGAACTTTCAATCTTTTTTTCTTTTTTAAATTTTTTTCTGCTTAATTTTATTTTAGTTTTTTTCCAATTACATGTAAAGATAGTTTTCAATATTCACTTTTATAAGATTTTGAATTCCCAATTTTTCTCCCTCCCCTCTCTCCTCCCCAAGAGAGCAAGCAATCTGATATAGGTTATACAAATACAATTATATGAATCATATTTCTTTATTTGTCATGTTGTAAAAAAAAGAATCAGAACAAAAGGGAAAAAAGCACAAGAACTAAAAACAGTGAAAATGGCACACTTTAATCTGTATTCAGATGCCATAGTTATTTTTGTGGCTGTAGGTAGCATATAATATCCAATCATAACTGTGTCCTTACAGTGGCAAGACAATTATTTTATTTCTCTCTGATTGTCTATTCCACTCACTACAGTGATCATTCAAAATCATATTGTCTCTCCTTAATCCTTCCATACCCCCCTCTCCCACCTTCTTAGCTGATGATCTCATTTCTTACTTCATTATGTAAAAAAAAAAAAATGAGGACAATTCTCATTAGCTCCCTCCCCTCTGGTTCTCTTTATCTCATATATTTCTGACATAATCCTCAGTATATCTTAAGATGTTGTCCTCCTTACTAAAGTGAACCCTTCTACATATATTCTTAATATCATTCCAACACATTTTTTGCTATTGCCTCTCTACTATCAGATCCCTTATATTTTCATTCCCTCTATATCTTCTGCTTCCTTCTCTTTTGGTTAAAAATGTACCTAATTCTCCTCCACTGTTTAAAAGACAAACAAACAAACAAACCAAAAAACCCTCACTATAGCCAACCATTTCCACTAATTATATTCTTAAATCGTGATCATACTCTCCACAAAACCCCATCAACAACTAAACTGAATTCCTTGATAACGGCATCTACATTTGGTCCATTGGTCAGTCAACAAACAGTTTAAGTGCTTACTTTAGCATGCACTTTGCAAAGTACTGGGGATACCAGGTAATAGAGAAGTTGGGAAGGGGATGACCTCATGGTACTCACATTCCCATGGGGGAGAAAACATGGAAACAATGATGCAGATATAAAATATATACTGTATAAGTGGGCCATAATCTTTAGAAGTAGGGATTATAGAAAAAAAAATCTCTTGTGGAGGGTGGTACTTGATCTGAGTCTTAAAGGATGACAAGAGGCAGAGGGTGAGAACAGTTTGCTTTCCAAGTATAGCAAGATGGAGTATAGGCAATGGAAATATCTGAAGTTGGAAAATGAAATGCACATGAGGAAGAATAAGAAAATAATTTTTCATGCATCATAGAATATATGTGGAGAGGACTTAAGAATAAGAGGACTGAAAAGGTAGGAAGGATTTAGGTTGTTAAGGAACTTAAAAAACACGATATATTTTATTATTGTTTCTGGAGGTAGTAGGAAGCCACTGAATTTTTCCACAGCTAGATGGTATAGTAGACAGAGCACAGGACTTAAAGTCAGGAAGTCCTGAGTTTGAATTTGGTCTCACATACTTACTAGCTATAAAGTACCATTGCGACCCTGTGTAAGTCACTTATACTCTATCTGACTCAGTTTTCTTATCTGTGAAATGAGGGTAATAATATCACCTATTTCCAGAATTGTTGTGAAGATAAAAATGAGATAGTATTTTAAATTATTTGCAAACCTGAAAGAGCTATGTAAATGTCCTTTGTTATCATTGATATTACTATTTTTAATCAAGGCATGTGACATTATTAGACCTGCATTTTAGGAACATCACACTGGCAGCTGAGTGAAGGATAAATTGATATGGGAAAAGATTTCAGGCAGAGAGACCAACAGAAAGGTGATTGTGATCATCCAGGCATGAAATAATGAGGACCTGTACTACGTAGAAACTGATCAAAGAAGGAGAAATCAGATATGTAAGTGAAGATAAAGGGCCATCTGGCAGAGATGTTCTGAAAGTAGACATGAACACATTTAGCTAAAGATTGAACATATAACATGAGTGTGTATGATGAGTTAAGTAACTTCATTCCAGTGAAGTTGAATGCTTGAGTGCATAAGAAAATGATATTACTCTTGAAAATAATAGGAAAGCATAGAAGAGGAGAGGGTTTGTGGGAAAAGATAATGTGTTCTCTTTTGGATAAGTTGAAATTGAGATGTCTTCAGGACATCCATTTTAATATGCCTAATAAGCAGTGCATGATAAGAGATTGAACATCAGGAGAAAGTTCAGATTAAATAGATTAAAACTGATTAAATAGATCTGAAGTGTAGAGATAAAAATTGTAAAACTCTCCCTCATTTTCTTCCTGTCTACAATTTAGTGTCTGACTTTAACATTCAACTGGAACTACTTTCTCCTTTGATAATAATAATAATAATAATAATAATAATAATAATAATAATAATCTCCAATAGTGACTAGCCATTATAAAGTAACTTTAGGTTTTGAAAAACAGTTCCCTCCTGATTCTGAGTGAAGTGAGCAAGCCACAACATTGTACAAAATGACAGCAATATTGTATGATGATCAACTATGATTGATTTACCTCTTCTTAGCGATACAGTGATCCAAGACAATTCTCAGGCTCTTTTTTAAATTAACTTTTGTTTATTTTTAGTTTATGTCATTGATTTCCACAAGATTTTGAGTTATAAATTTTCTCCCCATCTTTCCCCTACCCATACCCCCAAAACAATGATCCCATTGTATACTCCCTCCCCCAATCTGCTCTCTCTTATAACATCCCCCATCACCCCTCTGACTTACTGGTAGAGCAAGATGGATCTCCCTATCCCAGTGCCTGTATATCTTATTTCCCACATGTTAATATATGATTTTAGAACTTTAAATTCTAGATTCTTTCCCTTCCTCCCTTGTCATACACACCCACTGGAAAAGACAAGCAATTCAATACTGGCCGTACATGGGTTGCTACGCAGAACATCTCTATAATAGACATATTGTGAAAGACTGACTATATTTCCCTCCTTCCAATCCCTCCCTCCACTTGTTCTTTTCTCTACTTTGTCCCTGTCCTTTTACGGAAGTGTGTGCTTCTAACAACCCTCTCCCCCAACCTTCCTTCCCCTCTATCATAGCCCCTTTCATCCCCTTCCCCCTTATTCTCCTACAAGGCAAGATAGCCATTTTAGAGAGTATGTCATTCTCTCCCTAAGCCAAGTTCAATGAGAATAAGGTTTACCCATTTCCTTTTTGCCTTCCTGTTCTTCCCCTTCTTTGTAACAGTTATCCCTTGTCTCTTCTATATGAAATGATTGATCCCATTTTGTCTCTCCCTGTCTCCTCTCATTCTATTCCTCTCTCACCTCTTAATTTCACCTTTTAAAATATCATCCATTCCTATTCAATTGGTCCTGTGCCCTCTGTCTACGTACACATATATACACACACTGCAATATGTATTCATATGCATATATACCCTTCTATATAGACATATATGTATGTGTGTATATATACATATATATGTATATATATATATACATATGTATGTATATGTATATATGTGTGCACACACATACATGCACACACACGTACATTTATATTTCCTTCACCTATCCTCATACTGAGAAAAGTTTCATAAGTTACAATTCTAATTTTTTCCATGTTGGCATGTAAATAATTCAACTTTGATAAGTTCATTATGATTTCTTTTCCATGTTTACCTTCTCATGCTTTTTGTGTTTGAGTGTCAAATTTTCTGTTAAATCCGGGATTTTTTCCTCAAGAATGCTTGAAACTCCTCCAACTCATTGAATGCCCATATTTTCCCCTGAAACATTATACTCAGTTTTGCTGGGTAGGTGATTCTTGATTTTATTCCTAGCTCCCTTGATCTCTAGAATATCATATTCCAGACCCTTTGGTCTCTTAATGTAGAAGCTGCTAAATCCTGGGTTATCCTGATTGTGTTTCCACAGTCCTCAAATTGTTTCCTCTTAGCAGCTTGTAATATTATATCCTTTATCTGGGAACTCTGGGACCTGGCTATAACTTTTCCTAGGAGTTTTCTTTTGGGGATCTTTTTCAAGAGGTGATTGGTGAATTCTTTCAAGTTCAGTTTTGCCCTCTGCTTCTAAAATATCTGGGCAATTTTCCTTGAGAATTTCTTGAAGGATGCTTTCTAGGTGTTTTTTTGATCATGGCTTTCAGGTTGTCCAATAATTTTTAAATTGTCTCTCCTGGATCTATTTTCCAGGTCAGTGGTTTTTTCAAGGAGTTATTTCACATTGCCTTCTATTTTTTTCATTTGTTTGGATCTGTTTAAAAGTATCCTCATTTCTCATAAAGTCATTTGCTTCTATTTGCTCTACTTTAATTCTAAATAAATTATTCTCTTCAGTGAGCTTTTGAGATTCTTTTTCCATCTGGAAAATTTGACTTTTTTAAGGCATTCTTCTCTTCATTAGCTTTTTTGCCCTCTTTTGCCATTTGAGTTAGTCTATTTTTTAAGGTATTACTGTCTTCAGTCAGGTTGTTGACTCTCTTATCATGATTTTCTTGCATCATTCTCATTTCTCTCCCCAATTTTTCCTCCACTTCACTTATTTGGTTTTCAAAATCCTTCTCAAGCTCCTCTATGGCTCATAATCAGTCTATATTTTTCTTGGAAGCTTTTGGTGTGGGAGTTCTGACTCTGTTGTCTTCTTCCCATTCCATGCTTTGATCCTTTCTGTCCCCCAAACAATAATCCAAAGTTTGATTGCTGATCTTTCTTTGCTTCCTTCTCCTGCTCCTGTTGCCAGTCAGTTACTTGACTTTTGGCCTCAGAAGAACTCTGCTTTCAGAGGGTAGAGCTCTGCCTCAAATCGCTGGGGATTTTGCAGCTGCTGGAGCTATTAGTAGGGCAAGTCTCTGTAGCCCCCACCAGCTTTGGCTCACTGAAAATGCACCTCAGGACCACCATCCAAAACTGTGATCCCAATCCAGGCAGCTCAAGGCAAGCGCACTTAGCCTCTGAATGATCACTTGGCCTCCCTGCAATCTGAAGACTGGGAACTTCTGAAGCAGCCATGTGGAGGCTGCTGTAGGGCCGCTACTTCCAACTGCTTCTGGCTCTGGAGGCAGTCAGTTCGACCCTGTCCCTAAAATTTAGCTAAGTTCCAGTGACCTATTCCCTTTGTCCTTTGATCTTATAGGTTGGTAATTCTGCAAACCACCACAGCTGCCTGTGATCCACTCTCCTGAAAGCTCCAGCTGTGTCTTCTCCTGGACAGCCTGGGGCTAAAACCACATGGGACTGGGCTCTGCTCCCAGCCAGCTGCAATGAGCCCTTTCAGTCTATCTACCAGGCTGCCTTCAGCAGGAACCTTGTTTCTCTGTCATTTTATGAGTTCTGTAACTCTAAAATTTGTTTAGAGTCATATTTTATAGGTATTTGAGGTGGTTATGAGGGGAGCCATGGAGTTCTCCTATTTCTAACCTGCCATCTTGACTCTGCACCCCCCCTCAAAAGGCTCTCGATGGAAAATGTTGTCCGCATCCAGAGAAAGAACTAGAGAGTTTGAATGCGGATCACAGCATACAATTTTAACTTTTTTTCATAGTTTTTCCCTTTTGTTGTTTATTTTTTTCATAATGTGACTCATGTGGAAATATGTTTAACATGATTTTATACGTATATCCTATATCAGAATGCTTGCCTTCTTGAACTGGGGGTGCAAAGTGAAGGCAGGAGAAAAAACTTTGGCACTTATAATCTTAGAAAAAATGAATGTTGAAAGTTATCTTTATGTATAATTGGAAAAAATAAAATATTATTTGTAAAAAAAATAAAAAGAAAAAACAATTTCCTCAAAAATAAAAGGGATTATCAAATTTGTAGCTAACACTCAGTGATAACCTAGAAGATGCATTATAATCAGGATCCAAAAAGATCTCAAAAGGCTAGTATGCTGAGCCCAATTATAATATGGAATTTGGTAGAAGTACAAAACATCATGCTTGAATTTATAAACAATAACAGTAACAACTAAACACTTAATCAGCTGATAAAGGAGTCATATCTAGACAACAATTCATGTGGGGAAACATCTATGGACTTTGTTTTACTTGAAATTTAATATGAGAGTAATCCATGTAGTCAAGGGAATCTAATGAAAACTTCAGCTACATTGAGAGAAGTCTAGTGACTAAAACAAGGAAGGAGAATATAGGCCTCACCTCGTATGCTTCCATTGTCCATACTTCATTTGAAGTACTATGTTCAGTTCTAGTGGCCACATTTTTAACAAGCTCAAGAATAGCATGAAGATAGTATCCAGGATAATATGGGCACTTCCTTACTGTGGAAATTTGACTTAAAGACCTATGTGGAGATATTTAGCTGAGGAGTGAAGAAAGGGTAGAAACTCTGTCTTAAAGTATTTGAAAAATCATTATGTGGGCAAAGGATGAAATATAACTATTCTCCTCTCTGAGATCAAGTTGCATATCATCAAATATCTGGTGGTTATTTCAATCAAATTAAGTATACAATAGACCCTCAACATGTCTACATAGAACTCTCCTTCTTTTTCACAATACCCTTATGAATTTCCCCACCTCTAATGAGAGCACTTCCTTAAGTTGGCACCTTTCCTGCCATCTTCAACTCTTCACTCTCACACATCCCATATAGCCAATGAATAATCAAGTCTTTTGATTATTGTTGACCTTGGACAAGTCAGAAATTCCCTCCTTCCTCAAACAAATATCAATAGCAAAGAAGGAGAGGAGGAAGTAAAGCAGAAGGGGATAAGTATTTGCATAGTACCGTATAAAGAATCTACTATGTGCAAGCACTGTGTTAAATATTCTTTATCAATATTATCTCATTTTCTCACAACAACTTTGTCAGGTAGATGCTATTGTTATCTCCATTTTGCAGTTGAGGAAATTGAGGGAGGCAGAAGTTATGTGACTTGCCCAGGGTCACTCAGCTAATAAGTAAGTATCTGTGGACAGATTCAACTTTAGTTCTTCCTGACTCCAGGCCCAGTGCTCTAACCACCATACCACCAGTCACCTCAAAGTAATTGCAGATCTGCACTGTCAGAGGAGACTTTCTCACACTGAGTTTCCTTCTACAAGGAAATCACAGAGCAGGGTTGGGGAAGGGAGAAACCAAACAAAGTACCAAAATGCCTTAGTACAAACAATACGTATATCTACCTCTATCATGAAATTAAATAATTCCAAGGCTGAAAGATAAGCAATTGTTGGAATGTCAAATACCCAAATACTTTTTCTTTTGAATCACCTTAAATATTTGACATATGGAAATTTAACCCAAGCTATGAGAATTTGTGAATATAATGTAACAATTTATTTTTTATTGAAACTAAATACAAAGAATACCTTCTCCAGAAACTGCTCTTTTCATTTTCACACTTTTCTTTAATTTGTGAAAGATTAAACTATACAAGAAGCTTCATGGACAATGAGTCTTAGTGATAAAATCTCTAAAAGTTTGTAAGTGATTTTAGACACTGAAATAAAGAAAAAAAGTTAGAAATGAGCATCATTTGCTAGCCAGGCCAAAAAGAAGTCATGATTTCCATGGGAATAAAACTGAATAAAAATCCAATCAACAACTAGCTTTAGTCTGCTCATATCATGCTACTGCACACCCTTGTCACTTCCCATCAGAATATTAAAAAATCTTTTTAAGTTCTCTTACTTACTTGAGTCACTTTCCACTCTGATCCATCATCTACATATCTACTAAAGTAGTTTTCCTAAGCAAAATTCTTACTGTGTCTTTTCCCTGCTCAATGAACTCCACTGGCTGCCTATTATGTCTACAATCACTATGAAATTCTATATTTGCCATTTAAAGTGCTTTAAACCTGGTCCCTGTCTACCTTTCCAGGTTAAGTTGATATTGGTCACCTCTATTTGTGTTACAGTATAACCAAGCTGACCTTTTTTCTATTCTTCATACTTAACAATCAGTTTTCTACTTTGTTTCCTTACTGTTCCTTGTGCTTTGAAATTCACTTTCTTCCAGAATCCCCACTTTCTATCATGACTCAACTCAAGTATGACTTAAGCCAAGTGGTATAATGGATAGAGAACTGGGCCTGGGATTAGGAAGATGAGGGCTCATACTCAGACAATTTAATAGCAGTGTGACATGAAGCAAATGGCTTAACTTTTGTTTATCTCAATTTCCTCAGCTACGATATGGAAATAATAATAGCACTGAGCTATGAGACCATGTGCTCAGCACATTGCATGTGTGCCAGGCTGCTATAATACTATGAGTCACATGATTTGTTCTGGGTTGGTAGATGGAGTTCTCTAATTAAGTGTTTACAACCTTCATACGATCAAAGGGCCAGATCAAAACAGTAATGGAAATCTATCACCAAAGCTGAGGCACAATAATAGTGATGGCATAACCAAATGGGGGGAAATATTCCTTAACTGACATTGACTATATTTCTTCACAAAAGAATAGAACTGATTACAGTGAAACGTATATAGCACCTCCTCCAGACTACTTTCTATCATCTTATTCTCATAGACTGGATCTTGAGGACTGATTATCCTAAATTAAATATAGTTTCTGATGTACAATAAAAGAGAACAGGAATCAGAGCACATACAGCCAAAGCAATTCACACCACTGACTCTGTGAGGTCCTTATGGACCTTTCTCTTTTCATGGTGTCTTCCTATTCTACCCCCAGGGGCAATATCTCTGCCCAGCATTTCGCCCCTCTGTGTTTTCTGGGTAACTCTTCTCTGAAGCACAACTTCAGTCAACTCAGCGCCAAGTATATTTTCTGAATCTGTTTAATTCTGGGTGTGGTTTATTTTAGCAGGCAAATGTCTCTGCTACAGTAAGATACTGCTGAGGCTAAAGCGGCAGGGCCAGATGGAGCAGGCTCTAAGAGAAACACCCCCACCTCCACCCTTTCATTATGGAAGAGGAGCAAAGGAGCAAAGAACAATTCTTTCTGAGGAACAGAGTTTTTCCTCCAAAGTTGATACTCTTCTGGGATATCAGAGATGGATCCCTAGGTTATGTCTTATGTGCTGAATTGGCTAGTTTGTTTCTTCAAGGATATTATGGGTATGGCTTATCCTTCAGCCAGCTATTCTATTATTCCATCAAGGTCATGGAGAATCTTCTTTGTGTGTCCAAAAGGGCTACTTACTATAGTTGGTATATATTCTATATACCTCCTCTATCAACTGTGAATGGGATCTCTTAGTTTGACACATTTTATGGTGTCAGAATAGGCCATTCAGGATATGAGTCAAATTCTACTAGTTTAAGTCTGAAATGGACAAGATGAAAATGACTACAAGCATTGGTTTATGGGAGAAATAACAGGTATACAAATATCTGCACATGAGAAGATATGAAAAAAATGGAAATTAGTTTTCACTTAAGAAAGCTCACATTACCCTAGAGAAAGAATACAACATCAAATGTATCCAATGAAAAGGGAGATATTCCTCCCCTTGTTGTTTACCTATCTCCACAGAATTTATAAAGTATTGTGCTTACAACTACAGTGAGATAATAATTATTGTTTTATTGCCTTGTATTTACATAATAACTTGTAAATGCATACACACACAGACACACACACAGAGACACACACACACACATATATATACACACATATATAGTCATACATACAATATTTGAATATATATATTTTATAATACTCTGTGAGGTAAATAGAGAAGAGAATACTCTCAATTCCTATCATATAGACAAAGGGCATGAGATTGAAAGAGGATAAGGGATTTCCCCAAGTTATACACCTAGGAAGTTTTAATGAATTATGGTGTCAGAAACTGAATTCAGGTAATCCAACTCTACATCACTGTTTTTTTTTTTTTGAATCATAACACACAGAATTCAATTGAATATTGGATGTGGAAATCAATGAGAACAGCAATAATGGTACATTAATAAAGAAATTTCAATGAGCATATTTCAGAAATTTCCAAGGAGAGAAGTTCAATTTCTCAACTATTCTCTAGGGCCAAAATTTGTCATAGTTTTTCAAATTGCATTTTTATATTGGAAAACAAATATGAAACTTAGAATAGATTTGAGGCAAATTATACCATAAATAGATTTTCTCCAAGTAGGCACAAATTTTTAATAGCATAAACAACTGAAGATCATGCTTTCCAATATAGGACCAGCAGTAGCCTTCTACATTTACCACCACCACCACCCGCCCACACACACACCCACACCCGCCCCCCCCCCCCCAACACACACGTAGTCTATGGGTAAATGTACGGGTAAAATATCCATTTTGCAATAATGCAATTTGAAGTACGTATTGTTGATTGTCCATAACCTATCCAGAGATCGAAAGTCACACAAGAACACCAGTAGCAGCAAATGTTGGCAGCTCTTATGAAGAATATTTTGTTTGTTTGTTTGTTTGTTTTTATTCAGAGTCCAGATAATGCCAGAAGCAGCTGAGGCAAATGAGGCAATTGAGTGAACCACACTGACTTCATCTTGTGATTCAATTCTAAATCTAGCTCAGTTATTTTTTTGTTTTCCTATTCAGTTATGAGTCTAGTGTCTAATCCAACCTTTGTCTTGTGAGAAAACTCTTTTTTTTTCATTTGTGGGAATGTGGAGAAAACCCTTTTTACATCATTCAACCCTAGCCCTAAGAGGCTGGGAAGCTGTACTACCTCTAACCTGCTGTTTAGAAACCCTTAATTAAGGACCTAGGTTATATTAACCAGAAACCCAGTCATATCCAAAGATTGATACAAGGAGTTTTCTCACAATTATACATGTTAAATATCTGATATGCCTAATCTGAAAACTGGCCCCATCCTGGTTAATCAGTTATTGTTTGGTTTTTTGTTTTTTTAATCATTCACATAAGCTTGTGGAGAGTAGGATACTTTTGTTTTAATTTAGGGAAATGTACCCATTTCCTCTCCCTATCCCAAATTGAAAAATCTCTAATATTTCTTCCAATTAGAAATCAGATTACTTAATGTTGCATTGTTTCCTTTTAATCACTTGGTTTTATTTGATTGTTTTAATGTATAAAAATCTATTTCTCCCTGTAATTGGAGTCCAGTGCCACAGCTGAAAAAAGTGACTGGTTCCAATTTTTTAAGGAATTGGCATGTATTACTTAATAAATCAAAATGTTCAGAAGCTTGAACCTTTGTTTCCTCAGTCATTTTATTGTTCACCCTCCACACCTCATTTAACAATCTCCTAAGTTTAGATGTTCAGAAAGAATTAGATATATCCATTATAAGCCACATTGTACTTAATCATTTTTTTCAAAATAAAGTTTGAAGATAATGACAATCAAAGGAAGAAAAAACATGAAGGAATGAAGTCCTAATTACTATACATATATATATATCCTTTTGGTGATAGAGAGGAAAACTTTTTGCAGATATTAGAAATAATGAGAAGGTAAATAACTAGGATTGTACTTGAAGTTTACAAAATATATACAGTCTTCCATTTGCTATCATTATTTATATAAAGTCTTCATAACCATCATTATCAACATCTAATTCACCAATCTATCTATCACTTGGTCTGTTAACCTCTTTCTAAGTCAGCAGAACAATGAAGTTCTTCAAACTTACCTAAACATTTTCTTAATTTACCATAAACACACAGTTCCATTCTTCTCAAAGTCACAGACCATATTTTAGTTCTCTTTATTTTATCCTTCATTTTTCTTGCCATAACTGTCAGAAATAAGTCATTTGTAGCATTAACATTAGAAGAAACACCAGTCTTCACTTTTTTGATCTTGTCCATTAATTCAGTTTTGATACAGTTCTATTACAGTGTTATATGACCATTTCCATCCTGGTTGTAACAGCAAGCACCCTAGCATACCTAGGGCGGCTACTAGCACAGGTTCTTAGATCTGCTTTTCTAAAGGAAAGCAACTCAAAATGGGTTAACGGTTTCACTTTAATCAATCAAACATATATCATTTACCTAGTTCAGGGGGAAAAGTCAGCACCCTGAACTTCAGAGAATACAAACAGAAGTTACAAACAAACAG
>CM053587.1:117648325-117664323 GCA_028646515.1 Pseudochirops corinnae
GCTCATCTCTAGCTTTAAGGCAATCTTCATGTTTATTGGAGGCCTCTGGTGGGGGAGCTCTGGCTGCGCTGTCCTCTTCCCTCTCTTTGCTTTGGTCCTTCTTTTCCCCAAAGAAGGAATCTAGGGTTTGATTGCTGTTCTTACTTTGCTTCTTATGCTTATTCTTATTCATGGTTGGTCAGTACGTGATTTTTTTTTTTAATCTCTGTGGAGCTCTGTTTCCAGAGGGGAAAGCTCTGTTCCAACTCGCTGGGGTCCTCCCAGCTGTCGGAGCTCTCAGGAAGTTGCTGGGTCCCTCCTCCACTTCCGGCTCACTGACGGAAAAAGGACCACAGGACCAAAACCCAAGACCGCAATCCGGATCCAGGGCACTCCACGCGAGAGCACTAGGCCTCTGAAAGATTGCTTGGTCCCCCTGCAATCTGCAGGCCGAGAGTGCTGAATCTGCAATGTGGAGGTGGGTGCAGAACCTCTACCTTTCCTTCTCAGCCCTGGAGGCATTTCAGCCAGACCACTTTTCTCCCAAGACCTCGCAAGCTCCCCTGACCTATTTCTGGACAGTGCCACAGCTGCCGCCAATCCGCTCACCTGAAGTTCCAGCCAGGGCTCGGCTCCTCTCTTCCAGCCGCCCCCGGGGCACAGCCACGGCTTCAGGCCAGGCTGGTTTTGGTTCGCAATGCTGATGCGGTTCATTGTAGCTGAGCTGACTTTAGTGGAAAGTATATTTGTGTGCGTTTTGGAGTTCTAGGATTAGTTTAGAGTCATATTTTATTGGTATTTTGGGGAGGCTATGTGAGAGCTGTGATATGTTGCCGCTCCTATGCCGCCATCTTGGCTCTGCCCCAATTATATACATTTGCAAAAAAAAATTCATATCTATGTATTCATATATACCTGCTTGTGAAATACACATACACATTCAAACAGGTATCCATATTCTCTTATATATATACGTGGAAACACACACATCAGATGAGAATATATACTTTGACGTTGAAAGGTAACATGGTCTTTACATTAAATATTAAGATACCCAATGCTAATGGATTATAATACTTTTATATAATAATCATATTTAACACATAAAGACATAGATGAATTTATGGATAAGATTAGTGATCCTTAGAGCTCAAGGATGACCAGCTGAAATACTTCAGCATTCCAAGTGACTACTAATCAGTCAATCATTATATAGCAGGTACTCAGCTAAGTGCTGGGGAGATAAAAACCAAGGATTCTCAATGATTAAACATTCTGATGGGACAGGCAACATTTCACACTTCAGTACATAGAGCATATAGGGAGAGGAGATGAAGGTAATCAAAAAGGAAATCATTAGCAGATATTCTATGTGGCAAAAGGCCTCCTGCAAATGGGTGGAAGTGGGTTCAAATAAATCTTTATTTATTTATTTATTTTTAACAGCACTGTGCAGTTTTATTAACCATTCAAGTACAGTAGTATCTGGAAAGACCGGGACAAAGGTCAGGTTTCAAAAGTGAACAGAGATATATTCAGCATCTAACAGTTGGAAAGAAGCATACTACAGATTCCATTCACAAACATGTTTTCACAGAGCCAATACAGTCCTAGCCATTAACCCAGCACCGAGCATACTGGAATAGAAAAGATGCAACAAGAAATAGCTACGTTAGAAAGACTTCAACACTTTAGAAAAAGAGCAAAACACTTGTAGTTTCTCCCCTTTTGCCCCCCAAACAACATCTGTATGGTTCGTATCTATCTATGTAGCTCTACATCAGTTTCTAGAATATTTGTCAGGAGGAATAAAATAAAAGCGACACTGGCCAGTTCAGTCTTTGGATGCTCGGGAGGGGGAGAAGCCGGCTCTTGGCCAGCTAGTCAGCTCCATTCTCATCAGCCGGGTCTTTGGACTCTCTGTTCTTCCACACCTCTTCCATGTGCTTGTCCTTCTCCCGCAAGCGTTCCAGCTTAGCAGCCATTTGTGCCTCTCGGTTCTCTTTGTTAGCTTCCATTTTGTGGGTCAGTTTTTCTTCCGCTATTTTACTGAAGTTGTTGTTTTCTTCAATTGCTTTCTGAAGCACCTCCTTCTCATGCTCCCGCTTCTCAGCTAGCTGCTTCAAGACTTCAGCTTCATGAGACTTGCGTCTTTCTTCTGCAGCTTCTAGTTTCTTCTGAATTTCTTCCAGGGAAAGATCTTTCTTCTTTGGAGGGGAAAGGGAAATTCTGGGACTGCTTCTTTTGAACGAGGACTAAGTATCAGCTCAAATGCCTGTCCGGAGGCACGCTTCTCTAGTTCTTTCACCTGGATATCAGGAGAAGCCATGGTGAATAGAAGACAAGAGACTGGCAGTGTACTCTAGACAATCCGCATGGTGGAGAAAACTCTGCTCGGTCCGAGCTGCCAAGCCACACTCTGAGCACCAACAGCATAAATCTTTATTTTGAAGCAGAGTTGAGGGGACAGAGCAATCTAGGCAGAGGGTAGATTCAATGCAAAGACATGAAGACTAGAGTTGGATGAAGCATCATGTTTTCAGAGGAGCAAGTAGGCCAGCATAGTTGAAGGGGTGAGGTATCAAAAGGTTTGAAAGGTAAGAAAGAAACAAGTTAAAATGAGTTAAAACAAGTTAAAATTAAAATAAAGTTAACCTTGAGGTGACAGGGAGCCATTGCAATTCACTGAACAGTGCAATGGGAAAGACATGGTCAGACCTACTTTTACATTATGCATAGTACTAGTACTCTTTAGAGTAAAGGAGTGATCGTCAGAGAAAAAACTTAGTGGTGTGTGTAATGAGGTCATGATGAAAATGAAGAACAGGATTTGGGGTTGTAAGAAATGAGAAAATATGGAATTATAAAAGGTTATGATTAAATAAATGAACTTTGAAGCTCAAGATAATGGAAAGGTAACAGTTGATGGTGTGACAATCTCTATGTGAAGCTGATATGAAGTGGAATTTATTTTCCCCTTCACTTCTTGTTTTGAAGAATTTATCATTCAGTTTTCCCAGGGAAGGATTTCTAGAAAGTTGCATTTTCTCATCTTTACTATATCATGCTATTATTTCAAGTTTGTGAACATTTTCCAGATTCATAATCTATTTTGTCCTTTTTTCCCATGTGGAAAAGTCTATAATATATTCCCACCACAATGATGTTTCTTTTTCTCTGTCTTTCTGATCCTCACTCAAATGTTTTTTTCACTATGTATCCTTCCTTTGGTTCATGAATTTCTTTCATAAACAGATATTCTTAATATATAGATCCATCAATTCAAGTGTGAACTCCTTGCAGGCATGGACTCTGTTTTTGCCTTTCTCAGTATTCCTAAGACTTAGCACAGTTGCCTAACACATAGTAAGCTGTTAATAATTGTTTGATGACTATGTAAGAGATGATATTATGGTATCTTGTTTTACTCTCATAGAAGTTATTGGGATATAATCAATGGCTGTGGGGAAGCTTGCTTAGCTTATTTTACTAAGACAATGGCCATCCTGGCCCCAGGGGGAACTAGAAGGGTGGGGACATGAGAAACAGCTGGAACCCTAGAAGTCATGTCCTAGGCACAGATATCCTCAATACCAAGCCTACATAATCAGCATAAAGAGGGAATGTAGGGAAATAGAGTGAGGAATTTGAGGTATTTGAACTAACCTCAACTCTAACAGGGAGGATAGAACTTTATAACCTCACTTCTAGTTCTGTATCAGTGTGGGTGTTCTTAGTGAGCACCATACCTGCTTCCTCACTGGAAGAAAAACAAATGCCTTCCCCTGCCCACTCTGTTTCTGAGTTCTTTGTGTGAAAAGGAGTTTGCTATGTTAAGTGGCAAATCATGTGTATCTTTCTAAGGGAACCCAGGGAAGCACTGGACAGTGGAAGCTCAACTGGGATGATTCCCTGACGCTCCCTGGGAAGTCTTATGATCCCCACAAGTATGTTTCTCACAGCTGCTTATCATACAAGTTCTTTTACCTCACCTATTTTTTAATGATTTTAAGCATCTATTTTATAGACATAAGTACTATCCCAACAGGTTTCAATTATGTTCATTAGATCAAATTGTTCTCTTTGCATTTATTCTCTTTTTTCACCTTTTTTAATAACATAAACTTTAGGTATATACAGATTAATCTCTTGTGAATATCTATGCCTCACTTCAATATTCCTTTGTCTCTTAAATGTGGTCTCCTCTGTAGTGTCTGAATATATACACACATACATACACATATACACACACATATATACATGCATATATACATATATTTATATGTGTGTGTATCTACTTTTCTGTTCCCTCTTTATCAAGTGACTTTGTTTTAAAATTAAAGTTCATTCATTTTTAAAATTTCTCTCCCAGTCCTCCCTTTCTACTACCCTTATTAAGAGGGCAAGATATAAAAAATTCCCTATTATAAATATTTACACCTAAACAAAATAAATTTCAACATTGACCATGTTAAAAAAAAAAGACAATATGCACTCAATTCTTTATCTCTGTGAGGAAGTGGAAGCTTGTTTCAGGAGTCTTCTACAAGTCAGGATACCTGTGACTGGGGCATGACCACTAGGGTCTCAGCTGTTTGGGAAGAGGAAAAGAAAGATAGAAAGAGAGACAAAGAGAGAGACAGAGAGGGAGAGAGACAGAGACAGAGAGACAGAGAAAGACAGAGACAGAAAGAGACAGAAAGAGAGACAGAAAGAGACAGAGAAAGAGGTAGTGAGGCTCTGTCCCTTCCATGGAGATAGATCTGATCTTTTGATCATTGTTCAAATCATTCTAAATTCAAAGCCCTCTTGGTAAAATTCACAAGTCTCCAAATTAAATACATGTGTGTGTTTTATAAAATTATTTTATTTTTTGCTTGTTGTTTAAGGATCTCATAACTCTTGTATCTTATCCATGGCCCAAAAAACAAAATTTTCTTAGGCATTATCAAATAATACATTGTAGTCAACAGACAGCCAAGCTCAGAGGCAGGAAGACTTGCCAACAAATTTGTCATTTGGTCCTGGATGTATTAAGGATATATTGAGGACATTAAATATGCCCCAATGGGCATCAGCATTTTGGCCAGGAGTTCATAAACCTTAGAAATATTGATGATATCTTTCATTTTCATGTAGATTATTATAATAGTAGTAGTAGTAGCAGCAGCAGCAACAGTAGTAGTAGTAGTAGCAGTAGTAGTAATTGTAGTAGTAGTAGTAGTAATAGTAATAGTAGTAGTAGTAGCAGTAGTAGTAGTAGTAGCAGGAGCATTTATAGTACTTTATGGTTTATGAAGTGACCTATGTATGTTATCACATTGATCTTCACCACATTCCTGTGAGATTAGTGCTATTATCCCTATTTTATAATTAAAGAAATTTAGAGAGACCAAAGATTAAGTGAATTGCCCAGGGTCACTTAGCTAGTAAGTTTTCAGAAAAGATTTGTACTTATTTCTTCATGACTGGTCCAGCACTCTTACCTAAGGTGTCATCTAGCTACTATCTGTTACCTTATGAGTCCATACCCAGGGAATACTCTACTGCTGCAATTGGTAAAATATCATCTATGAATAAGAGTAATTATAATACCTTGCCATTAATAGGAAATGTTTTTAACCACGACAATTCTTGAGTAAGAGCACTCACACAGTTCTGAGGAGTGGTAACAGAGTGACTTTAATTATTTGGATAATTTTAACATCTTCCCTACTTCTGCTTGTATAAACATAGCTTAGTGTGGTGAAATATGCAAATGAAGCAACAAAAATAATTTATTAAGCTTTTTCCATAAATTGTCAACTCAATTATGTATTTATTGTGTGTGTAAGTCATTTTTGGTTCAATTATTTCCAGGGTTTCCGAGCAATTATTGTTCATACCTAAAAATACAACATAGCAGGTAATAAGGGAGACTTGAAGAGTGAGTTCTGATTGGTATGAGTAAGGTTTAATAGCTTATCTATTATTCACTTGATGCATGGTCAGATGAAAGTCTTGGAATTAATATCTTGGAATTAGTAAGTTAGAATGACTTTTTTCTTATTTTTACCTCCAAATACTTTGTTGGATGAACAATTATGCCACGAAGAAAGTGGCAAATAATATAGACCCCCCCCCCCCCAATAAGAGATATAAGCAATCTATGGATCACATGATTTAATTTTGAATAATCAGGAATATACTAATTCATTTAAAAGTGATTATTTTTTAATCTTTAGTCATAATTATTTTCAACATTCCCTGATTTACAATGACATATATTGTCTAAGGAGTCAGAAAATTTAGGGAATTTATAGGTATCCATCATAAAAAGTACATCTAATCCTAGCATTTAATATAAGTCAATAAAAGTGCCATTTTGAAAATGTCAAGCCACCCTAGATATCTCGGAAAATTAAAATAATAGATGATTACCAAGTTGATGTTATAGAGTGGTTTTGGAATGACTTCAAGTAGAATTAATTGGAGTAAGGATTTAACTGGAGTAAAGATTCATATAATGACATGAGGTACAAAAAAAAGAATCTACTATCTACTTCACTTTCTGAAGACACTCATATCCTACAAAAGTGCCTCAATGTTTTCAATAGGACAAGCAAATTGTATCCTTGTAATATCTGAATATCAGCCTAGCTCCCAAATTGGATTGCATTACAATATCAGGTATACAATAGAACCCCTATACAAATGGAAAAAATTGAATATAGTGCTTATCCATTATTCTAAGATCACACAAAATAATTTTCTAAATCTTCCCTGCATGTTTGCCATTTTCCTTTGCAGCAGTCCTAAATATAATTCTTTCCTACCACAAAGACTTAGGGCAGCTAAAACTGTCATTCTAACTCTGATCTCCTCATAAGTAAAATAAGATTATACAGCAGTCTAGCAGTAATTCTCTGAGCAACTCTGAGTTTTTCTATGTATTTTCTGATAATTTTGCTAGAGTTTAATGGAGGTGAAATTACACTAAACCTCCCTGGTACACCTGCATCTTAATAAACATTTAGGTTAATGAAGATGTTTTCAGTATTTCATTTCAGATCTTTGAAGATGAGTGAAGGCATTCATTAAAAATATCTCAGAGAAGTAATTTGAAAAAAAAAAGGAAAACAAGTTAGTGAGGCATTCTGGAGAGAACACTATACTAATATTCATGAAACCTAAATTTTTTTTCCATCATTGGTGCCACCTTCTACTAGGTTTGTGTGCGTCTCAGTTTGCTCAGTGAAAAAGAAAAACTGGACCAAATGATCTAAACTAGTTTCTCATGACAGTAAAGTTATCCTTATATTCCTGCCTTACTGATTCCCCATATAACTTATCACAGAAACTATTCCAAACTTTCTCTTCTTTCCTTAAGTCTTCCATACCTCTACCACTCCCCTTCTCTTAATTAAAAATATTACCTATTTCTTCACTGAGAAAATTGAGAACATATGATTTACCTCATTCTCTTCCCCTTCTCTTCATCACAATCTCTTTTGAAATCATTCCTCAATCACTTGCCCTTTAGTCCAGCCTTTAATAATGAGATGGTCCTGCTCCTTGTCAAGGTCAACACTCCTCCATATGCCTTCAGTTTCATCCCCTTATTTTTTCTCCAGTTGATGAAAACAAAATCTTTTCATCTCTTTCTCTTTAATCTTTAACATATCTCTATTCACTGGTTCCTACCTTATTGACTTCAATCATTCCTAAATTTCTCTCATCCTAAAAATAAAAGCATAAACTTCTCCAAACACTGTCATCTATGCTATTTTCTTGTAACTTTCCTGCCTTTCTCATCTAAATCTAAGAATAAGCTTTATGTGCTTGTTCTTACTGTTTCCTCTCTTTGTATTCACCACTCAACTCTGTAATATGCCATCTGACATCATCATATAACAGCAACTACTTTCTCCAAAGGTAGCAATTAGCTCTTAATTCCTTATCGGATTGCCTTTTCTCATGGTTCTTGATCTATCTGCTACATTTGATACTATTTACTACCCGCTCCTCCTACATTCTTTTCTCTGTTTTCTTCTCTTCTAGTTCTATTCTAACTACTCCTTCTCAGCTTCCTTTGCTTAATCATCACTCAACATGATGAGTCACAAGTTGATTTATGTGGCTTGAGTCTTCTCTCCAAACTTCAGTCCTATATCACCAATTGTATCAGGCATTTCAATCTGGATATGCTAGAGGAGACATCTTAAACTCTCTTGTCAAAACAGAACATATTTTCTTTTCTCACAAATCCACTCCTCTTTGAAAGTTCTCCATTGAAAGTATAAGCATTTTCCCACTTTCCCAGGTTTATAATATCAGCATTGTACTCAACTGGTCTCCCTCAAATTTTCTACCAAAATTTTTGTTGCACCTTTCCTACCTTTAGCACCATAAATTTTTTCTCACATCATCCATTCTTTCTACTCATATAATCACTAATTTCAGGTCCTCATGACATCTTGCCTAAATTATTGGGTTTGCCTCTTAAAACTGATCTCTGTGCCTTGGGTCTTTCCCCATTACAATTCATTTTTCACAAATTTTCCTTAAGATATAGTCTAATCATATCACTTCCTTATTCAGTTAAATACAGTGGCTCCTATTGTGTCTAAGATAAAGAAACTCTTCTGTTAATTTTAAAGTTCTTCTAAAGTTTGATTTCAACTTATATTTCTACTTCTGTTTTCCATAACTTCTCCTCTTTTGCACTTCAGTCTGATTAAACTAGCGTTTTCTCTGTTCCTCATAGATGATATTTTGTCTCTAACCTCCATATATATTTACACAAGTTGTTCCCCATGCCTGGGATATAATCCTTACTCAAGACATCTCTTTAAGTCTGGCTCTTTTTTTCAACATGAAGCTCAACTACTACTTTCTACATAAAGCTTTAATGTTAAAAGATAGAATTGATTATAAATCCATGTATGACAAAATTGTAACTAAGTATTCACACAATCTGTGTATTTCATTATTCATTGATTAACAATACTCAGATAGATGAACTATATCAAATATTAAAATAATTTTTCTGAGGATTGGAGAAAGTAAAATGAGTTTAAATTTATGATATCCTAAATAATTAATAAGCCAAAATTAAAAGCTCTAATTTGTATAGGCTGAGGTAGAAACAAAATGTGTGTGTGTGAGGGGGTATCTAACAACTTTCCTCCAATTAAATTTCCACAAGATTTCGTTGTTTTTTCTAGAAAAGCGAGGCAAGGAAAAATTCATACAATAACTAAACAAACTTGATGATTAAAAAGAAATACTAATAAGTAGTAAAGTTCAAACACATAACTGTTAAAATGGGGTTCATGGTGATTTATATGCAACCATTTGCCAATGGGAAGAGAAAACAAGAAACAGTTATGACAATGATTAATTATTTTTACTTTTTTAAAATTATTTGAAATAACTAAAAGGGTATTGTTCAGAGATACAGTATATCTAAAACATTGTTCTAGATATATTAAGAGAATGTTTTTTCTTGTCATATATTTATTTAATGCACTCCATATGTGTATGTGTGTGTGAATGTTTTATGCTACAGTAAATATATGCTTTTTAAATTTTAGAAAATATTCCATTTTGACTGAGAATGGCACTACACACAGGCACACAGACTAGGTTTATCACATAACAAGAATAAGGAAATCTTTGTTTTCCCTGCTCACTAAGGTAGAAGGAAGGAAGAAACATTTATTAAGTGTCTAATACATGCTAGGCATTCTGGTAAGCACTTCACAGATACCATTTCACTTTAACCTCACAACAAACCTGCCAGTTATGTGCAAATTGAGGAAGACAACTAATTTTCCCATGGGTCTCACAGGTAGTGTCTCGGGCTTGGCTTTGACTCAGGTCTTCCTGACTCTGGGTTCAGGTCTCTATCTGTTACACTGAGTAGACTACTCTATTTAAGATAAATTTTCTAGCTATTTAAGATAAATAAACTTCAATTAATGGAAGACCATTGGCCAAAGGGATAGGAAAGTCTAAACTGTGAAAAAAAGCATTTGATGAAAGAGCCAAGGTGAATATGGTGAGACGGATGATTGAAAATAAGTGAACAAATTCTAGAACTTTAACAATTTTGTTTTCTCTAGAACTTTTAAATATATACACACATATATGCATATATGAAAATTTATATATGTTTGTGTGTACATATATATGTGTATATATGTATATATATGTATATATATCACATTTTGCTTTGTTTTGTTAGATGATAGAAACTTCTATTTTTATAGGAAATTTGTTTCAGTCTCTACTACAAATTTGTTTTCCTAAGAAATTAAAATTCACTTTCAGATTTATATTTCTACATTTTCTCTTAAAACCAAATTTCATTTTTACCTCAAGGTTTGCTCATGTATAAAATCATCAGTATCAACTTAAATTATTCATTATTTATAGACTTCCTTTTTACCTGAATAAATTTATTTATTTAGTTTTCAACATTCACTTTTGTAAGATTAAGAGTTCCATTTTTTTCTCTCTCTTTCTATCCTCTCCACTCACCTTCCCCAAGATGGCAAGAAATCTGATTTAGGCTATGCATGTAAAATCATGTTAAACATATTTCCATATTAGTCATGTTGTGAAAGAAGAATCAGATCAAAAAGGAGAAACCACAAGGAAGGAAAAAAGTGAAAATAGTATGTTTTGATCTGCATTCAGACTCTATAGTTCTTTCTCTCAATATGGGTGACATTTTCTATCATGAGACTTTTGTAACTGTCTCAGATTACTGCCTTGCTGCAAATAGCCTAAGATATTACAGTTGATCATCACACAGTATTACTTTTACTGTTGTATAATGTTTTCCTGGTTCTGCTCACTTCACTCTGCATCAGGTCATACACATCTTTCAAGTTTTTCTGAAATCTGCCTACTCCTCCTTTCTTATATCACATATCACAATAGTATTCCATTACATTCATATAACCCATTTTGTTCAGCCATTTCCCAATTGATGGACATCCCTTCAATGTCCAATTCTTTGCTACCACAAAAAGAGCTGCTGTAAATATTTTTGTACATGTGGGTCCTTCTCCATTTTTTATGATCTCTTTGGAATGTAGACCTAGTATCAGCATTGTTGTATCAAAGGATATGCACAGTTTTATGGCCCTTTGGGTATAGTTCCAAATTGCTCCACAAAATTGTTAAATCAGTTTACAATTCCACAAACAGTGCATTAGTGTTCCAATTTTCCCACATTTTCTCCAACATTTATCAATTCCTTTTTTTGTCACATCAGTCAATCTGTTAGGTGTGATATGATACCTCAGAGTTGTTTTCATTTGTATTTATCTAATCAATAGTGATTTAGAGCATATTCTCATATTACCATAGCTAGCTTTATTTTTTTAATCTGAAAACTGCCTTACCCCTTCAGTGCTTTGCCCATGTAAAAATTTCAGAAGCTCTGATTCTCTATGCATAGCATGATGTCATCTACAATGGGTAATAGTTTTGTTTCCTTATTGCATATTCTAAATTCTTCTATTTCTTTTTCTTCTCTTATTGACATATCTAACATTTTTAATACAATATGAAATTACAGTGGTGATAATGGGCATCAGTTTCATGGCTGATCTTAAAGGGAAAGCTTGCTTATCCACATTACATATAATGCTTGCTGAAGATTTTACATAGATACTGCTTATCATTCATTTTAAGGAAAATTCAATTTATTCCTATACTAGCTAGTGATTTTTTTTAATAACGATTGGGTGCTGTATGTTGTCAAAAGCTTTTTTTTCTGTATCTATAGAGATAAACATATGATTTCTACTAGTTTTGTTATTGATGCAGTCAACTATGCTAACAGCTTTCCTAATATTGAACAGGCCATACATTCCTTGTATCCCACCTTGTCATAGTTTATTATCCTCATGATAAACTGCTTGAATTTCTCTGTTAATATTTTATTTAACTTTTTTTCTTAATATTCATGCACTTAGGTAGAATTCGGTTGCTTTGCCCATACTTAGATCCAGCTCACAGTCCTAAGTGGTTGTTTGAGGTAGAAGAAGAGCACTAGCACATCTGAACTTGTAGCCATAGGAGAGCAGAGACTCTGGTCACAGTTAGAAGGCAGAAAAGAAAGCTTGTGGTTGCTGATAGGCCAGAGAAAAGTACAAGAAAGTAGAAAATACAACCCTCCTTAGATCATTATCACCTTAGATTCTAAGAACTGAAAACTTACAGGTCTCTAGATGTATCTCTGAAAACAGTTTCACAAAACCCCTGAAGTTTGGGATATTGAGCCATCCATCCTGAAAGCAAAGCCCTACTAGAACATAGAGTTAAAAGTCAAAAAATAGACTAAGAAAATTAGCAAGCAACAGGAAAAATAAAACAAAATTTCTGAGCATATAAAGTAATTGTGGTGACAAGAAAGATCAAACATACACTGAGAAAAAGAAAACAAAGTTACAACTCCAACAATCAAAGCTTCCAATAAAAAAAAATATAAATTGGTCTTAGATCATGGAAAAGCTCAAAAGAATTTGGAAACTCAAGAAAGAGGGGTAGAGGGAAAAAAGTGAAGATAAATGTGATGCAAGAAATTCATAAAAATGAGTCATCAGGTTCGTAAAGGAGACAAAAAAAAAAAACCTGAAGAAAATAACACCTTAAAGAAGAGACTGGATCAAATGGTAAAAAAGAGATACAAAAAGTCTATGAAAAGAAGAATTTAAAATAAAACAAGAATTGGCCAAATGTAAAAATAGGCAGAAAAAAATAGCTGAAAAATTTCAAAAAAAAAAAAAAAAAAAAAGCTTAAAAAGTAGAAGTGCCCAAATGGAAAAGAAGGTACCAAAGCTCATTGAAGAAAACAATTCATTTAAAAATTAGATTTGAGCAAATAGAAGCTAATGACTTCATAAGAAATCAAGAAATAATGAAGGAATAAAAAGCAAAGGAATGAAAAAATAGAATATAATGTGAAATATTTCATTGGAAAAACAAGTGACCTAGAAAATACAACCAGGAGATAAGATTTTAAAATGACTGGACTACCTAAAATCCATTATTAAAAAAACAACCTAGACATCATCTTTCAAGAAATTATCATGAAAAACTCCCCTTATATTCTAGAATCAGAGGATAAAATTTAAAAAATTGAAAGAATTTAACAATTATTACCTGAAAGAGATCCCAAAATGAAAACCACTGGTAATATTATAGCTAGACTATAGACCTCCGAGATCAAGCAAAAAATACTGTAAATAGTCAGAAAGAAACAATTCAAGCAACAT
This sequence comes from Pseudochirops corinnae, assembly GCA_028646515.1. Classification (NCBI taxonomy): domain Eukaryota; kingdom Metazoa; phylum Chordata; class Mammalia; order Diprotodontia; family Pseudocheiridae; genus Pseudochirops; species Pseudochirops corinnae. Next base: position 117,661,579 of record CM053587.1, read on the forward strand.
GGAGTCATAGTCAGGATAACAAAGATTTAGCAGCTTCTGTATTAAAGGATCCAAGGACCTGGAATATGACATCCTGGAGGGTGCATCTAGGATTGCAACCAAAAATTACCTACTCAGCCAAACTAAGTATAATGCTTCAGGGGGGAAAATAGACACTCAAGGAAATTCAAGCATTCTTCATGAAAAGATCAGAGATGAATTTTAAAAAAAATTGACTTCTAAATATAAGACTCAAGAGAAACATAAAAAGGTAAATGAGAAATCATAAGGGACTTAATAAGGTTAAACTGTTTACATTCCTACATGGGAAGATGATACTTCTAACTCATAACAACTATTTCATTATTAGGACATTTAGAAGGAATATATAGAACAGAAGGCACAGATTTGAGTTGAATATGAAGGGATTACATCTAAAAAAATAAAATTAAGTAATGAGAGAGGGACAAATTGAGGAAAAGGAGAGGCAGAATGGGGAAAATTATCTCACACAAAAGAGAAAAGAAAAAGTTTTGGTTTTTTTTAATGAAAGGGAGGAAGGAGAAGAGAAGGGAAAATGAACTTACTTCTCATCAGAATTGACTCAAAGAGGGAATAACAAACACACTCAATTTGGTATATAAATCTATTTTATCCTACAGGAAAGTAAAAGGGGAAAGGGATAAGAAAAGGTGTGATAGTAATAAAAAGAAGGGCAGATTAAGGGAGAGTGCGGTCAGAAGCAAAACACCTTTGAGGAGGGAGAGGTTAAAAGGTGAGAGGGAATAGAATAAACAAGAGGGAGAGGATAGAAGAAATACAGTTAGCAATAGTAACTGTATGTGAAAAAGAAATTGTAAAAACTTTCTCTGATAAAGGCCTCATTTCTCAAACATATAGAGAATGGAGTCACATACATAAAAATAAGAGGTTTTCCCTAATTGATAAATGATCAGAAGATATGATCAAGATTTAGATGAAGTAATGAAAGCTATCTAAAGCTATAGAAAGATGATCTTACTATTGATTGTAGAAATACAAATTTAAACAATTCTACCTCATATCTATTAGATTTGCTCATAGGACAGAAGCAGAAAATGACAAATAGTGGAAAGGATGTAGGGGGAAATGAGACATTCATGCACTGTTGGTTGACTTGTGGATTGATTCAACCTTTCTGTAGAGCAATTCTGAGCCATGCACAAAGAATTATAAAATAATGCATACCCTTTTACCTAGTAATACTATTGCTCGGTCTGTATCCCAGAAGAGAAACAAAGCAAAAAGTAAAGGACCTAAATATACAAAAATATTTATAACATTGCTTTTCTGGTGACAAAGACTTAGAAACTGAGGGGATGCCCATCAATTAGGGAATGACCGAACAAACTGTAGTATGTGATTATGATGGAATTCTATTGTGGTATAAGAAATGATGAGTAAGATGCTCTCAAAAAAACCTGTAAAGACTTACATGAGCTGATTCAAAGTGAAATGTACTGTGAACAAAGTAACAGAAACACTGTAAGATGATAAACTGTTAATTACTTAGCCATTTTTGGCAATATAGCGCTTCTAAGACAACACTGAAGGACTTATGAGAAATGCTTTCCATCCCCAGAGCAAGAACTGATATGCCCGAATACAGATTAAACATATATTTTTAAAAATTGTTTTTCTTGAGGATTTTTTGTTCTGTTTTTCCTCCAAAATGGACTAATATGGAAATGTTCTATATGACTACACATGTATAACTTATACTAGAATTGCTTGACTTCTCAATGAAGGGTTGGTGAGGGAAAGTTAAAAAGGAATGTTAAAAATTTGTTTACACATGTAACTGGGGAAAAATGAAATATGAAATTAAGAATAAGTTCAAGTAGCTTAATTCATAAATGACCATTTATCACAAGTGACTAAACCATTACACTTTATCATGATAAGAATTGCCAACTCTGACGTCCTTCTGGAAAAGCTTTTAAGAAATCTGGGTATAGATGCAGAAAAAGCTTTTGACAAAATACAACATCCATTTCTATTAAAAACACTAGAAAGTATAGGAATAAATGGAACTTTCCTCAGAATAATAGGTAGCATCTACTTAAAGCCATCAGCAAGTATTGTATGCAATGGAGATAAACTAGAAGCATTTCCAATAAAATCAGGAGTGAAACAAGGATGTCTACTATCACCCCTCTTATTCAATCTGGTACTAGAAATGTTAGCAGTAGCAATTAGAGAAGAAAAAGAAATCAAAGGAATCAAAGCAGGCAAAGAAGAGACTAAGCTATTACTCTTTCCAGATGATATGATGATATACTTGGATAATCCTAGAGAATCAAGTAAAAAAACTTCTTGAGAAAATAAATAAATTTAGCAAATTTTGCTGGATATAAAATAAACCCACATAAATCCTCAGCATTCCTATATATTTCCAATGAAGTCCAACAGCAAGAGATCGTAAGAGAAACCCCATTTAAAGTTACTGTAGACAATATAAAATATCTGAGAATCTACCTGCCAAAACAAACCCAGTACTTTTATGAACACAACTACAAAACGCCTTTCACGCAAATAAAAACAGATCTAACTAAATGGAAAAACATCAATTACTTATGGCTGGGTCGAGCTAATATAATAAAAATGACAATTTTACTGAAATTAAATTATGTATTTAGTGCTATACCAATCAATCTACAAAAAAATTCTGTATAGAACTAGAAAAAATAGTAACAAAATTCATTTGGAAGAACAAAAAGTCCAGAA
>CM053587.1:117664823-117679962 GCA_028646515.1 Pseudochirops corinnae
TGCCAGGAAGAAACAACTTGAATATTGTGGAAACACAATTAGGATAACCCAGGATCTAGCAGCTTCTACATTAAGGGATCAAAGGGCCTGGAATATGAAATTCTGGACATCAAGGGAGCTAGGATTAAAACCAAGAATCACCTACCCAGCAAAATTGAGTATAGTGTTACAGGGGAAAATATGGTCATTCAGTGAGGTGGAGGACTTTTAAACATTCTTGCTGAAAAAACCAGAACTGAAAAGAAAGTTTGACACTCCAATACAAGAAGCATGAGAAGATAAACATGGAAAAGAAATAAGGAACTTATCAAAGTTGAACTATTTACATGCCAACATGGAAAAGCGATAATTGTAACTTATGAATCTTTCCTCAGTATGAGGATAGGTGAAGGGAATACAATTCTATATATACATATACATTCACATATGTCTATATAGGAGGGTTTATATATACGTGTGAACACATATCTGAGCATGTGTATATATGAATACACAGAGGGCACAAAATCAATTGAATAGGAAGGGACAATATTCTAAAAGGTGAAATCCTCAGGTGAGAGAGGATTAGAATAAGAGGAGACAGGGAGAGACGCAATGGGGTTAATCATCTCATAGAAGAGGCAAAGGATAATTGTTTCAATGGAGGGGGAGAACAGGAAGGCAAAAGTGAAAGAGTCAAGCTTACTCTCACTGAACTTAGCTTAGGGAAGGAATGACATAAACTCTAAATTGGTTATCTTGCCACACTGGAGAGTAGGGGGAATGAGGATGAGAGGTGGAATGACGGAGGGGAGGGGAGGGTGGCGGGGAGGGTTGATGGAACTACACACTTCTGTAAAGGGACAGGGACAGGGTCAGGGACAGGGTAGAGAATAGAACAAGGGAGGGGCAGGATAGGAAGGACGGACATATAATCAGTCTCTCATAATACGCCCACTGTGGAGAGGTTCTGCATATTACCCATGTACAACCTGTATTTAATTGCTTGTCCTTTCAGTGCAGGTGGGTGTTGAGGAAGGAAGAGAAAGAATCTAGAATTTAAAGTTCTATAATCAAATGTTAAAAATATATATGTATACAATTATTATTATCATTATTATTAACTACATCCAACTGGGACTTAAGATACACAGGCATTGTGGTAGGGAGATGCATCCTGCCCTACCAGAAAGTCAGAGGGATGATGGGGGAGGACATTGGAGAGAATAGATTGGGGGAGGGGTTATACAATGGGAGAGCTGTTTTGGGGTGGTGGGTAGGGGAAAGACGAGGAGAAAATTTGTAACTCATAATCTTGTGGAAGTGGATGATGTAAACTAAAATTAATAAAAAAAATAATAAAAAATTTAGTGTTCAATAAACCCAAAGACCCCAGTTTCTGGGACAAGAACTCACTATTTGACAAAATCCACTGGGAAAATTGGAATATAGTATGGAAGAAACTGGGCACAGACCATCATCTAATGCCGTACACCAAAGTCAAGTCTAAATGGGTGTACAAGCTAGGTATTTAGGTTGATACTGTAAGTAATCTAGGGAAGCACGGAATAGTTTACCTGTCAGATTTATGGAGAAGAGAATACTTTATGACCACAGAAGAGTTACAGAGCATTATAAAATGCAAAATGTCTAATCTTGATTACATTAAATTGAAAAGTTTCTGTACAAACAAAGCCAATGTAACCAAGATTAAGAGGGAAGTGGGAAATTGGGAAAGAATTTTTCAACCAGTGTCTCTGATAAAGGACTCATTTCTGAAACATACAGGGAATTAACTAAAATCTGTGAGGATACAAGTCATTCTCCAATTGATTTATGGTCAAAAGATATGAACAGGCAATTTTCATAGGTAGAAATTAAAGATATCTATAAGCATATGAAAAAATGCTCTAAATCTCTATTGATTTGAGAAATACAAATCATAATAACTTTGAGGTACCACATCTCACCAGTCATATTGGCTAAGGTGACAAAACAGGAAAATGACAAATGCTGGAGAGGATGTGCAAAAATTGGAACAATAATGCATTGTTGGTGGAGCTCTAAACTGATACAACCATTCTGGAGAGCAATCTGGAACTATGCCCAAAGGGCTATAAATAATTGCATACCCTTTGACCCAATAATACCACTTCTGGGGTGGTATCCCAAAGAGATCATAGAAGTGGGAGGAAGGCCCATATGTACAAAAATATTGATTGCAGCTCTCTTTGTCGTGGCAAAAAACTGGAAATTAAGGGGATGCCAATCAATTGGGGAATGGCTAAACAAGTTGTCGTATATGAATGTAATGGAATACTATTGTGCTATAAGAAATGGGGAGGAGATGGTCTTCATATTCACCTGGAGAGGCTTATACAAAGTGATGCTAAGTGAGAAGAGCAGAACCAGGGAAAATTTGTACACAGTCACAGACTCATTGTATGTGTGACAACCAACTTTGATAAACTGGACTCTTTGCAGCAAGAACAGAGCTTAAATGTAGACTGAAGCAATCTACATGCTACCATTCTTTTTCATGTTTGGTTATCTTTCTTTTTTTCACATTGTTCACTTCATTGGTTACAACCCTTCTATACAACCAGACTAATGTCCAATGTGAAAGTATTTGGAGATTCTATACTTGATTGCATTCTGCCATAGGGGGGTGGGGGAGAAGAAGAGAGTGGGGAGAAAATTTGAAACTCAAGGAATCATGGAACTGAATCTTATAAACTAAAAGTAAATATACAAATCAATTAAATAAAAAAAAAAGCAATCTCAGTCAATTAGAAAGCAGTGCCACCAGGATGCCAAAGCAAAAATGTGCACCCCAAAAGAATAGAAAGGACTTTCCCTAAGTAGGTATCTGCATAGTAATAATTAAGAACTGATTTTAGTGAACTTATGATATAGAGAGGCTTATTATATCATTATCATATATACATACCACCCCAAATACTTTTTTCTGTATGTACTGTGGGTAATTATGTGTGCAGTTCCACTCTGGGTGGAACCTCTCCCCTATTACCTAATCCCTTAACAAATCCCTCCTGCCTTTTTAATATTTATAATTTCTGTGATATAAATGCATCATTACCGTATAAAAATGTGTCTTGCTTTCTTGGAAGTTGCTGTTTCCTCTTGGAACTTAGTGTGTTTCATGAGAACCATAAGTCTCAATAAATGTCTATACTTGGATTAGAGACCATCTGAGGTGGTTCCACCATGACACATCATGGAACTGCAACAGTTTTTGGCAACCCTTGGTGGGCAGAATTGAAATTGCAACACCAGGTCCTAAGCTCATTACTTTTCTATTAACATTTTGAGGTTGAACTGAAATTATGGATTGCAAACTTATTAAACTTTTGCATAATGTGAATTTTTAAGGGATAAATAAATTATTGGATGGTTGGCAAGGGATTTTGCTATGGCGGAAAGAATGATAGGTTTAGTCATAGGATGTAGATTTGCATTCCAGTTGTGTCCCTTAAGATCTGTGTAACCTTAGTTTCTCTGAGCCTCAGTTGCCTTATTTTTTTAAAATGTTAGGGTAATTTTGTTTATATATGGTCTAACTCTGCTCCTCTGAAAACTTATACCCATTTCTCCTATTTCTATCAAAAGGGAAATGTGCTGTTAGGATTCAGTGGATTTCTTATCACTTCAATATATTTTCAATAATACTAATTTTCAGCGTATCCATTATTTTTATTCTGCTGTCTTTTTTCTCCATAACTTCAGATTTTCCCACATTTCCATGTATTTTCATATTTGTCAGTTTTAAAAGCACAATGGTATTTCACTACCACTGATATACCATAATTTACTCACCTATATCCCATTCTTTGAACATATAGATTGTACCCAGTGTTTGGTCTAAGAAATGAAAATAAGTATCAATATTTTCATACATACAAGCCCTCAATTTCTCAAATCCTTAAATTTTGTTCCATTTGCTATCTTGAAAAGAATCATCAATGTTGTAAATTTTATTATATGTTGAATACTCTTACCAGCAATATGGCAAAGTATGTATTACTTCAATGGCAAAATGTGTATTACTTCAAAACTGAGCTTGATCTTGGTCTTTGTAATGTATTATTTTACTGTTTTCTTTTTTATTGCTCATTTATTAAGTGTCTAGAGTGCACAAGGTATTATGCTAGGTACAAGGAACACCAGGACAAAATCCCTTAAACCCTTAAGGGACTTATACTGTCTTACCAGTGAAGGGGAAAAGGAAGCGAATACACGTTTATTTAGCAGCTACTAATTGACTTGCACTTTACAAATATTATCTAATTTGATTCCCTCCCCCCACTCCTACAAGGTATGTGTGGTTGTTATTCTCATTTGACCATTGAGAAAACTGAGGCAAACAGAGGTTAAGTAACTTGCCACTCATCACGTAACCAGTAAATGTCTGAGGCTTTATTTAAACTCCTGACCTTCCTGACTGCAGGCCCAACACTCAATCTACTGGACCACCTAGCTGCCTATCACCTCACTTTTTATATAAATAAACAAATATAAAATACATATGAAATAAACACAAGGCAATTTTGATAGATGAAAGGAACTGAGAGGATCAGAATTTGCCTTGTGGAAGCGGATGGAATTAAATTGACCCTTAAAGGAAGAGAGTCATTGTAAGAAGGAGAAAAAAGAAGGAGACCATTCCAGATGTTGGAGAGAGCCTCTGAAATGATATTGGGCAATATATGGAAGTTTGTGTAAGGAGAATCAAAAGAAAGCCAGTATGACTAGGATACAGAGTGAGACCAAGTAATACACTATCATTTTGATATGGTTAACTGGAGTTGAATTGAGAAGAACTTTCAGTAACAAAGAGAGAACCTTATAATTTATCCTTGTAGCAATAAGGAACCAATAAAATTCCTTGACCAAAGGGTTGAGGTGGTCAGCCATCTCCCATCTCAATAGAGATAGAAACTTATATAAAAAATAGTATCAACAGAAGGATTGAGTATCCTTTCAAAATTAGGCATAGTGGTGCTATTCTGAGTCTTCTGATTCAGTATATTTTTACTATCCTCATGTTAAAAAAATTTTTTGTCTCTGGATTTATTCAATTGTTTTTATTTCTTGTTGTTGTTACATATTTTGAGTCAGGGGGAGTGACAGACACACCAAAAATAAAGTACTTGATTAACTTTCTAAAGAAAATATTTCATAGGACAATCCAATATCTGAGAAAGCAAACCAAACTTTATAGGATACTCCTGGAAGAGCTGGCTCTAAATAGATTTCTGTGAATAAAATTACATTTTCTTATCGACTTCCAGTATCAAAAAAGATAAGATTTTTCACAGAAAAATCTCCGTACAATAATATAATAATTTTTGACTAAGAAGATAATAATACCTTATGAAGTGATTTTGAATCCCTTATTTAAAAGAAACATTCTTTCTAAGAAAACATTAATAATAATCGTGCTCAAAATTGCAAATTATACATATTGAACTATTTTTTCATCAGGGTCTCAAAGCACATTGGAAAGCTATTCTATTAGTGGCTTACAAGAAGAGATATTAAAGTTCATTTAATTGAAGACCTTCCTTTTACAGACAGGGAAATTGAGGTACAGTGAGGACAAGGGATTTGCCCCATAGTTCCAAAGGTTATAAATAGTCAAGGCATAGTGTATCATGTCTGTCATATGTAGAAACAATGTTCCATCCTCTCCAAAAATCTAGTTCTACTTTTTTTCTATTCATATGTATTCACTTATAAGACCTATTGGACAGAAGGTTTGTTTTTTTGTTGTTGTTTGTTTAGCCTCTCTCCAGACTCTCTGTCTTTCTCTTTCTTTCTCTCTCTCTCAACTGTTTCCTACTTGAAGTTGTTGGCACCATGAAGATCTTTGCCTCATTGGTTTGCTGTAATCTAGCTATATTTCTATGCCAGCAAACTTCTTCCTAAAGGAATGCATTACAAAGCATTCCAAAAATAAAGTGGGAAAGGGAGAGCAATTGGATCCACAATGATTTTACTATATCTTGATGGATAAACAATGTAGAAATCCTCCAGCTACTACTGGTGGTCCAATAGCAGAAATCCATCAATTATTATTGAATGGGAAGCTAAATGAAATGGACAATGTGAGGATATGGTGGGGGAAATAGGTAGTACCATCCATTGTTATATCAACTATTTCTAGTCCTTAAATAAAAGATACCTGAAGTTTTATATAAATGGACTTCTTTAACAACTTTAATAGTATTTGGTTAGCTCCCCTTGTCTCTTGCCCTTTAAGAAGGGAAACTATTATGTTTCCAATAGTAATATTTCCCTTTGATGTCCAAATGCTCTTATTTTCCCCTCAGTTGAGTCTTCCTTCCTCTACTCGTCCTTCAACGCTTTGCTTTTCTAGCCTAAGTTACTGCAGTATGCTACTTAATAGGTTACTTGTTTTAAGAGAGCCTAAAAAGTGAAAACAAATCTCTGAAGTATAGGAAGGTGAAAATGCTATCAGTGAGAAATCTTTCACAGAATGCTAATAAATTTATTGGCTTTCAGAGTACCTCCTGTGTCTGGAACCCTGTTGGCAGATATATTTTTTCCAAAAGGTCCCCTTATCTCTCAGTACTGAGAATTCCCCTCAAAAGGAATTATTTAAATATCTCCCAGTGATACATTCATGGCTCTGTGCTATCTCTCTCTCTCTTTCGCTCTTTCACTGCACACATGCGTGCACGTGTGCATGTGTGTATGTGTGTGTGTGTGTGTGTGTGTGTGTGTGTGCAATCAGCAACTTAGATAAAGGCAGAGATGGGATGCTCATCAAAATTACAATTGACAAAAATTTGGAAAGGATAGCGAACATGCTGGATAACAGAGTTACAACCCCAAAGATTCTAGACAGGAGCATTGGGCTAAATTTTAAAAAGTGAAGTTCAGTGGGAATAAATGAATGTTAGGTATATAAAACTAACTTCACAAGCACAATGTGGGAAGAATGGATGGATAACAATATATCTATTAAAAAAAGATCTAGGTTTTAGAAATATGATGTGGCAACTAAAAAAAATCTAATGCAAGCTTGAATTTCAATAGGATACAGAAATGGAGAGGTGATCATACTACTATTCTCTGCCCTTCTAAAACCTCATATAAAATTATTTTCAGTTCTAAGTATCAATATTTAAAGACATTAATAATGAAGAGAGTATTCAGAAGATGGTGATCAGTATAGTGAGAGTATGTGATTCCCTATCATATGAGAATCAGTTAAAAAAACTGAAAATATTTAGCCTGAAAGAGAAGATTAAGGAGAATGTGGTAACTGTCTTTAAGGATAAAAAAGACTGCATTGTGGAAAAGAGATTAGATTTGCTCAATTTAGTCCCAAAAGACAGAAGGAGGAGTATGAATAGAAACTTGAAAGAGAAAAATTAATATTAATATAGGAATTTTTTTTTTAAATTAGAGTTTTCCAAAACTTACATAGGCTAACTCAAGAGGTGATGGGTCCGCCCCTCTCAACAAATCTTCATGAAGAGCCTGGATGACCATTTATTGTATATGTTACAGTGGAGATTCCTTTGCATTGTGAATTATACTAGATATAATTATAGCAGAAGTAGTAACAATAAGAATAACATCAATAATAATAACATATTGCTATGTGCCAGAAACTTCGCTAAGTGCTTTGCAATAATTATATCATTTGATCTTCACAACAACCTTACAAGGTAGGTTCTGTTATTATCCCCCTTTTATAATTAAGGAAACTGAGACAAACAGTGGTTAAGTGATTTACCCAAGATTATACAACTAGTGAGCTTTTGAGGTGGGAATGAACTCAGGTCTTCCTGACTCTAGGCTTGATGCTCTACTAACTGCACTGCCTAATTGCCTGACTTCTTATTTCATTTCCATTATCAAATTCTATGACTCTCTGATTTTTGTGTAATATTCCAAGATGCCTTTTAGAAGATTTGCATAGTATCTAAGTCACATTAGCTGTGAAAATTGACTGTTATTATTTATAAGTGGAATTTCTCATGTCTCCTGGTTCTAGTAAAGTTTTTGAAGTTTAATATCTAAGAGAGACAGCGTGATACACTGAAATGAGTTTTGGGCTAAAAGTCCAGAGGTCTGAGACATAGTACAGGTTTAGATATCAACTAGTTGTGTGATATCGGCTAAGGCCATTGACCACTTGAACACTTGGAGTTTCATTTTTATTTTCATTTGATTCCCTGATAACTAGTGTATTTTCCACTCATATAATTACATTGCATTTATTTTAAAACATTCTGTACAGATTACATAGGTACATCTTCTTTCAACTATAAAATCCAACCTCCTTGAGGTCATAGAATGTTTCAATCTTGTCTTTGTAATCACATTTCCTAGTAGTGTCTGGAATATAACAAGCATTTAAATGACTCTTGAGTGACTGAATGATAAAGTGGAGAAAAACCAATAGATTAGGTCTCAAATTCAAATTGAGTACTATAAATTCATTATTAAATTATTCATACTCCTACTAATTATTTCACCTTACAAAGACATTCCTCAGACAGTATTCTTATCTGTAGTAAAAAAGAAAAAATTCAAATATGAATTAATTGGGTCTGTGAGTACATCAATTCAGGATTTCTCAACAAAGATCACAATTTGCCCAGACCTGTCCAACTCATTCATATTCCCCCCAAGTGGAGAATCCACCCAACATATCAAAGGCCTTCCTTGCTTTCACTTGTTCCAGTTGAACATTCTGGTTGTCCAAACGTCATCCCTCCCTCTTACTATATGTAATGACAAGCAAAATAGTACTTTATTGCTTTTTTCAGCTACTTAAGTGCCTTTGAGCCTCACCTTTGATTGTATCAAAAGTTTTTGTTTGAAACAGTATACATTGTATTGTCCATAATGGGCCTACAGAAGTTTGTAGTCCTTCCATGACATTAATAGGCCTGAGGGAATTTGAAGACCTTCCCTGCCCTTAATAGGCCTCACATCCTCACATGGAGCCCATGGTGGGAGGACGTTGCCAAAAGAGTGGAACAGGAAGGGTGAAATAGGAAGGATGGAACAGGAAGGAGCAGAGCAGAGAAAAGCTCAAGCAAAGCTGGGATCAAGCAGAATGGAGAGGGAGAATGCTTGTGATATTGGCAATCTGTTAATTTGTGTTACTTTCTGTGAACTAAGAGAGAGAATGACTGTGATGTTGGCACTCTGTAGCACTCCATCTGTTGTTCTGTCAGACAAAAGCACCCTGTCTGTTTTTCTTAGACAGATGCCCTGAAAGAAGACTTTATTGTTGTTACAGAAGTCCTGAAAGAGGACTTTACTCTTGTTACAGAAATCCTGAAAAAGGGTTTTACTACTGTTAAAGAAGTCCTGGGACTTTACTATTGGTTTGTGTTTGATTTCTCAGAACAAAGCCTTGTCTGTTGATTTGTTACTTTGTCAAACAGAAAGTGAATTGAGATGATAGTACCAGAAATGTGTGTAAATATTGGTGTAGCTCTCTTAAGTCTAATGTGTGCAAATATTGTTGTTGCTCTGTTAAGCTTTGAATTCCTAGAAACAGAAACTGCGAAGGGTTTGGAATAGAGTAGACCTTGTAAGCCGAGATATAGACCTGGAGCTGAAAACTGCCTACATATGAATCTAGGCAAAAGACAAGTGAATTCAGGAAAGAGTTGGGAGCAATCAGCCCATGGAAAAAGGGCTGGGGGAGAAAGGGGGTTGGAAGCCAGCCTCCAATCAAGATGAAAAAGGACTTTACTTGGGTACTCTTGTGTATTGGCTGATGTGATTGTTACTTATTGTAATCTAGATGTGGATGGTGCTTGGACTTTCTACTACTCCTTAAGGATGGAGCTTGGAGTCAAGATGAAAGAAGAACTTACTGAATGTTATGCTTTGTTTAAGACCACGTGGCCACCTTAGTAATAAGTTGTTATCTTATGTTATGTGTGAATGTTGTGCTTTAGTTTCTTGAATGTTATGCTTCCATTTACTGCCGAATAAATATAGAGTTCACTATACGATGTGATTAGGTTCTTAAAGTTATTCACAGCAGCAGTCCTCAGGAGAGCTGCTCATGACTGACTTTAGACCACATAATCAGCTCATCTTCTCTTTCTGTCAAATAATTCTTAAAGATTCTTATTCCTTTTTTTTCAAAATTCCTCATTGAGTATGTGTTACAATCTGCTCAACCTACCATGAGCATCTTCATTGCCTTCTGTGATATTGATCATCAGTTATTTGGGAACAGTTCTACATCTTGTTGCCAGGTAGCAACATTAGTAATATCAGAAAATATTGGAAAATTTGGGATAATAAAAGATCTTTGAAAGTTCTTAAGATCAATCCAACTTGTTATCTTTCTTTAAAACTCTAGGCCCAACACTATGTCATCTACAATAAGGAAATCTCAAGGGCCTTACTATTCCAGAGGATGACTCCTTGATCTGGATTTTGTACTGGATAATTTTGGGGAATATTCATCTGCCTGCTTTAAGTCTCACCTAATTATTTTTTTATCAGATGGTCATTAAATGGCTCATTTCTATTATCACCTCTTCTAAGGAAGTCTGATTGATCTTGAAAAATGAATCTTACCTTGGCATAAAACTATTAATAATGTGTTATTTTGCACTACCAAATTAAAAAAAAATCAACCAACATGAGCTCAATAGGTTCTTATACTATTGTTTTTTTTTTAATTGACTGTGAGATGTTAAAAATTATATGCCATTGTTAGATATCACTTGTAAAAAGCCCATAGGGCATATAATTTGTTGGGATGACAAGCAATTTAAACTGAGATAAACTAATAGCATCTTTGATTTAAAACTAGAAGGAAAATTAGGAGGCCATCAAATCCAAACTTTTTCGTTACACTGAAAAGGAAACTAGGGTATAGAGAAGTTAAAGACTTACCTAGGGTCATTCAGCTAACAAATGGGGCTTTATTTGATACCAACTCATTCTGTTTCTCAAGTCCACTTCCCTATCCACTAATGCTTTTCAAGAATGGACTTCTGGGCTTCATCTAATTGGAATATGTTGTGATGAGATAATTTTTATTGTATTATGCAGACTAGTTGTGTTTCTGTTTATTTGATTTTTGGGGAGGGGGTATTTGTAATAAGATCAACAGAATTCTGGATTTTTCTTTGTTCTACAGAAAACAGAAAAAAAATTAGTGGACACTGTTTTCACTTTTTTGTTATAGGTTTATTTGCAAGAATTTTGTGCTAGTAATATGCTGTTCCCATTATGAATCTAAAATATATCATTCTTTAAACCAACTTTCTTTTTTGGGGGGTAGGGATGTCATGGAAGGATATGTTAAGCAAGAGAATTGCTTAGTGTTATGCTCATTCTGACAACAGCCTAAAGGTTATTCTTACTCTGAATACATAGACCTCATTTTAACTATAATCTTTAAATGATACCTAGATACACCTGTCTTTGCTTTTTCCTTTTTTTTATCCTGTAACACCCATAAATAACATCAGCATGCCTGGATCTAAGACCAGGACTCCATTTCTGAAGTGGGGTCAGCATACTTTGTAATACTCTTGTTAACATTCAATTGGAAATTTTATTACCCTTTGTTTAGAAAACAAAATCCTTTTGTGAATGGCTTCCTCTCTAACTTTCCTTCTTCATTTAATTTTATCTCTTCCTTCATTAAAACAATCATGCTTTAAAAATGCTTTATCAGCAATTGGCATTAAACAATCAGGTAACAGAAATATTTGGTGAATTTGAGAAATAAAAATACAGACAATCTATTTGTTGTTTCTATGCTGTGGGCTAGTGCTTTAGAGAATAATTTTGTAATAATGTTCTTTTTCTAAAAAAAAAAAAAAGAAGAAGAAGAAAATATTGGTAACCTTCAGAGAAGGACTATCACAGGAAAGACCACAGACTGTGTTCTGCTTTGTGGTGAATAAACTGCCATAAACAAGGTTCCAGGGCATTTGTAAACCTTAGATTAATGTTATTTAAATAATTGTGCCAAGTACAAAACCATTAGATCAATATGGCATTCAGACTAAGTAAGCCTACAGGAAAACACAAATCCAAAAGCTCTATTGCTTTCCTAGCTTGAAAGATAACAGATTTGCCTTTGTGTCTGAAGTGTTCTCCCCTAAATAAATTTCAAGGTTAATCCACGTTATAGGTGGATTAAAGTTGATGTAGCCTCTTTATGTTGGCACAGCTTTCCAGAACATATTTGAAGATTTATAACTGGGAATCCTGCCCTTGGTAAACATATTTGATATGTGAACAAGGCCTCATGGCTTCATAAAGTCCTGCTCATCTGCTAGGTGGGCACTGTTCCCAATGACAGTTGGGTTGGCATCTTGCCACAGGTCTCAGGTGCCAAGTGGCAAGCCTTTAGGTGAAAAACTGCATATGATGCCTCTCCATTCCAAGAGTGAGCTCTGACTCAAAGCTGGTTTGGAGGGTCTTCATTAAGCATGCCTTTACGTTAAATCACAATTTATGGGCTTTTATTCAAATATATCTAATAAAAGGACCAAAGATTCCACTGTCTTGTCTCTCTCTTTCATTATAAAAAAAGTCCTGTATTATTTATCTATATGGGAATACAAGATTGTTGCTTAGGGCAATATACAATTTGGTCTATTACACTTTCATATCATCTAAATCAAGAGATTTTTTACTATATGTTAGACTCATATAAATTAATATTAAAATAAAATAAATTAATATTAAATTTTAAAATAATATTAAAAACCAGAAAGAACAGTTCTCTGAACTCTAAAAGCAGCAATGCTAGGATCAATATGACCCTGTCTAGCTGGGTGACTTCACTCGTATCAAAAACCTTTCTAAGACTCAGCTTACTCATCTGGAAAATTGGGATAATACTACCTATATTGTCTCATCATTTTGCTGTGTAGATCAATTCACATAAATTTTATATTTAATTTTATAACAATAAATCATATGCAAATAACTATTACTACAACAGTAATAATGACCAGCATTTTATATAGTACCTCCCGTGGGCCAAGCCCTGCGCTAAGTACTTTACAAATATGATCTTACTTGATACTCACAGTGATTCTGAAGGTTGCATTATTGTTATCTGCATTTTACGAATGAGAAACAAGGGCAGACAGAGTTTAAGTCACTTCTCCAAGGTCACAAAACTACTAAGTGTCTGACTCCAGATTTGAGCTCAGGTATCCCTGACTTCTGGTCCAGGACTCTATTCACTGTGCTTATAAAACAGTTAGCACAGGGCCTGGTATATGCTTACCAAATGTTTATTCCTTTCCCTTCCACATTGGTAAGGGCTGGTTATTTCAGAGAGATTTAAATATATTTCCTTATTTGATCCTTACAGCAAAATTGAAAAAATATCTATTATAAGTATGATTATATTAATTTATTCACATGAGGAAACCAATTATTCTAGAATGTAAATGACAGAACAATGGAAGGAGATTAAATGAATCTATGAATTCCAATTCCAGAGATTTACTATTCCATGTTGCTTCCAATAAATCCTGGTCAAGGAAATGCATGCATACAAATGGGTATCTTTGTAAACTTTTGGAGCATTCCAGTCTTGGGATGATATAGAATTTATGTATAAATGAGGAATGCTTGTGAGGGATGATTAATTAATCCCCCCTCCTCCCAATTTTCTCTTAATGCCAAGGTATTTCACTTACTCCTGCTTGGCTGAGAGTGTGATAGTAGGAATTTCTCAAAATGCTAATATATAAAAAGTAGAAACAATGTATGTAATCATGGTAAGAGAAAAAAAAACATGTCATAGTGGAGTTGGCATGGCAGGGAATAGCATGGCATGAGATACTAGTTGCAGGAATGTCTGAATTCATGACTTCACTCAAGTAAGGGCCCATGATTGAGTTCAAAGAACCTGAGGTTATATCCATGAAACTTGAGTCTTCCAGTTCTATAAGGCAGTTAATTAGTACTCTATGTATGCTGGTTCCTTGTTATTTAAAGAAGTCTTGCCTTTGTTTTTCCCTTGCAAGTAAAATCCTTCTATACTCACTCAGTTTTGCCTCAAAGTAAAACTCATGGAGCCTAGGAAGAAGAAAGGGAAATATTGAAGCCATAACGACCCAAAGAATGACCCTGAAGTTTTAGTGCTTGAGGAAAGAATATGACAAATTAGAGAGGGTATAGGAGAGGCCCCAAGTCTAACACATGCTATAACATCCCGTCAAATTATTAAGAACTTGATAAATATTTGCTAAATTGAAGCAAATATGTTGAATTGAATCAATGAGGCTGGACTATTGAAAGCAGAAATTGAAGTGTTATTTGTGGCCACAGACCTATGTACTCTAGCAAGAATAAAAATGACAATTATATACAGCTTTAGTAATTGTTTAATAATTGTTAGAAGGAAGATTTTAACTAGGTCTCTCCTGTTTCTAGATTCAAAATTCTGTCACATCACATTGTCTATTCAGCCAGGACAGGAGTGATGATAATGGTCACTGGGAGCCTGTTTTGTAAAGCCCCATCTTTGCAGTGGATTTTAGGAGCAATGCTTTACTAAGTAGCAGTAAAATACCTAGAACTTATATCTTGACTTTCTAAGCACAGACTAAATGAGGCAGTAAAGCATTCAGTTTTCTTCTGATCAATATTTTGTCATTCTGAAATTCTGATGATTCAAAATATTTAAGTATTCACTAAGCAATCATTGACCAGAAAATAACTGACTGCTCTTCTGAGCAAGATATCAAAATTTTACTTCAGAAAGAAAGGCTTGTTTGAGTAACTAGAAGGGAAAAGAGCCAATGTAACTGAAAAGATTAAGTCTCCCTGAGATATCTTTTTAAAAATTATTTAAAATTCATTTTTAGTTTTTAACATTCATTTCCATAAGATTTTGAGTTGCAAATTTTCTCCCTGTCTTTCCCCTATCCCCCACCCAAGACAGGAAGCATACTGAATACCCTTTCTACCAATCTGCACTCCGTTATATCCTCCCCTACTGCCCCTCTAACTTTATAGTTGGGTAAGATGGATTTCTCTACCCCAGTGCCTGTATATCTTATTTCCCAGTTGCATGTAAATAACAATAACAATTATATATATATATATATATATATATATATATATATATATATATATATAT